>CM046030.1:12697582-12855485 GCA_025215565.1 Flaveria ramosissima
AGTGTATGTTTATAAGGTTAACATGTGACATCCGGTAAATTTCCGTTACCAAACTCCGTTAGTTCCGTTAAAGTCTTGCATACACGTGTCGTAAGCATACACTAGTTGTCGTTTAACGTTGGTGACCTAATAATAATTAATAATGTTAAATTAATGATAATCTAATTGACAATGTGATTATGGTATTATGTTTATGTGTTTGCATGTTTTAAATGTTAATTAGGAAATTAATCGCGTAACATGGAAACGTGCCTATTTATTTGTATGTCTTGTGTTTTTATAAAGATAAAAATATATAATGATTATCATTAGTTATTATCTTTATATTAAAAAGTTAAAAACACTTCAAAAAGGAGTTAAAAGATAATTTTTATAAAATACCAAATTACAAGGGTTTAAAGGGTAATTATGCAAATTAAATTAAACAAAACACCCAAACCCTAGCCCCCACCCCCCCATTCGGCCGTGAACCTCCTCCCACACCTCTCCCATTGCGAAATCAGCCTAGAACAAACCTTCAAGCTTCGGTTTTGATCGATTTCAAGGCTTACAACACGTTGGAATCATCAATTGCAAGCAACTACACGTTTAAAGGTTAGATTTTGCAAGTTTTTATGGAGTTCTTGTTAGGGCCGAACCCTAATTCGATTTTTTATTATCATGGCGTCGAAATTGATGTTAATTGATGATGTTAGTATGTTAGTTGGATTGAATACATGTTGTTTAACGTTGATTATGCATGAATTGTATGTTTTAATGGATTGATCATGAACTTTGATTCTAGGCAAACCCTAATTCGAAAATTGATAAGATTATGGATGAATGATGATTGTTTGATGAATGTATGATGATTAGTAGGTTGTATGAATGCTAGGTTACATTGATCTTGCAAGAAATTGATGAATTGAAGTTGGTGTTCATAGGTTACGAATAATAGTAACTTTATTTTCATGATATGATGAATTGATGATGGATTGATGTTGTTGATGTGTTTAGGATGATGATTAGATGTTAGATTGTTGATATGAATGCTAGAAACCTTGTAATGGATGTTGTTGTTCATATCGCCAAAAGTGGAAACTTTTGTTCATGATGATTAGTAGATTATGATGATTAGGTATTGTTGATCATGTCTAGATGTTATTATGAGCTTGAGATGGTATAATTGTGATGAATTCATGAATACATTGAGTGTTTGGTAGATGTTGGAATATACTTTCCCAAAAGGGAAACTTTATTTGTACAAAGTTTGAAAGATGATAGTTTGAACATGTTTGGGATATTAGGAACATGTTAGTATGTTCATGGATGAATTCTAAAGTGTTGGAACATGTTAATTTAGTTGTATGAGATGTTTGGATAATCATGGGTGTTGTTTGGACCTTGATGATCATGTATGATATTGATGTTGGTTAGTAGTTAAGATCTCATGCTTGGGACTGGAAATTGATTGTTGTAATGTATGTTGAATGCAATGAAAATGGTTAATGAATGTGAATGTAATCATCATACACGCGTGCGAATCTGAGGCCCCTACCTAGTAGGATTGGCAGGGTTTAGGGTGTGAAGTCATGAGTGGCTTCACATGGCATGTGGTGCGTGATTTGATCTTTGTGTGGCATGTTAATTATGTTATAACTAGTGGACATGTTAATGTTCTAGATTCGCATGACTTGTATGATACTTGGTTGTATGATGATCTAAGTGATACACCTGGATAATGTAGCATACATATGAACCATTTGAATGCTAAACATGTATGATATATGTGTATGATTGCTTGAATGGTTTACAACACATAAAGTCACCAACGGGTCAAACGGGTCAACTGAGTCAAATGTATTTATTTTCTGAAACCTTGAGTCTTTGGTTGTAGTGTAGTTAGGGTTTCACATGTTCTCTGTTGCACGTACTCATATATTTATATGATCTAGGTAACCTCTGAAGGTTGTCTGTCCACTCTGTCTGTCAAGTAAAACTCTAAGTATCTATACGCATATCAGGTGAGTTCATGCCCCACTCTTTACTTAATCTCTTTTGGGGGAGATAGCATACCGGTAAACTAAAAACGCTTTATATATATTTCAGTTGTGCATAATATTAATATAGTGCTGTTTATCATGGGAAAGTCCTCACACTTTCGAATTGTTAATATTGAATAGCGGGGAAACTTGGGTAGTACTACTGGGTCTGACGAGCCCCACCTGTGTGACTCGAGGTCAACCGGGTGCAATTTGTCCTATTGAACATTGTCACGACCTGTTGAGTCGTGACAGGAGGCAACAACGTAACACAGTCAGCTTCAATTGCGAAATCACTATGAATTAATATTTATTGTTAATGGACTAGCTATCTGTTACAATGCACCACTTGTATATCTCTATTATTAAAGTGTTTATGTTTGAATATCAACTCTTGAACTCACCAACCATTGTGTTGACATTTTAGTATGCTATTCTCAGGTCATTAACTTGCTTGCCTTAGGAGCACCACACGGATTTACCTTGCATTCTAAGATTTGGTCTTCAAGACATTGTTACTGTTTTTAATGGTTAATGTTTACTCATTTGGTTTGGCGCATGTTTTGCCATAGTATGCATTTATATTCTTTGGGTTGTTTTACAAAACGCTTCCGCACAGTTTTCAAGTTTAAACTTTGGTTGATCTTATTTTAATTGTGGCATATAGAGTCGTTCTGAGTAACTATTGACTGTGATCCTAGTTTGTTCACACGCCTCGCGGTAAAACTCTGCACGTGGATTTTGAGGGTGTGACATAACATGTTTCACCCAAAAAGATGTGAAATAAAGTAAAAAAAGGGTATTGAAAACTCACATGATATATAAGATGATTCTTAAAAAATAACAAGAAATTAAGTTTGCTCAAACGGTTCTTTTTACAGAATACCTAAACGTATAAGTTCAAGATTAAATTAATGATATGATTAACGACTAATTGTGAACTAGGGTTTCAATTTGGAATTTGGGGGGTTTGATAAATAAATTAGATAGAACAATAGAATTCACTTATATATTTCAATGAAAAATGAAATAAACCATTTAAGTAATTAATTTAAAGAACGATAATTAAATCTTTTATAATGATCAAGGTTTAAGTATAAAGTAAGAAAGGAAAAATATATAAATTTTAATAACACAATTAAACAAATAATTGAATAATTGTTAGAGAACGTCTTAGTCCAATAATAATTTATTAATTTAACTATTGTTAGATAAATTATTTAACTTAAAGTCCATGTTATGAGATCATAAGAAATAACTTAAAAAATAAACTTTGCTATAATGTTTAATTAAGAAAACTATAAGTATCTAATTTGAAAATTTATAGAAAATAATTTGGCAACTTTAAAAATATTTTTTAGTTAACAAAAATGATTTTTATAATAATTATAATTTTTCTGTAATTTAATTAATTAAAGAAAAGGTTTAAAAAAATATATGAGTGTGCCAGGGTTCAAACCCGGGACCTTAAGGATGGGGAAACATGCTCTTAACCGGTAGGCTGGGGCGCCTACTGTGTTAAGAGCCGGTTCCTACATCTTAAAAGCATTAATTACATGAAATTCCCAATTCTTATGAACCCTAGATTCAAGTCAAGCAAATTGGACATCATTTCGTTTAAGAAAATGAAATCAACATTAGGGCTTTTAATCCCCAAGTGATTCCGAGTCTATAGACGTAACTAATTACCCAGATTGAAGTTTAAATCAATGAGAACAGATGAAGAACAAGTCACGACCAAGGGTGAGTGATTCAGGATGCAAGCGGTGATAATAATCGAAGTCGTTGTACATGAAGTCTCCAAGGGTCTCGGTGATCGAAAGACCTCTATTAATTTTGATTGTAATCGGGTAGACTATGGTGAACGACTTGGTTGCATGTCAACGATGAAGATTATAACAAAATTTGATGTAAGTGTGTGTTTCAATTGAAATTGAATTTGGTATAAGTTCAGGAATGGTTATCCAATCGTTTAGAGTTCAATTGATTGATTAATTATCAAGTTTTTGTTGCCGAACGACTTTGAAGATTGATGGTGGTCGGTTACGAGTTCAGATGTCCAATTTAATTCTATTAAAGTGAATCAAGTGTTCAAAACGGTTTCAGAAAATGATTAGCAGCGATTAGAACTTAAATTTTGGTGGTTACGGTGGTTTGGGGGGTCGCCGGCGTTCGGCCGGAGGGTGGCCAGAGAGTGGATGGATTTATGGGGAGAGAGAAAGAGGGTGGGGGTTGGGTTTCGTAATTTTACACAATTGGTCCCTGTAGTTTTAAATGTTATTATTTTATGTAAAAAAATTTATTTAAAGTTTCCAAATTGACATAAAGGCCCCCTGAACATAATTAAACTCTAAGTTTTTTTTTCTTACTTTTAAAACTTATTAACTTATTTAATCTTTATAAACTTTGGTTTATTCATATTAGTATCTCATTATTGATCTTCAAAGTTTATAAGTATATTTATTATTATCATTTTTATTACTACTACACTACTACTACTACTACTATTATTATTATTATTATTATTATTATTATTATTATATTATTATTATTTTATTATTATTATTATTATTATTATTATTATTATCATCATTATTATTATTATTATTAATTATTATTATTATTATTATTATTATTATTATGTTATTATTTAATAAATTAAGTTATTAACTTTTAAATTAACAAAGAAACAAGCATAATTAACCCACATAGTTTCATTAATGACAAACACGCCCTTACTAGAACATAACGAAGCTAACAATTAATTAACGAAAACACGAAAGATTACAGTCTCCCCAACTTTTAAGAATTTCGTCCCTAAATTAGGAATAAAATTATACAAACAAACGCGGGTATTTCTTTCTCATATGGTCCTCGCTTTCCTAGGTAAATTCGGGTTCGTGCTTATTCTCCCAACGAACCTTGACGATTGGGGTGGTAGTGGTTCTAGTCTTCTTCATGGTGCAATCCATGATTTCAACGGGCTTCTCAACAAAACGTAAGGACTCGTCGATCTGGATGTCATCCAAAGGGACTTGCAGACTTTCATCAGCCAAACATTTTCTCAAATTTGAGACATGAAAAACGGGATGAACCCCGCTAAGATCGGAATGTAGTTCTAGTTTATAAGCCACTTTCCCGACCCTTTTTAGAATCTTGAAAGGTCCTAAAAACCGTGAAGCTAATTTACTCTTCTTTCCAAAGTGAACGACTCCCTTCCATGGTGAGACGTTAAGAAGAACCATATTCCCAACTTGAAATTCCAACGGCTTGCATCGTTTATCCGCATAGCTCTTTTGTCGACTTCTAGCCACTTCAAGATTTTTACGAATCATGGAAACTTTATCGGTCGTTTCTTGTATGAGTTCAGGACCAGTGATGAAATTTTCACCAATTTCTGTCCAACAAATCGGGGAACGACATTTGCGACCATAAAGTGCTTCGAAAGGTGCCATCTTGATACTCGAATGGTAGCTATTATTATAAGAGAATTCCGCTAGAGGTAAATGCGTATCCCAGTCACCACCAAAGTCAAGGACACAAAGGCGTAGCATATCCTCAGGGTCTGAATGGTTCGCTCAGTTTGACCGTCCGTTTGAGGATGGTAAGTCGTGCTTAAATCCAGTTGAGTACCCAAGAGTTCTTGCATAGACGACCAAAAGTGCGAAGTGAAATAAGCGTCTCGATCGGATATAATGTGCAAAGGTACACCGCGAGGACTCAAAATTTCATCAATGTATATATGAGCCAACTTTGATGTTTTGTAAGTGTCACGTATGGGTATGAAATGCGCCGATTTGGTCAAACGATCGACAATCACCCATATACTATCATGACCATAAGAGGTGCGAGGTAGTTTGGTTATGAAATCGATGGATATATGTTCCCATTTCCATATGGGAATTTCGGGTTGTTCAAGCAATCCACTAGGACGTTGATCTTCCGTCTTAACCTTTGTACACACAAGACATTTGGCTACGTAGGTTGCGATGTCCTTCTTCATTCCAGTATTGCCCAAGCAAATCCATACATATCTTGTCGGAACCAGAGTGAATTGAGTAGGAGTTTGATGAGCTTCATTCATGATGAAGGTACGAAGATTATCGTGATTTGGAACCCAAATTCGATTCAAGAAGTACAATAATCCATTGGGTTTCGTTTCCAATTGAGCTCGAAGATTATACTCTAATTCTTCGCCCATTTTCCCTTCCGCTTGAACCGCTTGTTGAGCCTCCAAGACACAAGTCTCTATGTCACTCTCAATCCTCAAATTTTGTAGCAGTACCGTAGCTTCATTAATATCCAGACAAATCTCCGTATCGAATTCTCCTAAGGTATCAAACCATTGTCGTCGATCACGAATTTCTTGAATCGAGACCATCTTGTTATGAATCTTACGACTTAGTGCATCGGCTACGACATTTGCCTTTCCAGGGTGGTAACGAATATCACAGTCATAATCACTAATCAACTCGACCCAATGACGTTGTCTCATATGGAGATTCTTTTGATTGAAAACGTGTTGAAGGCTTTTGTGATCAGTGTAGACTATAAATTGCGTTCCATAAAGGTAATGCCTCCAAATTTTTAAGGCAAAAACCACCGCACCAAGTTCAAGATCATGGGTCGTGTAATTCACCTCATGAACCTTCAGTTGCCTCGATGCATAAGCTATAACCTTTCCTCGTTGCATAAGAACGCAACCAAGGCCTTGCCTCGATGCATCACAATATACAGTGAAATCATCATTTCCATTGGGAAGTGTTAAGATAGGGGCATTACACAGCTTGTGTTTTAACGCCTCGAAAGCTTCTTCTTGCTCAGACCCCCGCTCGAATGGTTTATTCTTTTGAGTTAGGGAAGTAAGAGGCTTCACAATTCCAGAGAAATTGGCAATGAAACGCCGATAGTTACCCGCTAGACCAAGAAAAAGAACAAACTTCGGTTGGGGTTTCGGGAACACACCAATTTTTCACAGCTTCCACCTTTGCAGGGTCAACGTGAATTCCTTAGCTATTCACCACATGTCCTAGAAATTGGACCTCCTCAAGCCAGAATTCGCATTTTGAAAACTTTGCGTACAGATTCTCTCTCTTTAACAGCTCAAGAACTTGTCGCAAGTGAAGTTCATGATCGGTTTTAGACTTTGAATAGATAAGTACGTCGTCTATGAACACAATCACAAACTTATCCAGATACAACTTGTATACTCGATTCATGAGATCCATGAAGACAGCAGGAGCATTTGTTAACCCAAAGGGCATAACAATAAACTCGTAGTGTCCATATCAAGTACAGAACGCAGTTTTTGGGATATCATCGTCGTGAATTCGCAGTTGGTGATAGCCAGAACGTAGTCGATTTTTGAGAATATAGAAGCTCCTTGAAGTCAATTTTTGGCTGCATCAGACTTATAGGAATCCTTACATTCCTTTTTAAGACGTTTAACGATACAGGTAAAGCAACATAAAACTTAGATTACAAAGGTTAAGGTTGGATTTGACATAAAGTTCACCATGTCGTTATTTGCTTGTGCTTGATTTGCGTTAATGTTGAAAGCACGATCTCGAGCTTGTGGAACATTACCCGCAAGACGAGGGCATTGTGGGCGAAAATAGCCGGGTTCCCCATAGTTGTAGCAAGCACGGTTAGCAACTAACGTGACGTTGTTTGGTGCACGATGACAAGTAGCAACCAGGTGCCCATATTTCCCGCATAGTGCACAGATGCGACATGGGTTTTTCCCGCATGGTGATACTTGCAAATGTTACACAATGGCTGAGGACCAGCATAGGCACTAGGAGCAGGAGCTTGTGCAACAAGAACGGGTTGCCTTTGGGGTACTTTAGGTGCTTCCACGCCATTGTTTCGTGCAGGAGTAAACTTTCGCTTCTTGTTGTTGTAGGACAGTTCATTCTTGACCTCCTTGTTTGCTTCAGGAACCACCTTTTCAGTCTTTTTAGCACCTTTAACAGATAAAGTGCCTGCTCTAATGTGATTTTCAGTGAGTTGAGCGGTGATGGTAATTGCTTCCTTCAGAGTTGTGGGTCTACTTCCCACCACAGCATCTTGAATTTGGGGTGGTACTCCCTTGATGAACTTCTTGATATTGCGGGAAACGGTATCGACCATATGAGGCAAAAGGATGCTCAACTCATGATGCCTACTTGAGTAAGCCAAATGATCCCCACCATCCTGTTTAAGATTCCAGAATTCTTCCTCAAGCTATTGTAGTTCACTCCTTGGGCAAAACTTTTGGATTGCAATGTTCTTGAACTCATCGCAAGACAGTGCCATCACAACATCAGCACCACAGTTCCTGTTCTCACTATTCCACCACGTAAGTGCCCTTTGTTGAAGAACACTTGTGGCGTAACTGTTGATTATGATACGAAATGTAATAGATCTTGTTTGTCTGATTATGATGTAATGTAAAATGATTAATGAAATGATATGGATTGTTTGTGATTTGTAATGTCTAATATTTCATTAATGAGTCGATATTGAATTGGTTAATTGGGTTTGTGATTGTTTGAATGGTTACACATAATGTTATATTAATTAATACATTCAAACTTAACTTAATGAAGTTCTCATGCGAATGGCCCATGCGAATGGACCATACGCATGAATAACTTCATACGATTGACTCAGTCGCACGACTGAACCAGGAGACTGGATCAGTCGTATGATTGACACATAAGATTGGCTCAGTCGCACGACTGAACACTCAGTCGTGCGGATGAATCAACCACATGGTTCAATCGCGCGACTGAACCATACTAATGGTTCAGTCGCACGAATGAATAACTAACCTAAAATACAATACAACCCAATTCGTGGAAAAACGTAAGCATTCATACCATTACGACTCCAGACGTACCCTAGCCGTCCAGAAGCCTCCCAATCGTTCTCCAAGTTCACTAAACACATTAGATCGATTCCCAATCGACTTCTAACGTTAGATTCAATTCTTGATTGATTCTTCGTGTGTTCTCACTGATTGGATCGCCAATCAAATAGGATTCCGCACTATTTGATCTGGTTTACACACTAATCACTAGGTATTTCGTTCAAATACCAGGTCCTAACAAGTGGTATCAGAGCTTTGGCTCTTGATTACGTGTGATTCAATCAAGATTTCATAAATTTGTGTTTTTGCACTAAAAACGCAATCTTTTGTGTCAAAAGTGATCTTGGACGTTCCTTGCTCATCAAAGTTTGGTTTCTACGAACTTAGGCGATTAGACCTTGCGAAGTTTGAATTTTTACGGGTAAAACACGTTTAACCTAGAAAATTTCGCAAAACAGCAGCTTCAGTCGCACAAGTGACCCATTCGCACGATTGGACTCCATTCGCATTGCCCATACGCACGATTGGACCTAGTTGCACCCTTCATTCGTACGATTGAACCGTTCGTTCGCATTGCTCATACGCATCAGCTTCATTCGCACAACTGAACCAATCGCTTAGTTCAGCCGCACGATTGAACCAGTCGCAGAGTTCATACGCACGACTAGACCATTCGCATCATTCAGTCGCACCAGTGACAGTTTGTTTTATTAGATTTAAAGTTATTCGTCATGGAAGATCAAATGTCAGCCTTTACTGCTGGGAAGGACTCTAGGATACAGAACCTGCTGTTGCTTGAGAGTGAGGTGGGTAATCATAATAAACCACCAAAGCTCTTAACTTTAGATGAGTTTCCCCACTGGAAACAACGTTTTGAGATCTACCTCAATGGAGTGGATCCGAATCTGTGGGAAGCTATCGAGATTGGATATAGTACACCGGTGGGAGCTGATGGAGTTAAGCTAACGTTAGGAGGGATGACGGACGCGCAGAAAGTTAAATACAATGCAGAGAAAAGAGTTTATGCATTGATTACACAGTCTATCCCTAAAGACATATTCCACCAGTACTCAGAGAATAAGCAGTCCAAGAAACTTTGGGATGAGCTAGAAAAGAGGTACGACGGGAATGCTTCGTTGAAGGCAATCAAGGCCAAGGAGTTAAAGAAGGAATTCGATAACTTCTCATCGATGGGGAACGAGAGTTTAGACGACGTTATAGATAGATTCTACCATCTGATGAGTGAACTGCATACACATGGGGTGACCACTACCATGGAAGAGAAAGTTACTAACTTTGCAGACGGATTGCCTGAAAAGTGGGCTTCATTCGTGTCTAACCTAAGACAGAATGGAATGCTGGCAAAGCTGGATATTAATGACTTCATTCTAAAGTTGCGAGAAGAAGCACTTAGGATGAAGTACAGAGCTCAGAAGTCTTCGTACACTCAAAATCCAGCTTTGTACAACGCCACGCCTCAAGCTAAGACATCTGGAGCACCTCTCCAGACTGCATTTGTGTCTAGCTCGTCGAGTCCTTCACATGCTTCTCCTTCAGGATCAGACACGTCGGGGTGTTCTAGTACCCATACATTGGATCTGAAGCAAAACGCTACTACTGAAGACCGAGAACCTCGGTAATGTGACTGTGGAAGTAGCTCGAGAACACATGGATCTTTTAGCTGCAGTGGTTCACTCTTATGATGGACTTGTTGCTGGGAAGATTGGAAACTGCCATCTGGCAGACGAGGACTACGAGCAGGTGGACGAAATGGAGCTTGAGAGGATGGACATAATGTGGGCCTTAGCTAGTGCTGTCCGGAGGGCGAAGAAGTTTGTTAAAAAGACCGGACAGAATTTGGTAGCTACTAAGGATACCACATTTGGCTTTGACAAGAGCAAGGTGACCTGCTTCAACTGTGGAGAGAAGGGCACTTCAAAAGAGAATGTGTCAAGCCTAAGAAGACGGGTAACGGGAACCCGTTCTCGTCCTTCACTCACCAAGACAAGCAAGCTTCTAGTTTCTACTTCATCAAGCAAGGATCCAAAAGCCTTGACTGCTCATGATGATGAAGGACAGGAGTTAGCTTTAGGTTCTCACCAGGGGAATCAAACATTTCAAGTGTAGAAGATATTGACGATGATTCCGCGAGTGAAGGAGATCTAGCAGTTGAGATAGCGATGTCACATAGTGAAGAAGCAACTGCAACCGAGGTCAGTTACAAGCCTAAAGAGGAGACTACCACGTCAGAGACAGAAAAGACAGAATCACCAGAACCAGAGACATCTGATGCTGCGTTGATGGCTAACTCTTCTGAACCAACTCAGGTAAGTACTACTGACCAAATGTTTGATAATCATGCTTGTTCTGATTGTGATACTTTTAGGAATAGCATAATGAAAAATTTGCTAGGTTATTAGATTATAATGATAACTTAGTAAAATATTTGCAACTGTGCACTGAGGCTAATAGAGTATTAAATCAAAATGAGCATAGTTATAAAGAAAAGATAGACCTTTTGACTAAACAGCTTAGGAAAACCGAAGTAGTTGCATTTAACCAAGCTAATGACATTAGGTACTATCTAAACTCCCTAGAAGACACTAAGAAGCAAAAGGCAGTTCTAGAAGTAGAAGTAAACTCATTAAAACAGAAACTGCACAGTTGGACTAGTTCTTCACACATAGTTCAACACTTAGTGAGAGAAAGAAACAACGGGGAGGGATTGGGTTACAAAGTGGTTCCACCACCACCTGAGACCTTGATGAACACTAAGACTAGACCAATTAATAATAACCCCATCAAGGATCATGTGGTGTCTACTCCTCTTGTTAGTGATCCAGATTCCTCATGTTCATCTATTGAATCTGGAAACAAACAAAAGGAGGCCACTTCAAAGGCAAAGGGTAAATTGCCTTGTGTTAATCTGGAAAATGAATTTGAAAAGGTTAACTTAAATTCAGGGTCAAACAGAGTCAAATCAGAACCTAAAAAGACTTCAAATGTTAATCTTTCACTTGCTTCTGGTCAAAAACCAGTTAACAAAAAAGAGAAAGATGTTAAACAGGTTAAAACAGTTAACTTTGTTAAACCAGAGAAAACATCAAAAGAACCAGAGTCAAAACCTAAAATGAGTGATGTTACTAGAGTGTCACACACTTCTCCACAAAGAAAGTTTAATCATAAAGTTGATAGCAGGTCGTGCTACAACTGTGGAGAATGTGGACACATTGCTTCCTATTGTCCTTTCTATCAGACACCTAGGAAGAAGATTGAACTTCAGGATTCAAAGCCTAGGTCTTCTAAGAGGAGTTCTCTAACTCCACCTAGAAGAACTAGTGAACCTAAAGTTCAACCTGTAAGCCAGTCGACTGTTTATCACAAACAGGCCTTGCACAAATCTGGCTTATGGAAAGAGAAGTCATCTTGCGTGTCTGATACTGATGACAAGAAGGAACCTGAGCTACCCTCACCCTCTAAGGGTCAATGGGTGGAATTTATGATGTATGATGCCTCTGGGAAACCCAAGCCAGTAAAGGCTTGGGTTCCTAACCTAAACTAATTCTTTACTTTGTATGTGCAGGGTGTTCGATACAGTGCTGAAACTAACACGTGGATTGTAGACAGCGGAGCATCCAGGCACATGACAGGAAATAGGGCCCTTTTATCAAACGTCAAGCAAATAAAAGGAGGGCATGTTTCATTTGCTGGAAACAAGGGAGGCTATATCACAGCTCAGGGAGAAGTGGGGAATCAGAAAGTTAAGCTTGATAAGGTGAACTACATTCAACAACTTCAAAATAACTTACTTTCTGTTTCCCAAATCTGTGATAAGGGATTTAAGGTTATCTTCGACAACAAGAAGTGTTACGTGCTCAAGAAAGACTACGTGATCCCCGAGGACCAAGTTCTGATGACAGCTTTAAGATATAAAGACCTTTATGTTTTGGATCTGTCAACAGCTTCTACAACAGACCATGAGGTTCAGTGTTTTCTATCTAAAGCTACTGAGAAGGATTCCATCTCCTGGCATAGGTGTAACATCTCATATTTTCTGTTAATTAAAAGTTAACTGTGTTAATTCTTATATGGTTATTTATGCTAATTATGAAACTTGGTGGACTTTTTATGATTTTTAATTTAACTTAAAGTTTATAAGATTATAATAATGATGACAACAATAATAATATTAATAATGTTAATCATATTAATAATCATAATAATAATAATAATAATAATAATAATAATAATAATAATAATAATAATAATAATAATAATAATAATAATAATAATAATAATTTATAAGTGTAAACAAATCAAGAATTAAGTTTAGGGGTTGTTTTGTAACCTTGGAAACTTTAAAAGAAAGTTTTATGTATAAAATAACAAAAAACTAAAACCTAAGGGACCATTTGTGTAAAACTTTAAAAACCCAACCCCCCTTCCCCTTGTACCCCGTAATTCCGGCGACCACGCAGGCCACCGGCGGCCGAGCGCCGGCCACCCCTAAAAACCCTCTAAACCGCTCGAAAACGTTCCCAAATCGTTCCAAATTCAACCGTTTACATGTTTCGGACTTGATAGTATCATTTAATCGTGTTTACGAGACGGTTACGAACCTTAATCGATCAAGAAACCGGCGAAATTAACCTCCATAGCCGTTCGAGTAATTAATCCTAATAATAACTTAATTAAATGGTACCTAATCGATGGTTTAATCAAACCTAAGCTACTATCAAAAAAAATCCAATCTGAAACAACACAAACATCACCTTCGATCACGCATAATCATCGCGAACTGACCACTATTCGATATGATCATCTGATCATCATAAACCAAAATTGAACGAGGGCTTTTGATCTTGGAGGTTGCTAGAAGCTTTCTGCACAATCGATTGGATTATTATCAGCTGTAGCACATCGAAGGAAATCAGATTAGCCGCGATCTGTTCTTCATCTAATCTCGTGCTCCACACTTCAATTCGGGTAATTGAAACCATGTTGTTGCTCAATTTTACATGGGGAATAAAAGCCCCATGGTAATCGGTATCAACAACTGTGAATTCATCTTCAATTAAGCGCTAATCGATTCTAGGGTTCTAAGGATTTGGGGGTTTCTTTAGAAAGTGTTTATGTAGATTAAGAACCAAACTCTGTTGCGGCTGAGAGCCTTGGTTCAGTGGTAAAAGGGGAGCATGTTAAACAAGAGGTCCCCGGTTCGAATCCGGGGGACCTCATGTTTAAGTTTTAAGGATTTTAGCCTTTGTTTTAAATGCAGAATTTTTTTTAGAAAAAAATTAATTAATTTGTGGACTTAGATTATTTTTTTAAAAAAAAAAAGACGCTTTACTGTTTCTGCAAATTTATAAAAAATATATCTTAATTTGTTTTATTTAAATATTTTAGACAAACAATAAAATTAGTTTGTTGTTCTATAAAATAGACTTGAAATATTGTTTAATTTACTAAATCATTATTTGTTCAAATAGTATATTTAGATTATTTTCTTACAAGCTAGACTTAAAATATTATTTTAACTTACTAATCATTATTTGTTCCAATAATATATTTAAATTATTTTCCTTATAAAATAGACATTAAATATTGTTGTAACTCATTAAATCATTATTTGTTCAAGTAGCAAGTATACATTATTGTCTACAATGAAGATTATCTTAAAACTTTATTTAAACTATACTTAGATCTTGTTAGTGGTTCTCTTTTTATTATAATAATTAAATAGTGTATTTCATTTCCATTGCTTCAAAACATGACCAAATATACCATTTTCGTTGGATTTTATTGCTAAAACCCCAAATGCCAACTTGGAGCCCTAGTCTTCTTTAATTCGTAAAACTTAACGAAAATCTTGTAAATATATATTTATTTAGGTGCATCGTGAAGGACTACGTTGAAACGACATTTATTATTTTTATTAACCATCATTCTTATACTTATTCCCATGTGAGTTTTCCTTGTCCCCTTTTTATAATTTCACACTTATTTGGGATGAAACATGATGCTTATATTACATACACGTTTAAACATTTGAGACTTGTAATGCACATGCAATTCTACTTATTATTTGGTCATGGTTATTTGTGTATTGTAAGTGTTTATATGAGATACATAGTTTGTTTACAATCATTAACTATTGCTAGCCTGGCGACGTCTTAGATCTTTGGGCCTGACAAGCCTATTTGGTGCTAAAGTCGAGGTATTGCCGACTCCTAGGGGCCGTACGCTTGTGCACTAGGGAACCAAATACACTTAGCCAATCTTTTATACTTGTAATCAAGTCGAGGTTTGGTTGTAACGATATGTGTTCTATAACCTTACTAGCTTATAATCCATGACATGAATTGCTACTTGTAAACTTATTATGTATGAAAACCTGGAAACTCACCAACTATTTTTTAGTTGACTCTTTATTTTCATCATGTTTCAAGAAATCCTCAAGATTAAAGTGTCTTTTGAAGCTTGCAATAAGACTAGGATTTGGACCTAGTTAATTTAAAATAAAATGTTTATGTAATGTTTTATTTTGTTTGGAAATTATCTCATGTTTAAGACTTATGCTTGTATTTTATTTTAAGACTTATGATAATAATATTTGCAATTTAAATATAGTGTTATGTGGCTGTGAACAATCTTAACCCTCACACCTCGACGTTTCCGCCGTCAAGGTTGGGGTGTGACAGGTTGGTATCAGAGCCCATAACTATAGGGATTTAGGTTATTAGAAATGGTGACCTAGACTATAGCTTATGCATGAACCTCTTAGAAAAATATTTATATTTTTGGAAATATATATATTGTTACATGCTACATAATGCTATACCTTACTTATGTGCAACTTGATGCCTTAGCATAGGTTTGCCTTGTAAATGTTTAAACTTTGTTACTCGTCTCCCTAAACTTACCTTTGACACTTTGACTCTCCCCGAAAAATGAAACTTCTTAATCTTATTCTCGACGACACGTGGAATTGTATACTTATGCTTATGACTTGAATCCTTGGACTTATGTCTAATCTATGTAAAATCTCATCAAGGTTTTGATTTCATGAACCTAAGAAATTTGTGTGACACATAGACACCTGTATTCTGGATTTCCTGGCAAAAGGCCCTCGGGCTAAGGCAAGCATATCGCATAAATCCTACGGGACTAGTTATGCTTACCTGGGGATTTCTGGGATGAGTGATAAACTATGGTCAACATACACAAATTTCTAAGGCGAGTGGGTCAACTTACCTTGACGTGTCAACGTTTCCAAATGGCAATGCGTTACCAAATGGAACCATTCCATGTACCTTACAACTTTTGCATTATCCTTGTTGAACTATGATCCTTGTTATTCCAATACTCGTATCTAACTCATTTTGTATATTCCAGCATGTCTCGTCATCATGGAAAGCGTGGAAGTTCCGATCGTAAGTTAGCCGCCATGATTGCTCGACAAATGGCTGCTGTCATCCCGACCATGGTTGCTGAACTTAATAGCACCTTAATGACCAATGGTAGCAACAATGGAAAGGGTCATGGAGAGAATAGCAACAACCAAAACGGGAACAACCAACACGGGAATAATCAAACTTGTACCTTCAAACACTTTAGCTCTTGCAAGCCCACTAGTTTTAGTGGCAAGGAAGGAGCCACTGGTCTTCTTGAGTGGTTCGAAAGCATGGAGAATACTTTTATCAATTGTGAGTGTCCCGAGACGCTCAAGGTTCGTTATGCTACTAGTGTGCTCCAACAAAGCGCACTTACTTGGTGGAATAGCGAGAAGAGAAACCGTGGACCTGAAGCTGTGCAAGCACTTACCTGGGAGGAGTTCAAGAACATCGCCATCGCGAAGTTCTGCCCAAGAAGTGAGTTGCAAAAGTTGGAGGAAGAGTTTTGGAACTTGAAGCAAAATGATGGTGATCATTTGGCCTACTCAACTAGGCATCATGAGTTGAGTATACTGCTGCCTCACATGGTCGACACTGTCCCCCGCAACATCGAGAAGTTCATTAAGGGTGTACCACCCCAAATTCAAGATGTTGTGGTGGGTAGCCGACCCACAACCTTGGAAGAAGCCATTACTATCACCGCTCAACTCACCGAGAACCATATACGAGCGGGCACCATGTCTGTGAAGGGTGCAAAGAAGGTAGAGAAGACGGCTACCGAGGCTGTTAAGGAGACTAAAGCTGAACCGTCTTACAACAACAACAACAACAAGAAGCGCAAGTTCACACCGGCGCGCAATTATGCTGTGGCTGCACCCAAACAACCTCAAAGACAACTTGTACCTGCGGCTGCACCTGTGGCTCAAGTGCCTGGGGCTAGGGCTTATGCTGGTCCCCAGCCTATGTGCAACATTTGTAGGTATCATCATCCGGGAAATCAACCATGCCGTATCTGTACTTTATGCGGTAAATATGGTCACTTGGTGGCGACTTGTCACCGTGCACCTAACAACGCCGCCGTGGTCACAAACCGTGTTTGCTACAACTGTGGGGAACCTGGTCATTTCCGCCCACAATGCCCACGTCTTGTGGGTAATGTTCCACAAGCCCGAGGACGTGCTTTCAACATCAACGCGAATCAAGCACAAGCAAACAACGATGTGGTGAATGGTATGTTAACTTACCTTTAACTTTTGTGACCTAATTCTTTTCATGTGTTACCTATGTCGTTAAATACCTTTAAAATTGAACAGGTATGTTCCTTATTAATAAAACTTATGCCTATGTCCTATTTGATTCTGGAGCCGATAAGAGTTTTGTTTCGTTAGAGTTTGAACCCATACTTGCTAAGCCACATACGAAACTAGAAAGACCTCTTACCGTTGAAGTTGTCGATGGAGAACCGATCACCGTTGACATCGTTATTCGTGATTGCATCTTAAGTCTTGACACGCATGATTTTCTTATCGATCTTATCCCTATGAAACTTGGGAGCTTTGACGTCATCATTGGTATGGATTGGTTAGCCAAACACCATGCCGAGATCATTTGTTTCGAGAAGTGCATTCGTATACCGTTACCCTCTGGAGATACTTTGAAAGTGTTCGGTGAAAAATCTTCCAAAGGGCTTAAACTCATGTCTTGCACTCAAGCCCGAAAGTGCTTAAGCAAGAAGTATATGGCCTTCTTGGCTTATGTGGTCAACACGAAAGTCAAAGGGAAAGAACTTAAGGATGTCCCTATTGTACGAGACTTTCCTGAAGTATTTCCCGATGACCTTAGTGGTCTACCTCCCGTGCGTGAGGTCGAGTTCAAAATTGACTTGATACCGGGAGCAAACCCCGTGGCTAAGTCACCATATCGACTTGCACCATCGGAAATGCAAGAACTCTCTAGTCAACTTCAAGAGTTGTCCGAGAAGGGCTTCATCCGTCCTAGTTCTTCGCCTTGGGGTGCACCTGTTCTATTCGTGAAGAAGAAAGATGGAACGTTTCGTATGTGCATCGATTATCGTGAGCTTAATAAGCTTACCATCAAGAACCGTTATCCTCTTCCTCGTATCGATGATTTGTTTGATCAACTTCAAGGAGCTGCTATTTTCTCGAAGATCGATTTACGTTCTGGTTATCATCAATTGCGAGTCCATGATGATGATATCCCAAAGACCGCTTTTCCGTACTCGTTATGGGCACTATGAGTTTATGGTGATGCCTTTTGGTTTAACCAATGCTCCTGCTGTCTTCATGGATCTCATGAACCGTGTATGCAAGCCTTATCTAGACAAGTTTGTGATCGTCTTCATTGATGACATACTTATCTATTCCAAGTCCAACACCGATCATGAACTACATTTGAGATTGGTTCTTGAGTTGTTGAAGAAAGAGCAACTGTACGCGAAGTTCTCGAAGTGTGATTTCTGGCTTGAGGAAGTTCAATTTCTAGGACACGTGGTGAATATCCAAGGAATTCACGTTGATCCTGCAAAGGTGGAAGCTGTGAAGAATTGGTGTGTTCCTACAACTCCTACCGAAGTTCGTTCTTTTCTTGGTCTTGCTGGTTATTATCGGCGATTCATTGCCAACTTCTCGAGGATCGCGAAACCGCTCACTACTTTGACACAAAAGAATAAACCATTCGAGTGGGGTCCCGAGCAAGAAGAAGCTTTTGAAGCGTTAAAGCACAAGTTGTGCAATGCTCCTATCTTGACCCTACCCGATGGAAACGACGATTTCACCGTGTATTGTGATGCATCTAAACAAGGCCTTGGTTGTGTTCTCATGCAACGAGGGAAGGTCATAGCATATGCATCGAGACAATTGAAGGTTCACGAGGTGAATTACACAACACACGATCTTGAGCTTGGTGCTGTTGTTTTTGCCTTGAAGATTTGGAGGCACTACCTGTATGGTACGCAATGTATAGTCTACACCGATCACAAAAGCCTTCAACACGTTTTCAATCAAAAAGATCTCAATATGAGACAACGTCGTTGGGTGGAGTTGATTAGTGATTACGATTGTGACATTCGTTACCATCCTGGTAAAGCAAACGTTGTAGCCGATGCACTAAGTCGAAAGATTCACAACAAGATGATCTCATTCCAAGAAATTCGCGATCGACGCCAATGGTTTGACACTTTGGGTGAGTTCGATACTGAGATCCGACTTGATGTCAACGAGACCACCGTACTGCTACAAAACCTGAGGATAGATAGTGACATCGAGTCTAGTATCCTGGAGGCTCAACAAATGGTACAACGAGAAGGAAGAATGAAGGATGAATTGGAGCATAATCTTCTAACGCAATTGGAAACGAAACCCAATGGATTGATGTACTTCGCAAATCGAATTTGGGTTCCAAATCGCGATAACCTCCGTACCTTCATCATGAACGAAGCTCATCAAACTCGTTATTCTATTCATCCTGGCTCCGATAAGATGTATATGGACCTACGTGGTCAATATTGGTGGCCTGGAATGAAGAAAGACATAGCGACTTATGTAGCTAAGTGTCTCACGTGTACGAAGGTTAAAGCCGAACATCAACGTCCAAGTGGATTACTTGAGCAACCCGAGATTCCTATGTGGAAGTGGGAACACATATCCATGGACTTCATAACAACGCTACCCCGAACATCTCGAGGACATGATAGCATATGGGTGATCGTTGACCGATTGACCAAGTCGGCACATTTCATACCCATACGTGACACTTACAAGACATCAAAGTTAGCTCGTATATATGTTGATGAGATTGTAAGTCGTCATGGGGTACCTCTGCACATCATATCCGACCGAGATGCTCGCTTCACTTCACATTTTTGGGCGTCTATGCAAGAACTCTTGGGTACACAACTAGATCTAAGCACGGCTTACCATCCTCAAACTGATGGTCAAACCGAGCGAACGATCCAAACCTTGGAGGATTTGCTACGCCTTTGTGTTCTTGACTTTGGTGGCGATTGGGATACGCATCTACCGCTCGCGGAATTTTCGTATAACAATAGTTACCACTCGAGTATCAAGATGGCACCGTTTGAGGCACTTTATGGTCGAAAATGTCGTTCACCGATCTGTTGGACCGACATTGGTGAAAACTTCATCACTGGTCCTGAACTTATACAAGAGACGACCGATAAAGTTTCTATCATTCGCAAGAACCTTGAAGTGGCGAGAAGTCGTCAAAAGAGCTATGCTGACAAGCGACGTAAGCCATTGGAATTCCAAGTTGGGGAGATGGTTCTTCTTAAGGTTTCACCGTGGAAAGGTGTGGTATGCTTTGGAAAGAAGGGCAAACTGGCTCCAAGATTTGTAGGGCCTTTCAAAATCCTGAAAAGGATTGGGAAAGTGGCTTATAAACTGGAACTACCTTCCGACCTTAGTGGAGTTCATCCTGTGTTCCACGTCTCAAATTTGAGAAAGTGTTTGGCCGACGAAAGTCTGTATGTTCCGTTGGAAGACATTCAGATTGACGAGTCATTACATTTTGTTGAGAAACCTGTTGAAATCATGGACCGTATAATGAAGAAGACTAGAACCACAACAACCCCAATCGTCAAGGTTCGTTGGGAGAATAAACGTGGCGCTGAATTTACTTGGGAACGTGAGGAGCACATGAAGAAGAAATACCCGTTCTTATTTGTATAGTTTCATTTCTTTTAATTTCGGGACGAATTCTTTTAAGTTGGGGAGACTGTAACATCTCATATTTTCTGTTAATTAAAAGTTAACTGTGTTAATTCTTATATGGTTATTTATGCTAATTATGAAACGTGGTGGACTTTTTATGATTTCTTATTTAACTTAAAGTTTATAAGATTATAATAATGATGACAACAATAATAATATTAATAATGTTAATCATATTAATAATCATAATAATAATAATAATAATAATAATAATAATAATAATAATAATAATAATAATAATAATAATAATAATAATAATAATAATAATAATAATAATAATAATTTATAAGTGTAAACAAATCAAGAATTAAGTTTAGGGGTTGTTTTGTAACCTTGGAAACTTTAAAAGAAAGTTTTATGTATAAAATAACAAAAAACTAAAACCTAAGGGACCATTTGTGTAAAACTTTAAAAACCCAACCCCCCTTCCCCTTGTACCCCGTAATTCCGGCGACCACGCCGGCCACCGGCGGCCGAGCGCCGGCCACCCCTAAAAACCCTCTAAACCGCTCGAAAACGTTCCCAAATCGTTCCAAATTCAACCGTTTACATGTTTCGGACTTGATGGTATCATTTAATCGTGTTTATGAGACGGTTACGAACCTTAATCGATCAAGAAACCGGCGAAATTAACCTCCATAGCCGTTCGAGTAATTAATCCTAATAATAACTTAATTAAATGGTACCTAATCGATGGTTTAATCAAACCTAAGCTACTATCAAACAAAATCCAATCTGAAACAACACAAACATCACCTTCGATCACGCATAATCATCGCGAACTGACCACTATTCGAACTGCATCACCTGATCATCATAAACCAAAATTGAACGAGGGCTTTTGATCTTGGAGGTTGCTAGAAGCTTTCTGCACAATCGATTGGATTATTATCAGCTGTAGCACATCGAAGGAAATCAGATTAGCCGCGATCTGTTCTTCATCTAATCTCGTGCTCCACACTTCAATTCGGGTAATTGAAACCATGTTGTTGCTCAATTTTACATGGGGAATAAAAGCCCCATGGTAATCGGTATCAACAACTGTGAATTCATCTTCAATTAAGCGCTAATCGATTCTAGGGTTCTAAGGATTTGGGGGTTTCTTTAGGAAGTGTTTATGTAGAATAAGAACCAAACTCTGTTGCGGCTGAGAGCCTTGGTTCAGTGGTAAAAGGGGAGCATGTTAAACAAGAGGTCCCCGGTTCGAATCCGGGGGACCTCATGTTTAAGTTTTAAGGATTTTAGCCTTTGTTTTAAATGCAGAATTTTTTTTAGAAAAAAATTAATTAATTTGTGGACTTAGATTATTTTTTTTTTTAAAAAAAGACGCTTTACTGTTTCTGCAAATTTATAAAAAATATATCTTAATTTGTTTTATTTAAATATTTTAGACAAACAATATAATTAGTTTGTTGTTCTATAAAATAGACTTGAAATATTGTTTAATTTACTAAATCATTATTTGTTCAAATAGTATATTTAGATTATTTTCTTACAAGCTAGACTTAAAATATTATTTTAACTTACTAATCATTATTTGTTCCAATAATATATTTAAATTATTTTCCTTATAAAATAGACATTAAATATTGTTGTAACTCATTAAATCATTATTTGTTCAAGTAGCAAGTATACATTATTGTCTACAATGAAGATTATCTTAAAACTTTATTTAAACTATACTTAGATCTTGTTAGTGGTTCTCTTTTTATTATAATAATTAAATAGTGTATTTCATTTCCATTGCTTCAAAACATGACCAAATATACCATTTTCGTTGGATTTTATTGCTAAAACCCCAAATGCCAACTTGGAGCCCTAGTCTTTTTTAATTCGTAAAACTTAACTAAAATCTTGTAAATATATATTTATTTAGGTGCATCGTGAAGGACTACGTTGAAACGACATTTATTATTTTTATTAACCATCATTCTTATACTTATTCCCATGTGAGTTTTCCTTGTCCCCTTTTTATAATTTCACACTTATTTGGGGTGAAACATGATGCTTATATTACATACACGTTTAAACATTTGAGACTTGTAATGCACATGCAATTCTACTTATTATTTGGTCATGGTTATTTGTGTATTGTAAGTGTTTATATGAGATACATAGTTTGTTTACAATCATTAACTATTGCTAGCCTGGCGACGTCTTAGATCTTTGGGCCTGACAAGCCTATTTGGTGCTAAAGTCGAGGTATTGCCGACTCCTAGGGGCCGTACGCTTGTGCACTAGGGAACCAAATACACTTAGTCAATCTTTTATACTTGTAATCAAGTCGAGGTTTGGTTGTAACGATATGTGTTCTATAACCTTACTAGCTTATAATCCATGACATGAATTGCTACTTGTAAACTTATTATGTATGAAAACCTGGAAACTCACCAACTATTTTTAGTTGAGTCTTTATTTTCATCATGTTTCAGGAAATCCTCAAGATTAAAGTGTGTTTTGAAGCTTGCAATAAGACTAGGATTTGGACCTAGTTTATTTAAAATAAAATGTTTATGTAATGTTTTATTTTGTTTGGAAATCATCTCATGTTTAAGACTTATGCTTGTATTTTATTTTAAGACTTATGATAATAATATTTGCAATTTAAATATAGCGTTATGTGGCTGTGAACAATCTTAACCCTCACACCTCGACGTTTCCGCCGTCAAGGTTGGGGTGTGACAATAGGAGAATGGGACACATTAGTCAAAGGAAGATGAATCACTTGATTCAGAAGGATCTAGTGAGAGGAGTAAATGTCAAGAACTTCCAGCTTCCTGACTTTTGTGTAGCTTGCAAGAAAGGCAAACAGACGAAGAAGTCTCATAAGGAAAAGAAAGTTCATTCAATAGAACTTCCCCTTGAACTTCTTCACATGGATCTGTTTGGTCCAGTCAGTACAAAGAGCATTGCAGGCGACTTGTACTCTTTTGTGGTCACTGATGACTACTCAAGGTTCACTTGGGTAATGTTTCTGAAATCCAAATCAGAAACATTTGAGTCATTCAAGGATTTAGTAACCACACTGGAATCTCTCTACAAGCTGAAGGTTAGACAAGTACGCTCAGACAACGGGACAGAATTCAAGAACCAGTGGATGGAGGCTTACTGCAAGGAAAAGGGAATTGTGCATCAATTCACTTCTGCTTACACGCCTCAGATGAATGGCGTTGCTGAGAGAAAGAACAGAAGCTTGATAGAGACAGCACGGACTATGCTGGCAGACTCGAAACTGCCTATCCAATTCTGGAATGAGGCAGTGGCGAATGCATGTTATACACTGAATCGAGTCCTGATAGTCAAGCGCCACGGAAAGACATGTTACGAGCTACTACAAAGACGCAAACCGAATTTGGAGTATCTCGAACCATTTGGCGCGCCGTGCATACTTCTGAAGAAGACACAAGAAGGCAAATTCAGCGAGAAGGCGGATGAAGGAATCTTTCTAGGATACAACATACCGAACAAGCAAGTTTACAACAACTCAACGGGTCTAGTAGAAGTGTGGTGTAATGTTGATGTTCAGAGATATACCACACCACCTACTGGCAAAGGACCCGCCTACTTTTTCGACTATGATGAATTCTTCAAGTCCTTCAACATCCCTCTCTCTCCCTCGGATGACGAGTTAGCTACTAGAATGATGTATGATATCTTGAATACACCATCTAGCTCACAGGGAGAATCATCTACTCAGTCAGGGGGAGTAGTCGATGACAGTGACTCCTCCTCTGAAGATGAAGCTGAAGAAGATGACCAGAACAGTCAGGAGGAACAGGTTCCAGTTCCTGAAAGTCCACAAGCATCTACCAGTGATGCACCTTCGACTTCGAAACCTCAAACTCCAACTACCTCAGATGCAGAACCAAATGTTCATAATCTTGGCTCTGAGGTAGCTGTTCCTACTACTCCAGGATCACGACTAAACGTCTATCATCACCTAGACAATGTCATTGGGGATGTCAGATCAGGAGTACAAACCCGAAATCAGCTTTATTCAGCTGATTACGCCTCGGTTATGGAGAAGGGTTACATTCATGATGGTGCTTATCGGTGTTTTGTCTCGCAGTTTGAGCCAAAATATGTCAGTGATGCACTAAATGATGAGGCGTGGGTGAGTGTCATGCAAGAGGAACTTCTTAAGTTCAAGAAGTTAGGAGTGTGGACTTTGGTTGATAGACCTAAAGGTGCTAAAGTCATTGGCACCAAATGGGTCTTGAAATGCAAGAAGGATGACCAAGGGGTAATTATTAGGAATAAAGCTCGATTGGTGGTTCAGGGATTTCGCCAAGTTGAGGGAATTGACTACAATGAGGTGTTTGCACCCGTGGCAAGGATGGAAGCCATTCGTATCTTCCTTGCCTATGCATCGTACATGAAGATTAAAGTCTACCAATTAGATGTGAAGAGTGCATTCCTTCATGGGGAAATCAGAGAAACAGTCTATGTCAGTCAACCCGAGGGATTTGAAGATCCTTATCATCGGGATAGAGTTTACAAGCTCGACAAGGCTTTATACGGGCTTCATCAAGCTCCAAGAGCTTGGTATGAGAAACTCTCGACTCATCTTGTGAAACACAGCTTTCGCAGGGGAGTCATTGACTGCACGTTGTTCATTAAGGAAAAAGATGGCGACCTACTGCTTGTACAGATCTATGTCGATGACATAATCTTCGGTTCAAAGAACGAAGAGTTATGCAAAGAGTTTGAAGCAGTTATGAAGAAAGAGTTTGAAATGAGTGCTATGGGGGAGATGAAGTTTTTTCTCGGATTAATTGTGGATCAAACTCCAAATGGGATCTTTCTACATCAGACCAAGTATGTAGGAGACATTCTCAGTCGTTTTGACATGGAAAATGCTTCTACTGCTGGGACTCCACTTGCTACGAATCATGACATAGCACCTGATGAAAATGGAGATCTTGTAGATGCCACGATGTACCAAGGAATGATTGGATCCCTCATGTATCTCACTGCTTCAAGACCTGATATCATGTATGCTACATGTTTATGTTCTAGATATCAGGCTAAACCTAAGGTCAACCATCTGATTGGGGTCAAGAGGATTTTTCGTTATCTGAAGGGTACACCCACACTTGGGTTGTGGTATCCTCATGATGATGACTTTGAGCTTACCGCGTATAGTGACTCGGATTACGGGGGCTGCAAGATGAACTACAAGTCTACATCAGCAGAGTGTCAATTCTTTGGGAGAAGATTAGTTACCTGGCAGTGTAAGAAGCAGACATCGGTTCAATTGTCAACCTGTGAAGCTGAATATGTTGCTGCTGCAAGTTGCTGTTCACAAATCATCTGGATTCAACAGCAAATGCGGGATTACGGTTTAAAGTTCTCTTCTACTCCTATTTTTGTTGATAACTCTGCTGCAATTGCAGTAACTAAAAATCCGGTCCAACATCCTAAGACCAAACATATCGGTATTAAATACCATTTCATAAGAGACTGTTTTGAAAAGAACTTAATTGATGTGGTAAAAATTAATACTGATTTTCAACGCGCTGACCTCTATACTAAAGCCTTTGATAAACCACGTTTTCAATATCTGCTAGAGGTCAACGGCGTTAAAAAGAAAAGTGAGGTTATTCCTGATGATGATAATGTGTAGTCCGATGTAGTTTAGTTAAGGTTTTCTTTTTTTTATTTTATTTTATCTGTTTATTTCAGTTTGTTTAATTTAAACTCATGTTATTTTGCTGTTTATTAAAATCCAAAAATAATTAAACCAGTTATGATTTTAGTATTTTAGGGGGAGAATATGTCAGCAAGTAACATTAAAAAAAATCGAGGGAGAAGGAGTGGATAGCTGATATAAGGTAGATCGTATCTGTGATACCGATTCAAACCCTTTGGAAAATGATAGTACACAGGAACAAATCAAGAGGGACTTAAAATTAAATTTAGAAAAGATGCAAAAATTCAAAGTATAAGTCTGTGTAGTCTAAGCAATATAAAAGGGAAGATGATAGAAAAACTGGTAACTCCTAAGGTAACACAACGAGAGTAGACCTAGAGGTTGCTAGACCACAAATGATATGTTGGTAGATTCAACACAATAGATGATTAGACCTGACTGGTGATCTCAAGATCAAACTAAGTTGTTCAACTGACTGTGGGCTTCCATCTTATCACTGGTTAACACAATCAACAATATTCCAATAAGGGGTAATGAGCATGTAAACGCCACAAATGTGTGCGGATGACCATAAATAGAGCAAAGCAATGAAAGACAAATGCTATAAAGCTAATGACTTATGTTGTTGGTGCATTTTGTGCAAAATAAAATAAGCTGCTCTAACAAGGAGATAGGTTGTGTGCCTCTCTGCTGTGCGATGGCACTGACCTGAGGATAAGCATAACCTAGATATTCTAGAATTCATTGTTGTTTGCCGCCTCTCTGCTGTGCGATGGCACTGACCTGAGGACTTGCTTCTCTTTGAAAGCTCTAAGATAGTCTCTTCTTGTAATCAATACCCGTAGACCGCTCAAAAGCTCCTGAGGAATGTTGATTACCATATAAGTGTGGGATCCACAAATGTTAGTTGAAATAATTAAACCTAAAACAGTCACCAGTCTGTGTCAAAAGTCTGTGTATGGATTTAAGTGGACAAACATATTGACAATCATTGTGGCTGCAATTCTTGAAAGTTCAAATCAATGTGGAAATCTAAGAGTTCCAGTATGATTTCCTAAAGTTGCTAACGACTCTGGATGAACACCAAGAATTGAGCATCAAAAGATTTTGATAACAAGTCCCAAATGATTTGACTTGCCTGTATGATTCCAAAATTGAATTGGTCCAGGTGTGGTCAATCTACGTTGAAGCTGTCTATTCCGGAACCAAATCCAGTAGATTTCCATTTTAGGATTTATCTCTCACAAAAAGCCAAAAACAATTCTTATTTTTATTCTTTAGTTTAATTTTCTAAGTTAGTTAGTCGTTTTAGTTTGTTAGTTTGTCGGACTACATCAGGAAAATCAGTAAGGAATCAACTCACTAAAAGGGTCATGTCTGAGATGACCACATGTGTTTTAAAAGTTTGAACCAGTCACGTCTGAGGTGACTAAATTGTTTAAAAGGATCACGTCTGAGGTGATCAAAAAGTTTTCAAGTTAAAATGATCATGTCTGAGATGATCAAATGCTCATAATGTTAATTTCAAAAATTAAAATGGTTATAAAAGTAAATGGTTTGAAAATGGCAGAAAATTTACTAAGTGTGACCCATTCGCACGATTGGACCATGAGTATGGACCAACCATGCGAATGGCTCCCATTCGCACGACTGGACATGAGATTGAGCCATTCACACGAATGGCTTATCAGAATGACCCATTCGACCGAATGGAAGGGGGCGAATGAGTCAGTCGACCGACTGAGACTCAGTCGGTCAACTGAACATGCGAATGAAGGGTACGATTGAGTCAGTCGACCGACTGAACCTCAGTCGGTCAACTGCATGCGACTGACTGGCCAATCGCACGATTGAGCCTCAGTCGCCCGAATGAATTGAGCGAATGAGGCCAGTCGGCCGATTGAACTCAGCTTCAGTATTTAAAGGGCACAGTCGATCGCATTTCACTCATCACATCCCAATCGTTCTCAAATCGCACACTATACCGTTACTCTGCCAAAATTTCATTAGACCTTGTTTTCTCATTGCTATTGATTCACTGACGTTCGCTATTGATTATACAGGTAGATTGAAGTCTTATTTCACCGAAATCAGAAGGATTGAAACCCTAATTTAGTGATATTCGAATGAAAACAAGAAACGGACTGAACTTGACCTAATAACCTACTTAAACTATGCAAAATGTTAAAGTTAAGGTTAATAGGTTATTAGTAACAAGAATGCGAGTCTGTTGAACCGGTAATCCATGTTAAATCATCTGTTTTGATAAAGATTCGAACAACAGGCGACTGAACTGTGGGACAGGCGACTGGTCGTCCGGATGAACTCCAATCGCACGATTGAAACTTGCGATTGGGTCAATCGCCCGAATGAATCATGCGAATGAGCTCAGTCGGCCGACTGAACCAATCGCAGACTCAGTCAGCAGATTGAACTCAATCGCATGTCCCATTCACCCGAATGAGCTCAGTCGCATGAAAGGACAGCCGACTGGCTTCAGTCGCATGATTCATTCGCACGAATGAATCAGAATGAATTTCAACATTACACTTAGAACTGAATTTTGATGTATTATGTACTAATGGTTCTGTGTCATGTGTTTCAGGATAATGGCTGATAGATGGTCCATTAATCCAAAGCACAACATCTGTGCTCACTTGGATCATACTACTCGGAACGGGGCCGAGTTCACCGAGATTATAGCTTTCCTAAGACGTTCTCGGATCCATAAGGCTATATCTACTCCTTGCACGCCCTACAGATCACTACACCAGGCATTCTGGGAGAATGCCTCCGTGGATCGCTCTCGTGAGCCCTACAGTATTCGGAGCTCTATTCTGGGTCATGATATCGAGGTCACTACTGCTGATATCCAGAGAGTTCTAGAGTTTGGAGATGATACAGATCACCCTACCAGATTACATCCACTGACTGTCCGAGGATGCTTTCTGAGGATCAAGTACGCTGGGGACATAAACTCAGGTGTGCTCAACAAGAGCAACCTGTGCCCCCAGTACAAGTACTTAGCTCATGTGATCCTTAAGTGCGTTGCTTCGAGGAGGGGTGGGTTCGACGACCTTTCAGACCAGATTCAAAATGCCTACGTGGCACTGGTGCTGAACCACCCCTTCAGCTTTTTTAGTATGATTTTCTCTTACCTGGTAGAGAACTTGGAGGCTAAAGGGAAGGAGGGGTTTTGTATGTACCCCAGGTTTTTACAGCTGATCTTCAACGAGAAGCTGCCACATCTTCCCAAAGAGAGTCATGATGCAGTTGCACTGGAGATCATGGATGATACGACTCTAGGTCGGATGAGGGTGTATAGGGGCAAGCAGGTGAAGCCCCAGGTTAAGAGGTTGATTGGCCACCTGGCCAACGAGAGATATGTGGCACCGGGGAGACGCAAATGGCGTCATGAGGATAGTGATTCTGATGATGAGAGGCTACTTCTGCCAGAGCATGATTCTGACGATGATGATAGTGGGGACGCTGGGGACGATATGCCTATTCCACCTAGAGGCACTGTATCTGATGTTATACCTCCAGTGTCCGCCCCTGCTGGAGATGTAGCTGAGTCAGCTGGATTTCATCAGGATTTTGTTCCTGGTGCGGAGGAGGAGGAGGAGTCGGATGAAGAGCCCCTAACGCGAACTGTGGGAAGCAAAGTTGTTCCCACAGAACATGGGCTAAGGGTGGTTGGTGAACACCCGAGAGACTCCGGAGAGACTGATACTGACCCGAGCTATGCACCGGGGTCAGCTAGCAGGGTTGTAGGGGAGCATCCACCTCAACGGGGACGAGGAGGAAGAGGATGGCTCAGCCCCATGGTCAGAAGAAGAAGAAGCGTCGGTTGACCTTCGTTACCACCACAGCCTCTACTGCTACCACCACCACTACCACTTCCACAGCCACACCATCCACCACCACAGCCACCACATCCACCACAGCTACCACAGCCACCACCATACCTACCACCACAGTACAGATTCCATCCACCACCATATCCTTTACTCCCACATCACCTCCACCATTTCACAGACCCATCTTCACTACAGCCACCACCACCACCACTACACACCAAGCAGGACCTTCAGCCCATCCCTCACATACTTATGGATCACCTCTACCTCCAATCGGGGTAGAGGAACAGCTGTCTGCGCTCAACAGGATGGTGATGCGCTTACTAGCTGCAGATGAGGAGAAGGCGGCCCAGATCCGCCAGCTTGCCGACCTGACTGCTGCACAATCCCACCAGATTGCAGAGCAGGCTCGAGTTATTGAGGAGCAGGCCCAACAGATGGCTGCTCAGAGCACTGAGATAGCCCAACTCCAAGCACATAGTGTCACATCAAGCAAGAAGATAGAGGAGTTGGAGGAGGCAAAGAAGACTATCATGCTAAAGCTCAAGGGATCTAAGGAGGAGCCCTTGAAGATCAAGGAGGGGGATGGAGATGATGGTGATGATGATGATGAAGATGATGATGAGGATGATGAGGATGATACAGAAGAGGATGAGGAAACCGAAGGAGAAAGGACAGAGGAGAAGGACGATGATGATGAAGCAGAAGGAGGGGATGCAGCTGCATCGGCCTCTGCTTCAGGTCAAGAGAGGAGGTCAAAGAACAGACAAGACCAATCAGCCTCTACCTCTGCTCCTCCAAGTGATGAGCCGATGATACAAGACAAAAGTAAAGACTAGATGTTTATGTATTTATTTACTTTTGTATTTGAATCATGTATTGAAAACTATGTATTGAATGTTTATATTAAGTTAATGCATTTCTGTTTGATTAATTACTAATGCTTTATGTGTTGAATGTTTAAATCAAACAGATCCAAATTACCAAAGGGATGAGTTTGATGTTGCTCCCCTTCAGCAGGTCAAGACTCAGCTAACAATGATTCTTGATCTGCAAGGGATAGTCAGGAGGTCAGTGAGTTATACCCCTGAAGAAGGGGAAATAATTCATGACCTATCAAACGAGCAACTCGCAAAGATTTTCAAGCTAAATCCAGATGAGATAGTGAAAGATGCTCCGACATGCGATTCGACTAGTGACGAAGAGCTCAACGATGTTGATGAAGTCGAGATCGAAGATGTCACTGCTGAGGATTACCCTCAGTACGCTGACAATGAGGGAAATGTGGTCCCCAATCTGGGTGAATCCCTCGTCAGCGATACTTTTGAGGTGTTGAACAAGATGGAGCAAGAAACAGAGAAAGCAGAAGGAACAACCCAAGCCTCAAATGATGATGTCGACATTCGAAAGGCTGAGTGGGCTGCATGTTTTGAAGAAGTTAGAGCCCAACGTGCTGCACCGAAGAAGGATGCCTACACCAAACTCTACAGAGTCAAGAAACATCACAAGGTGTCTGGCAGGATCATAGCATGGGCGTATTTTGAGGATCTTAATGTTTATGCAGTTAAGAGGGAACAAGGCATAGAGTACTTCAGATTCCCACATGATCTGAAGACTCTACCAGGTTTTGAGCTCAACCAGCTGGCCAGACTAAAGCTTTTGTATGCTGACCCGAGGAAGATGTCAGGCTGGTTCGAGGCTGCCCTAAAGAAGGAGTACCACACCAGATGGGTTAACTTCAGACCCAACAGCCTACTAGGTATATCAGAAGGTCTGAGGTTGATGCCATTACTGGCAAGCCCAAGATAGTGTTGAAGTGGAGTCCTCCGCGCACAATGTCGAGAATCCCACTCAGGGAAATGCCACAGGACTTCACTCCACACTTTAAGTGGTGGTACTACGATTGGAGAACAGCTGAAGCGGTCATAGTCCTAAGCAAAGAGGGCCAAATGGATACGATCAGGGTATTCGACCCGATGTGGCTTACTAACTTGTCGGCTAATGATGTCTATACGCTATACAAGTGGCCACTGTTCTATGATACGCAAGATATTGTACAAGCCCTCCAGTTCCAGAATTTATACGACTCTGCTTCGCGTTTGAGATTCACGCGGGAGTCACAAAAGAGGAGAAGTACAAGAAATACAAGGAGGTTATGCAGAAAACAAGAGATTAGAGAGATCTAGGTCCAAGGGGGAGTTTGTTGATGCATGTATGTCCCTAGATCATGATACGAAATGTAATAGATCTTGTTTGTCTGATTATGATGTAATGTAAAATGATTAATGAAATGATATGGATTGTTTGTGATTTGTAATGTCTAATATTTCATTAATGAGTCGATATTGAATTGGTTAATTGGGTTTGTGATTGTTTGAATGGTTACACATAATGTTATATTAATTAATACATTCAAACTTAACTTAATGAAGTTCTCATGCGAATGGCCCATGCGAATGGACCATACGCATGAATAACTTCATACGATTGACTCAGTCGCACGACTGAACCAGGAGACTGGATCAGTCGTATGATTGACACATAAGATTGGCTCAGTCGCACGACTGAACACTCAGTCGTGCGGATGAATCAACCGCATGGTTCAATCGCACGACTGAACCATACTAATGGTTCAGTCGCACGAATGAATAACACTAACCTATAAATACAACCCAATTCGTGGAAAAACGTAAGCATTCATACCATTACGACTCCAGACGTACCCTAGCCGTCCAGAAGCCTCCCAATCATTCTCCAAGTTCACAGAACACATTAGATCGATTCCCAATCGACTTCTAACGTTAGATTCAATTCTTGATTGATTCTTCGTGTGTTCTCACTGATTGGATCGCCAATCAAATAGGATTCCGCACTATTTGATCTGGTTTACACGCTAATCACTAGGTATTTCGTTCAAATACCAGGTCCTAACAGTAACGGACTTTGAGCACCTCAGGACACTCACTATTGATGAAGGTGTTCTCCATACTCTCAAACCACTCGAGAAGTCCTGTAGCTCCTTCTTTCCCACTAAAGCTGGTGGGTTTGCACGAGTTGAAGTGCTTAAGTGTGCAGGTTTGGTTGTTTCTCCCTTGATTTGGACTATTCTCCCATTGCCCATTGTTGCCGTTGGTGTTGTTACTAGCATTTGCCATCAAGGATCTATTCAGTTCGACAACCATGGTCGAGAGGACGGCAGCCATTTTATGGGCGATCATAGCGGCCATCTTGCGGTCGGAGTACCACGCTTTCCATGATGACGAGACATTCTGGATACAAAGTAAGTTAGACATGGAAATTTTGAGATAAAAATAGTAAATCAAGCAAGAATTTTTCAGGACTTATAAAACACACACAGAATGATTCCATTTTGTAACACATAACCAATAGGAAACATTGACACGTCAAGGTGACTTAACTCCAATTTGCCTTAGAAACTTGTGTATATTGACCATAGTTTATCACTCATCACGGAAATCCCTAGGTAAGCATAACTAGTCCCACGGTTGATTGGGATTTATGCGAAATGCTTACCTTAGCCCGAGGGCTTTTTGCCAGGAAATCCAGAATACAGGTGTCTATGAGTCACACAATGTTCCTTTAGGTTAATGGAATTAAAACTTTAATGAGATTTTTCATAGATTAGACATAAAGTCTAGAGATTTGAGTCTTTCGATATAATGCGTATGATCCCACGTGTCATCGAGAATAAGTTTAATAAAATTCATCGCCGTGAGGATAAGGGGTTAAGAATAAGTATAAGGGAAGACTAGGCAATCAAGTTTTCCAATTAAAAGGCAATCCTAGCTAAAAGCATCATGTTGCACATTAAGAGGCCCTCCTAAACAAGTAGCATTATGTAGCATGCAATAAATAGATTTACAAGATCATAAAGTTTTTTTCATATAGGGTTCATGCATTAACTATAGTCTAGGTTACCATTTCTAATAACCTAAATTCCTATAGTTATGGGCTCTGATACCAATCTGTCACAACCCAACCTTAACGGCGGAAACGTTGAGATGTGAGGGTTAAGATTGTTCAAAGCCACATAACACTACCACTAAATGTAAATATCATTAAGCATAAGTTTTTAAGAAAATTAAAACCAATAAGTCTCAAACAAAACCAAAACATAACATAAGTTCAACAATTCCAAAATCTAAAGCATGTCTTTTATTTTCTAGGTCCAACCCTAGATGTGTCCATACTTCAAAATCAAACATCAACCTTGGGCATTTCCTGAAACATGTTAAAAATAAAGTCAACAATTGAATGTTGGTGAGCTTCCATGGGTTATACATACATACATATAAAAGTTTAAAAGTAGCAATTCATGTCATCGGTTACGAATAATGCAAGGTTATAGATAACATAATGATACAATCAAACCTTGACAAAGATGGCCACAATAAGTTATAATGATTAGCTAAGTGTACTTGGTTCCTATGATGAACAAGCATACGTCAGCAAGAGCCGACAATAACCTCGGCTTCAGCACCAAATAGCCTTGTCAAGCCCATATATCTATGACGCCGCTAAGCTAGCAATAGTTAATGATTGTTTTTACATGATGACTATCATATAAGGCTCACAAATATCTCAAATAACCATGACAGGTTTAAAAATGAATTGGTCGTCCATTACAATTTTCAAGATGGTTTACAAGTGTATGTTTATAAGGTTAACATGTTTCATCCCAAAAGGTGTGAAATAAAGTAAAAAAAAAGGCATGGAAACTCACATGATATATAAGATGATTTTTAAAAGAATAACAATAAATTAAGTTTGTAAACCCAAAAGGTGTGAAATAAAGTAAAAAAAAGGGGCATGGAAACTCACATGATATATAAGATGATTTTTAAAAGAATAACAATAAATTAAGTTCGCTCCAACGGTTCCTTTTACAGAATACCTAAACGTATAAGTTCAAGATTAAATTAAGGATATGATTAACGACTAATTGTGAACTAGGGTTTCAATTTGAAATTTGGGGGGTTTGATAAATAAATAAGATAGCACAATGGAATTCACTTATATATTTCAATGAAAAATAAAATAAACCGCTTAAGTAATTAATTTAAAGAACGATAATTAAATCTTTTATAATGATCAAGGTTTAATTATATAGTATGAAATGAAAAATATATATATTTGATAACACAATTAAACAAATAATTGAATAATTGTTTGAAAACATCTTAGTCCAATAATAATTTATTAATTTAACTATTGTTAGAAAAATTATTTAAATTAAAGTCTATTTTATGTGATCATAAGAAATAACTTAAAAAAATAAACTTAGTTATAATGTTTTATTAAGAAAATATAAAAGTATCTAATTTGGAAATTTACAGAAAATAATTTGGCAACTTTAAAAATGATTTTTAGTTAACAAAGATGATTTTTATAACAATTATAATTTTTCTGTAATTAATTTAATTAAAGAAAAGGTTTTAAAAAAATATATGAGGGTGCCCGGGTTCGAACCCGGGACCTTAAGGATGGGGAAACATGCTTGATGGGTGCGGATAATATATATATTTTGATATAGATTCTTTGCACTTATTAAGTTTTAAATGGTTATTACTAATACTAAACCACACACACAAAAGGCAGTGTACCTGTCGTATGGTAATATAGTGTTGGTAAGAACCGAGTATCAATCCGTGGACACACTAAGCCTACTCAACAACCCTCGTAATTGACTATTAGTTTTATGTTTTAGAAAATGATAAGTTAAACATGACAACAATAAATAAAGATAGATAAAGATAAATAAAGTTAGGTTGAGACTTTTGGTGATTCTTTCAGTGAAGTAAGGCTGTTATCCTAAGATTATACTTATATAACTGTGATGAATTGGTGGTGTGATTTAAAGATATGGATTAATGTAATTATGTTAATGTTTATAAAGATGAGCTGGCGCGATTTCTCGTCTATCCTGCTGCCGTAGTGATTTGATCCTGTCAGGCTGAGTTTACTGCTCAAATCAAAGCCCTAGTAATGTAGGTAAATCTTTTGTGACCTATTTGACATACGATTTCTGAAAACATAACTTAATGTTAAAAAGAGAGTTGATCAGGTTCCTCCCTAACATACCATTAATTTTAGAAAACCGTAACAATTACTGAAGTTTCCGAACTAATAAAAGGGAACCCGCAAATGATCAGAAAGTTAAAGTGATATGATTTCTAATAACCATTTCTAGTTCATTAGCCATGGATTTATTATGAAGACCGGTTTCGCGAATGAAAGTTGATCATACGTTTTTCAACCGTGTATGACAATCACAATCACAAACCATAAATTTATAACTTCCCGTTCAAATGTAGTGCTACCCATCAATAGTTTTCCCAAGACCACCATAACATTAACATAATATATACCACACCATTAGTTCATCACAAATTACGTAAGTTTCATTAAATTAGAATAACATATGAAGTTTAGCTCACAAGGAGCTTGAACATAACAACAAAGATAAAAGATAGTAATGAAATCATCGGTAAATTAGAACAATCAAACCGGTGATCCATTATGGATGATGTTAAACGATCTCAAGCTTCTTCTAAGTGTTGAATGAACCTTCAATACCTTCTAAGGACCTCCAAAGGCTGGGTTCCCGAGAGGGAACACCAGCACTTCACCTCCCAAAAGCTCCTCTTCAAGTTGCAAATGAAGTCCTATTTATAGGCTTTCTGGAGTGTTTAAGCACGGCCTCGTGCCTAAAAGCACGGCCCCGTGCTAGTACAATGTACGTAAAAGTTGGTCGGCTCGTACGCTCAGAGCTTGTCGGGCACGGCCCCGTGTTCAATGGGGCACGGCCCCGTGTTTGTGGTGGGGCACGGCCCCGTGCCTCCTGGCGCACGCCTCCGTGCCTCGGGTCAGGGAACAGTACTTTTTGTCGTGTCGGACCAACAAACACGGGGGTGTGTTGATTTAAGCACGGGGGTGTGTTTCAGGCTGGGCATGGGGGCGTGCCTCATGAAGCACGACCCCATGCTTGAATTCCAAAACTTGATTTTCTTCATTTTCTTCTTATTTAAGCTCCTTTTGTTCATCATGGTCTTTTCCAAGGCTGAAAACACAATATGAATGATTTAAGTATCAAATCATCATTTTCAGTAAGAGTTTCTGGAATAATTGATGTGTAATTGATGTGTTTTATATGTATAATTTGGATCACATCAAATATCCCCACACTTAAACTTTTCTTGTCCTCAAGCAAAATCACTCAAAATAGCAACACCACCAAAAACCAAATAAATCAAGATATAAATATGTCTTTCGAGAACTATACAAGCAAACTTGGTTTACCCAATTATAAACAGTTAAGCACATGTGAAATGATATCCTTTCAAGCAATAGAATGGTTTCTAAATATTTTTAACATGTAAAAATTCACACTTCTCACAAGGTGCACTCACACTCGGCTATATATGTGAAATCATACATAAGATGAAGTATGAATAATACGCTCAATTGCCTAGTATGAATACGTGTGAAATCATATGCTTGATAAGGGATCAAATCTCCACCTATGTTAGGCATTTACTTGCATAAACCATTAGGTCTTTGATGGGTTGTAATTTGGCTCGGGTTCAGGGTATGGATTATTTGGATAAAAGTGGCTAAATGCTAAAAACAGCGGTCTTGGCTTATATCACAAACTAAAGGGGAACCAATAAAATGGTTCCTTATACAATACTCAAGCTAGAAGGGATATGCTAACTTGAGGACTTGTTTATGGTCAGATCGTCAAGACCGTATTGCATTTTCAAAAACTGCACCTCCTCCTTAACCCGATGATATACGTAGCTATCCTTTCTTTTTAAGGGTCGTTCGGCTTTGAGCCTAAAAGCACCCAACGGATTTGGATGTCGAATCATTGGATTCGGTTTGGTTTTTGTTGCATTTTCCTTCATGAAACTAGTTCCCCAAAAGTTAGGAATCTTTCATATCAATTTTTCTTTTTCGAACACATATCTTGAAATACCATAAAATGATGGAACTAGTTTTCTTCTTCCTTTTTTTTCTCTTTTTTTTGAACATAAGCCAAAACATGTCTTTAACGAAAATGGGTATTGTTGAAGGCTTTTTGGTTAAGTGGCTTAGTGGTTTGGGTGATGGAAAATGAAAACGTTTAAGCTCAACGAGGCTAACTAGGGATAATGTTTGGGTAAGGATATTTGAAAATGGTAGAGGCTCGAATGTCGGGTTTTCCTAATTGCCTAAATCCTTTTTATGCAAGAAACACTTATAAGGTTTCGAAATGCATACCCAAAACAAGTTCTAATTCACACGCAACATAAGACACCCTCAATATATCCATAATGAAAGCAAAAATGCATAAATGCAAAGCTTGTTTAAGGCTCAAAAATAAGCTCACACATAGGATGGAATTGGGTATAAGTGTTGCATTTTACATGTTTGAATATTTTCACCAACTCTTTTTGTTTTTCAAGATATCACAAAAAACATTTTTAAGATTATTTGGGTTTGCTTTATTTGCTTATTTATTTCTCGAAAACATATATTTATATTTTGTTTCATGTTTCCGGTGTTGCCACAAACTAGAGTGACTTTTTGCAAAAGATTTAATTATAACTTGGACATATTTATAAGCAAAGTATCAAGCATGTATTACCCTTCCCCACACTTAGACTTCACATTGTCCTCAATGTGATTCACAATAATATTAAGTAGAGAAAGGTAAACGAAAACTCCCCTAAAATGATGAGTCAAATACGTGCGATCGTTTTTCCACAGCCGTCTTGAATGAGCTCAAAAGAAACATCAGGATTAATCTAAAACATCACCAAATTATTTAAAACATGAAATTAAAGTCCTAAGCACACATAATAAATTAAACAGACAGAAAATAACATAGAGCCATGTTTTGGTTACGGGTCCTTGGCTAGACCTTTCCCCACACTTAGTTTTTAATAAGGTGGAGGTTTATCACCTCCGAGAAAGTCTTATTTGGTACATTGATTTGGCCATTAACCAATTACCATTGACTTTGAAGTTCAATCCCCCATTGTTTTCAACCTTGATAGCATTATGTGGATAAACTTCTTCTTCATTTTTTTAAAAATTTTTTTTTTAAATTTTTTCTTTTTTAAATAAAACAAAATAGTCAAAAATTTGGATCATCTTTCAAACTAACATGTGTCCCCGGCAACGGCGCCAAAAACTTGATGGGTGCGGATAGTATATATATTTTGATATAGATTCTTTGCACGTATTAAGTTTTAAATGGTTATTACTAATACTAAACCACACACACAAAAGGCAGTGTACCTGTCGTATGGTATTATAGTATTGGTAAGAACCGAGTATCAATCCGTGGACACACTAAGCCTACTCAACAACCCTCGTAATTGACTATTAGTTTTATGTTTTAGAAAATGATAAGTTAAACATGACAACAATAAATAAAGATAGATAAAGATAAATAAAGACAGGTTGAGACTTTTGGTGATTCTTTCAGTGAAGTAAGGCTGTTATCCTAATTTAGATTATACTTATATAACTGTGATGAATTGGTGGTGTGATTTAAAGATATGGATTAATGTAATTATGTTAATGTTTATAAAGATGAGCTGGCGCGATTTCTCGTCTATCCTGCCGCCGTAGTGACTTGATCCTGTCAGGCTGAGTATACTGCTCAGATCAAAGCCCTAGTAATGTAGGTAAATCTTTTATGACCTATTTGACATACGATTTCTGAAAACATAACTTAATGTTAAAAAGAGAGTTGATCAGGTTCCCCCCTAACATACCATTAATTTTAGAAAACCGTAACAATTACTAAAGTTTTCGAACTAATAAAAGGGAACCCGCAAATGATCAGAAAGTTAAAGTGATATGATTTCTAATAACCATTTCTAGTTCATTAGCCATGGATTTATTATGAAGACCGGTTTCGCGAATGAAAGTTGATCGTACGTTTTTCAACCGTGTATGACAATCACAATCACAAACCATAAATTTATAACTTCCCGTTCAAATGTAGATGCTACCCATCAATAGTTTTCCCAAGACCACCATAACATTAACATAATATATATCACACCATTAGTTCATCACAAATTACGTAAGTTTCATTAAATTAGAATAACATATGAAGTTTAGCTCACAAGGAGCTTGAACATAACAACAAAGATAAAAGATAGTAATGAAATCATCGGTAAATTAGAACAATCAAACCGGTGATCCATTATGGATGATGTTAAACGATCCCAAGCTTCTTCTAAGTGTTGAATGAACCTTCAATACCTTCTAAGGACCTCCAAAGGCTGGGTTCCCGAGAGGGAACACCAGCACTTCACCTCCCAAAAGCTCCTCTTCAAGTTGCAAATGAAGTCCTATTTATAGGCTTTCTAGAGTGTTTAAGCACGGCCCCGTGCCTAAAAGGCACGGCCCCGTGCTAGTACAATGTACGTAAAAGTTGGTCGGCTCGTACGCTCAGAGCTTGTCGGGCACGGCCCCGTGTTCAATGGGGCACGACCCCGTGTTTGTGGTGGGGCACGGCCCCGTGCCTCCTGGGGCACGCCCCCGTGCCTCGGGTCAGGGAACAGTACTTTTTGTCGTGTCGGACCAACAAACACGGGGGTGTGTTGATTTAAGCACGGGGGTGTGTTTCAGGCTGGGCATGGGGGCGTGCCTCATGAAGCACGACCCCATGCTTGAATTCCAAAACTTGATTTTCTTCATTTTCTTCTTATTTAAGCTCCTTTTGTTCATCATGGTCTTTTCCAAGCCTGAAAACACAATATGAACGATTTAAGTATCAAATCATCATTTTCAGTAAGAGTTTCTGGAATAATTGATGTGTAATTGATGTGTTTTATATGTATAATTTGGATCACATCAATGCTCTTAACCGGTAGGCTGGGGCGCCTATGCCTGTTAAGTGCCGGTTCCTAAATCTTAAAAGTATTAATTACATGAAATCCCCAATTCTTATGAACCCTATAGTTAAATCAAGCAAATTGCACATCAATTCGTTTAAGATAATGAAATCAACATTGGGGCTTTTAATCCCCAAGTGATTTCGAGTCTATAGACGTAACTAATTACCCGGATTGAAGTTTAAATCGATGAGAACAGATGAAGAACAAGTCGTGACCGAGGTTGCTTGATCGTGATGCAAGCGATGATAATAATCAAAGTCGTTGTACAGGTAGCCTCCAAGGGTCTCGGTGATCGAAATCCCTCTATTAATTTTGATTGTAATCAGGTAGACTTTGGTGAACGACTTGGTTGCAGATCGACGATGAAGATGATGACAAAATTCGATGTGTTTCAATTGAAATTGAATTTGGTATAAGTTCAGAAATGGTTATCCAATCGACAATTGATTGATTAATTATCTGGTTTTTGTTGTCGAACGGCTTTGAAGATTGATGGTGGTCGGTTACGAGTTCAAATGTCCAATTTAATTCAAATTAAAGCGCATCAAGTGTTCGAAACGATTTTAGAAATAGATTAGCATCGATTAGAACTTAAATATCGGGGGTTACGGTGGTTTGGGGGATCGCCGGCGTTCGGCCGGAGGGTGGCCGGAGAGTAGCCAGATTTACGGGGAGAGAGAAAGAGGGTGGGGGTTGGGTTTTGTAATTTTACACAATTGGTCCCTGTAGTTTTAAATGTTATTATTTTATGTAAAAATTTTCATTTAACGTTTCCAAATTGACATAAAGGCCCCTTGAACTTAATTAAACTCTAACTTTTTTTTCCTACTTTTAAAATTTATTAACTTATTTAAACTTTATAAACTTTGGTTTATTCATATTAGTATCTCATTATTGATTTTCAAAGTTTATAAGTATATTTATTATTGTCATTTTTATTATTACTATTATTATTATTATTATTATTATTATTATTATTATTATTATTATTATTATTATTATTATTATTATTATTATTATTATTATTATTATTATTATTATTATTATTATTATTATTATTATTATTATTATTATTATTATCATTTAATAAATTAAGTTATTAACTTTTAAATTAACAAAGAAACAAGCATAATTAACCCACATAGTTTCATTAATGACAAAAAGGCCCTTACAAAAACATAACGAAGCTAACAATTAATTAACTAAAACACGAAAGGTTACACCGTGTTTCATACAAGAGATCAATCTGCAACAAAATTATGATCTTTATAATGCTCGGCCGTGCTTTTGTTTTTATGCACGTTTGGTTACTGAGGTCATACGGGAGGAAGTGAAGAGTGACAATCTGGGCAAGAAGATTATTTTATTTATTATTATTTAATTTGACATAATAGACTATTTAATTTGGATTAAAACTAATGCTTGGACCTTCGCACATTAAACGTTTTATTTATGGAATTATGTTTTAGATTTTGAAAACCGTGATAGTAACACGTCAGCTTGTTGGGTTGGGGTGTTACATTTATCGTCAAGCTCAAATTTTTTCATGTTTTCGTCATCCCATTGATGCTCTAGTGTCTTCACTATTTCGCCAATGCCATTCTTATATATTGAAATGTAATATCCAAACACAATTTCTTATTCTGATTTGTTGCCATTTTCATAACATCAAACAACTTTAAATGTTATTCAAAACACCACGAAGTTTTTGCATGAGGGTATGCTTTCACCGATACTATTAACCAAAAACTTCCATAATTTCACAAATCAATCAAGTCTTAGCAACATCAAGTGAAATCATACAAGGATAACCGTCAATTGCGAAAGCTCCACAATTGTAACCACCTTTTGCAAAAACTTAAAAATCCATGCAAACATGAGAAGTTTTCGCATTAGTTCTTCAACTCGACAAAGTTTTCGACAATAAATCTACCAATCTGATCAGATTACAAACTGTTCAATCAACCAATTTGTCTAGAATCCTAATTAGAGTCTAGGTGAAGTTAATTAGATTCAGTTAATCACCTATTGGTCTATAAATTTATTCAACTAATCCATTATCTCTGTTGAATCCTTCAAAACCTAAATTCGAACACTTTTCACTTCATATCTAGCTCAAAATTGATCTAATCTCAATCTAATTAACCAAAAACCAACTCAAAATCCATCAATACACCAAAATGAACATCGAAACTATCAAAAGAAGCTCAAATTTATGTTATCAAATTGATTAAGGGCACCAATTGCTCTTATACCAATTGTAAAGTCCAGGACAATCTCACGAATCTCCAAACATGATCGATTGAATATCATCAAATGTGGACAATCTCACGAATCTCCAAACATGATCGATTGAATATCATCAAATGTGGAATGAATGATAGAATCCATGTTAACACAATCGCATAACTCAAATCAATGAAAGATAGTCAACTAAATAAGTTCTCTCTTTTATTAAGTTGAGAGTGTTTACAAAAGATTGAAATTTGACAAGTGTTTAAAAGTTACAAAGCAAAACATCTAGTTATATTGCTTCATGAGTTCATCATCAGATCACCTTCTTTTGATGAATTCACAATTTGTAATTTGATTCATGATTTCTTCATGTTTTTCTACGTTAATCATATGACTCACAAGTTCATCATGATTCCATTATTTATGATTTCGTCATGTTTTTGGTTTTCACAAGTTCATCATCTGATTCACAATTGCTCCTGCCTCTTGACTAAAACTTTTTTTTGAACTTATATTCTTCTAATATACTAAAGTACTAAAGTAAATGTTTGATTGCATGATCAAATTAAAAATGATTATATCTGAATCTCAAACTTTTTACCTGATTTATAGTTGCTATAAACTTAAAATCTAGCATTTTGTAGTTGTCCTATTTCAACTGATTGATATGTGTCGCTATGGTCCCCGCTATCATGATTGCTTCAGTGTTTAAATCTAGCCTTCTATAGTTGATGTCCTAAGATTACTTATGCTAATGCCATACATGTGAATCTTACAATATAAAATTGTAATCAACCTTCATTTGAATCTTGTTGAATGGTTTGATTTCAGTTGGATGTTAACTTGGTCTAGAATTTAGTAACTAAATTCTTGAAGCTTGTTAGTTGAAAAAGAATTTTAAAAGAATTGGATTTTGATTGATTAATTAAAGAGCTAAACTAACATGAATAAAAAAGATATATTTTATTTAAACAAAGTCCAGAAAGAAAAGCTACCTTGCACCGATTTAAGAATGACTCTAGAAGAAGCCTCCAAAATTTTGTTCTATTTTAGGCCCCCGAAAACTCACCTCCTATTCCATATTTCACTTTTTTACCCTTTTCGTATAAATATTAAATCAAAGTCCATAAAGAAAAGATACCTTTCACCGATTTATGGTGGTAGGCGGTGGTTTAGTGGCAACACATTATCACTCTTTGCTCTTCAATACGGATGACATCGGCCACATCAATACATATCAAGCGTCCTTTTCACCAGCCTCTTAATTGCGATCATCATCATCAAACGTTAGCGCCATCAGAATCGCCACATAATTCCACCTTCATTGCATCCGCTGTGTATCCTCCCTCCTTAAATGCTGTCGTTTGTTACAGGGGTCTTATTTAATGCCACATATTGAGTTGAAGACCAGTGTTTTTTTTGCTTTTTTCCTCTCTTTGAAATTTAATTGGATTACATGTTTGACAATTTCTCCAAATTTTACAGTAACTTAGGGTTTTGGCAGTGCAATTTTACCATCAACATCCATAGAACCAAGGCCAGCTGCACCGATTTAGGTATTATTTTCTTTTACGGTGTTTTTTATGGAGATTTAGGGTTTTGTGATTACCTGCCTTGATGAACTGTTCTAAAGTAGTTGGAATTTGTCGACGATGAACTGTATTGTCCACTTCTCTCAAAGTGAGCATTTCAAGAATATTTGAGCAAAGAATCTTTGGTTTGTAGTTTTGAAATCCTAGATTAAAAAACATTTAACCCTTACATGCTCTTCAAGATATTTTGTTACTCTACTTTAAGCTTTGTAGTTATGATATATAAAGTTTTGTTGTATAAATACAAACCATGTTACTCCGTTCCCTATTATAGATAAAGCAAAAAACGATACCCTGGTACCATAAAGTCTTTATATATGTGTACTGAGATTATTTAAGAAATTAAGATATTAGCATTGATTCCATAAGTAGGCTACAAAATTTCTATTCCAGATCCCTATACAATCCGTATATTTGGGATGCTCGGGTCTAGAATGATACAAGTTGATAATGTGTTGAGTTTCTCCACAAAAACATACTAATTGATGATTAGTTAATACAATGTTGGCTTAATTCATGATCAAATGATGATTACTTTGTTAATAGGTGGGTGGATAAAGTCCTTTATAATTAACTTTGTGCTTAATATGCATACAAATGAATAACTAATGCTTAAGAATATATAGAATTGTGTTACTTTAAAGGTTTGATCATGTTAGTCTTAGTTACAGGGTCATAGCTTTCATCATAGGGTGCCTAACATGTTAAGATCTTATTTTGATTTATAACCATAGATAAGGTGTAAGGATGGGTTTTGAATCCAACTTGAACAAACAAAGCTGATTAATATATAATCATGGTACTGCCATGTTTTCTAAAAGCGGTGTAAAATCATTGAAACGCCCGGTGTAGACGAGCTATATATGTATAGAAAGCCCTCTCAGTATACTACATTTTGTATATGAACATTAAAACTTGATTCGATTTTTAAATTGGTCAAAATGGGTGATTTCGTGGGTTATAAGAAATCCCGCAAAAAGCTGATGGGAAAAAGAAAGTGGCTGGACTATTTTTGTAGAAGTGCTATAAATTCAACTGTAGATCCAAAGATGGTGTATTTTATATGGTCGGAAAGCTCTCAGAGATTCCACGTTTCATATTTGAACATAAAGATCTTATTCGGGTGTTAAAAGGGTCAAATCCCAGCTTAAGTATTAGCTGCGCAAAAAGTGAAGTTTTTATGTAACTTAAATGAAGTCATGTTAATTATTTTTATAACGGAACTTAAGATAATAATTGTATGCAGTTCATCACACACTGGTTTACAAAATGCATGCAGATAAAAAAGGGAAATTCGATGAGTTGATTGAGGATAAGGGTGTGAAGGTATTAATTGATCCAAAAGCTCTAATGCATGTTAGTGGTACGAAGATGGATTCTGTAGATGATAATCTCAGGTAACTAAGAAATTTGTTGTTTATGTATATATTTTGGTTTATTTGTTTTCTCTTGAGTTTATCTTAAGTGGATGTGTACTGGAACCCTAATGACCATGAATAGATCATATTGTCTTTGCGTTGTAGATTTGTGCTTTCTTTGTGGACTTTAAGTTGTCTATTCTATTATTAAAGGAAAGTTTGATGCTTCATCTATGCCTTTTGACTAATGAATATGACACGTCATAACTCAAATCCTAATATATTACAAAAAGGATAAAAGTATATGCAAGATCGAGTTTGGTCACTCAACACAATTGTTATCTCTCAAACTCACTAAGTCACACTCGGATTGATTATGCAGAACCTCTTAAGAGTTGATAGTAATATAATAAGAAAACAAACACAAGAGAAATGTTTTCAAGATACTTGTATATATTACTTCTCAACTCAAAATATTACAAGACTCTTACAAGCATGACAAATGAGTTACAATAAGAAACTATATATACTACTATCTACAGCTGGTTATATACCAGCTGGGAACATACTACTAGACAAATACTACATTGCTAGAAGTAAGACATCTAAGATAAAATACTATCTAATATTTGGTAGTCATGACATGTTAATGACTTACCTTTTGTCACCAACCAAAGTTGGTAACTGTACTAACTGATAAGGGAACTGTGGAATAGAGTATGGTCAACTACATGAGCGTGGGAACGTGCCATTCAGTATCTATGAGGTTGCAGCGGTGCGTTAGAGGGACCATACTTATGTCCACTAGTTCATAGTAGGTTCTTCCAAAGCTTAACTAGCTTTGGAAGAACAAGTTCTTCCAAAGCCACTTATACTTTGGAAGAAGCTACTTCTTTCGAGGCTTGACTTGATCTTCAGGACTTCATGGTTCGGAAGTCATTGTCTTGAATTCTTCTAAGTGATGAACTTTGGAAGGAGGAAGACTTTGTCTTCGAAAGTTAGAGTTCCTCTTCGGACGCTTTTTCAGCTTTGACCTTTTGAAGTTCAGTATTTTCCTTCGAAAGCTCTTCATCAGTTGCACCAAATTTTTTTAAGTGTTTGTTTTGGTTGCACCAGTCTTATTTGATCCAACAAACTCCTCCTAGGCTGATGCTACCAAAACTTCACTTGTTTCTTCTTCTCAAAACCTTCAACACCAAAGAGAGAAGATACTTATCTGTCTCTTTATTCTTTCCAGATATGGTGCTGAATATTTGTTCAAATCATTCGTAGACAGAATATCCATTCTATTGCTTTGAATTATATGCACCCTTTGTTGTGTTCCTCTCAAGAGAGTTAGTTGACGGGAGTTGTAGTCATACTCCCATCAAACTATTGGTTCCAATTCATAGACTTCAACCATTTGTAAGAAGGCTTTGCCTTTGCTGGTTGACCCTTCCTTTTCTTTCTTCTCTCTCAGTTTCAACCCTGCTTCAATCTTGGCCCTTGCAGTCAGTTCGGCTAGATGAAGACTGCTCAGATGATTTCTTTTGTGAGCAGCTATCTCAGAGTTGGAGGGATTGTAGAATGGTTTCTCTGCTAACTCAGTAATGTCAAATCTGCTTGAGTGTAGCAGAGAAGAGACATTGAGCCTGTTGACTTCTCCCTTCTCTCTTTCAACAACAAAGTTATCAGAAGAGTCTTCAAACCACCGCTGGACTATTTTCTTCCTAGGAACAAGGGGTTGAGATGGTAACTTGTCACCCTTCCTAGTGTCTTATAGAGTCACCAGCTTTCTTCTCAGGAACTTCTCTTCTTTCCCAAGAGAGTCAAGGTTTGTTTCCAAGAGTCTAAGTGTCTGGTCCAGTGTTCCTCTAGGAAGATTAAGGAACTTTTCTCTTGTGAGGGAACATGAGGAGCCATCAATGAAAGTTAGTTTGATGTCACCCTCCTCACGAGAGATATCACTCAGAGTGGTACAGTTGATGAGCTTCCTCTTGATCTCCTTGAATTCTTCTAAGGAAAGAGGTTTGGATGATTGTAAGGATGACTTGGGTGGTTGTTGGGAAGATGAAGGTTGGGTTCTGGGAAGTGTTTTGGGTTTAAGGATGGGTAGTTGTTGTGGTTGTTATGATGGAATGGGTGAGGAAGATGGTATGGGTTCAGGAGTGTATGGTTTAGTGGTTAGCTCAGTTTTGATGGGGAAAGGGAAAGGAATTGGTTTAGGTTGAGGTTGTGGTGTTGGTTTAGAAGTCATCCCCTGTATTCTTCTATACATCTCCTTCCTTCTTCCTGAGCGAATGCCAGCCTTGATGTCATTGACATGTCGCTGCACGGTCTTAACAGACATGGGGCCAACTTGCCTGCCAGAGAAACCATGGGCCCTGAGATAATCCTTCATCCAGGATTTGTCTCCCATCTTCTTGATAGCTGCAAGTTGAGCTTCTTCCTCTTTTTCTTCTTCTCCTTAGCTTTTCCCTAGAAGCCCTCTTTCCCTGGAAGCCTTCTTCAGCTTCAGAAGTTTTTGGGATTGCACTATCTGTCCCAACTGTTTAATATGCTGGGCCATCAGTCCCCATTTCCCCTTCGAATTCAATCTCGGGTTCAATGTGAACCTTAGGTTGACCAACTTCTTTGACAATGGTAGATGGTGCATTCAACCTCTGGAATTCTTCAGCTTCAAAGTATGCCGCAGCAACATCCAGACTTGGTTGTTCAAGAGAGGAGCCCGTCAGAAACCTATTGGTTAGTAACCTATTCAGATCGATGAGCCTCATTGGGTCCACTTGAAGAATGATAGGAGGAGGCTCAGGGAAAACAGTTGATTGTTGAGCATGATATCTTGAAGATAGTGTAGAAAGGGCTAAGCTTTGTTGCTCCATGTGAGTTCCACTCTGAACATTCTCCTCTTTTTTAGCATCATCTTGAGCTTGATAAGCTGGAGGAACAAGTTAGAGAGACTTGTATTTGTACATGCCTAACAGATCTCTAAGTCTGTTTCTCAGCTAGTTGAGCCTTGAGATTTTCAATCTCAAGCTGCTGAGTGGCAGTCCTATCCTCTAGAGTCTTAACCCTGGTTTCAAGGTATGAGACTTTAGAAAATAGGTCTCTGAGTATGAGTTGAATACTTTCCTCATCTTCTTTAGAAGAATCATAGGGAGATGAGGTAACACACTGATGTGTAGGGGTTTTTCACTGTTTTAAAATGTTTAATTACGTGTTTTTATGTGTTTGATATAGTGAAACACAATTACTTTGAGAGTTAATTGATTTTCAGGCTTGCGGAGCGAAAACAGACATTTTTCGGGTGTTTTCGGAAGCTAGAATGGAAGCCGAAAGCTCACGAAGAATGAAACACTTGAAGTATAGAAAAAGTGAAGAAAAACCTAAGTAGGTCGTAAATTACGTCCCTAAGGACGTAAATTATGTTCTAGTTGTGATCAGGATGCACGCAAACTAGGACGTACAACAGAGGGAAAAATTCCTGATTTGAGGGGGGAAGTAAATTACGTCTCTGAGGAAGTAATTTACGTCCCTATGGATGAAAATTACGTCCCCGAGGAAGTAATTTACGTCCCTATGGACGTAAATTACATCCCTGAGTAAGTAAATTACGTCCCTGTGCTGATTATTATGAAGTTTTAGGGTTTTCTTCCCTAATTAAAGGTTAAAAGGGGGCTGCGAATTAAGCTCTTCACCAAGTCGTTTTTGGCCATCCAAGGAGCAATTTTAAGAGAAAAGAAGACCCACGGATCCAACTTCTCATGCAATTGATTCCTATGACATCCGATTTCGATTCCACGATGACCATGAGGGGCTCATCACCCGTGATCTTCTCTGGGTGTAGGGTTTGTGTTGATGACAATTGTTTAACTTTATTTGTTTTTAGATTGGGTTGAAGTTTTGATTGGCATGTTAAGCCATATATATTCATTTATTGGTTGACTACTTTAAACGGTTTTTCTTTGTTTTGAATCTTAATCTAATCCTCATCAGTTTTTGGTTTCTTTACATCATGAGCATTGTGAGTCTTAGGTTTTGATTAGCATATTAAAATTGGTAATTTGTGAATAAGTCCGTTTACAACCCGTTCCATCTCTATCATTGAAATCAATCAAACCAATACAATTACGTCTATGTGATTGTTTGTTAAGAATAACTAGGTTACAACCTTGTTTTACAAACCTGAAACCCGGAGTGGATCGTTCTTATTATTATTGTTTTCAGAACCAATCAAGTTTGTTACTTTGTTGTTTTACTTTATAATCAATATTTAATTTAAATTTGTTTTCTTTATCAATTTAAAACCATTGAACTAAATTTACACTTTCCAGATATTCCTCGTGGAGACGACCTTACTTACCCGAGTATAGGTGAGCTAAGTCTTAAATATAAATTGTTTTTGAGTAGACCACGAAATTCTACATCAAAATGGCGCCGTTGCCGGGGAATTAGTGCGCAAAGTGTTTTTAGTTCATTAGTTTTTTTCGTGTATTTATTTGTCTTATTTATTCAACCGGTGCTACTTAGGTGTGTTTGTTGGTGTAGGTGACAATATTGTGCATACATATCCAAGTAAATTTTTGTACACATAATAGAATTTGAAGTAATTTGATCGCATCATGAATTGGGATGAAGATTATGATCCATGTTTTTGTTGCGGGAGCCAATTTCATTGGGTTCAAGACTCATGTGTTCCAAAAGAGATATACAACATATAAGGATTGTGAAAGTGATACCATTGGAAGGAAACTATACATGATGGCAAATTATGATGATGATTAAGATTCACACTCATCTTATCCATACTATGAGTCACTTCCATCGAATGATCAAGGATACTATCAATCTAGGATGAATGGTTTTTCAAGACAATATTCGGATTTCAACAACTTTGAATTCGAGATTGAACAAAGCTCAAGTTACAAGAAAGAGTATAACAATTATGGTTATGACTATCCTCATTCGACATACGAGGATCATCAATAATATACTCAAATAAACTACAACCAGGACATTTATAATCAAAAGACCTACTATAAATACTCAACTCAACAACCTAGGTCACGTACAAATGCTTATCCTTTTGAAGTTGTCTTGAAATCTTTAAGAAAATCACATTTGTCCCAAATTGAGCAATTGTTAACAAAACCCATTCAGTCAAAGCAAGACCGTATAAATTTGTAAGATTGCAAGTATGATCTATTATGTAAGGAACAACAGATTGGTCAGCAAGGCGTTTCAGGTATTGAAAGGTTTCGGGCAAAACAAGCATGGATATCCTCATAAATTGAGGAAGAGGTTGTGGAGAATAATACTTTACCCAGTGTTTTGATTGTTGAAGAATTTGAGGGTAAACCACCATGGCTGAGGTAACAAAGAAGGAGCATCTGCAGAGTTTTAAAGAGAATGAAATTTGCTCAATCGTCAACGAGTTGATAATTCCATTCGGCACGGGTAATGGTGAAACATGAAAATGGGTTATAGATCTTCAAAAGCACAAAGAAATCAGTTTGAATTCACATGAACAGATGACACCTATCAAACCAGAGGTTGAGGCATTTAAAGTTTATCTTGACCCACATATTGTATTTACGAGTCCAACCAACAAAGTTGGGAATGAGGGTTTGAGGAAAAAAGACAAAGAAAGTAGGATTTCAAGATATTGGACAAATCATCGGAAAGTGGCTTGGCATCAAGTTTTCATTTTACATGCCAATCATTGGGAATCAGTTATGGAACAAACGTCTTAACTACCTAGCATTTGTTGGGAACTCTTTAGGCAAATGTGCACTTCGACCACCTTAGAGGTGACAGGTATGGTCTGGCTGAAGACCTAAAACTTAGCGCTACTTGGGAGGCAACCAGAGATATTTGTATTTTTTAGTTTTTTTATTATCTTGGTTGTTTTGAACTTTGTGGGTGTTTTCACTAGAAACCCTCACAAGACTTCACTCGTCCACTCGGGCCTACCGAGGGGTTTACAAGGCTTGTTGCATATGCTAAATGCAACCGTGATTCCTACGAACGTGAGTTTATTTATTCTTTTAGTTTTGGTGTTTTTTTTTTTTGTTTTGTCTTTTCAGTTTTAATCACCAGATGTAAACACTCAAGTGTGGGGAAGCACATCGAATTTTAGGAGCATACTTGATGCTGTGTTTGGGCAGGTCTACCCACAATCCCTATATAACAACATTGAGGCATATTCGGTCATCTTCAATCAGGTCCATGTGTGCTTTCTTTGACTTTATTTGATTTTATTTGTTCTTGGGGGTGTTAAATGGTGATTAGATCGGGGATTGTGATTTTTATTTTTAGGTTTATATTTGTCTTATATCATGTGTTTAGGTCTCATGGTTAAAGTGGAGTGGAAATTGAGATTGTCAAATAAATCAACTCATACATTGGGGACAATGTATCCCAAGTGTGGGGATGAAAAACCCTAGGGAAAATCAATATTTGACACAATGAAAATTTGAACAAATTTGAAAATTTTCTGAAATTTTTTTCTTTTTCAGATATTAACTAATTGGGTTAGGTCCTTGGTCATGGTCTTATTTTTTAAATTGCGGGACAGATTTTTCTAGAAAGTGGGTTTATAAAATGTGTAGGAATGCCTGACTAGGGTTAACAAGCTTGTAGTATTATAATTACATGTGCACATAGGCAACCTTATGTCCTACTTGGTGAGATTTTGAGCCTATTATTCTTTAAAACACATTTATATGAATTTATTTGTTTGAGATTAGGCCATATGCTACTTCTATTGTAGAACTTGTGTAACTTGATGCATGTCGTGACCATCGACTAGATTGTTACACATAGAGGACGAAGGAAAGTTAGGATGCCTTTTTGCTTATTAACGTTTGATTATCTTGATCCAATTTTGCCACTTAGTGGCCATGTTGAGCCTTGAAAGATTTTTTTTTGTCAAACCCAATGCAGAAAACCGAAGTTATCATTTAATTACAAACCGTGGCTATATTAAAGTAGAAATATGCAATAAAAAGAAACAAAGAAAGAAAAGAAAAGAAAAGAAAAGAAAAGTTATGGAAGTTGTTTAAGAATGGGTTAATAATTAACCATATTGGTTAGTTTATCTGTTATAAGGGTTGGTTAACAGGCTGATATAAATATTTGTTATTTTAACCACTTTAAACGGCCAAAAGTTCCTACCTTTACCTAAGCCCAAAAACCTATAAGTCCTTTTGATATGTGTAACTTCTATGTTAGTTGGTGGAGGTGTGATTGTGATACAAGCTTATGCTAATAGTGGTGCATACACGATCAGTGAGTGATTATACTAGTACATCTTTTACTAGTCCAAATATAGCCGAGAGGAGTGAACCATTGTGAGGGGTGTGTGCATGTAATTACAAATTAGAAGCATGTTAAGTCTAACTGGGTGTTTCTTGTTTTACTTGCATATCATTTTACTTGCTAGAATGTAGACTTACAGAAAAACATAAGTTTTGTAAATAAAGGTATGACCTTTGACCTTAACTAAGAGTTGATATAGTAAAGAGAAATTATCTAAATGGGTTTTTATAATTGTATGATAATTCTTCTTGGGACAAGCAAGACTGAAGTGTGGGGATGTGATGTGTAGGGGTTTTTCACTATTTTAAAATGTTTAATTACGTGTTTTTTGTGTTTAATATAGTGAAACACAATTACTTTGAGAGTTAATTGATTTTCAGGCATGCGGAGCAAAAACGGACACATTTTGGGTGTTTTCGGGAGCTAGAATGAAAGCCAAAAGCTCACGAAGAATGAAACACTTGAAGTATAGAAAAAGTGAAGAAAAACCTAAGTGGGTCATAAATTACGTCCCTAAGGACGTAAATTACGTCCTAGATGTGATTAGGATGCACACAAACTAAGACGTACAACAGAGGGAAAAAGTGCTGATTTGAGGGAGGAAGTAAATTACGTCCCTGAGGAAGTAAATTACGTCTCTGCGCTGATTGTACAAATTTTTAGGGTTTTCTACCCTAATTAAAGGTTAAAAAGGGGGCTGCGAATTAAGCTCTACACCAAGTCATTTTTGGCCATCCAAGGAGAAAGTTTGAGAGAAAAGAAGACCCACGAATCCAACTTTTCATGCAATTGATTCCCATGACAACCAATTTTGATTCCACGATGACCATGAGGGGCTAAATCACCCGTGATCTTCTCCAGGTGTAGGGTTTGTGTTTATGACAATTGTTTAACTTTATTTGTTCTTAGATTGGGTTGAAGTTTTGATTGGCATTTTAAGCCATATGATTTCATTTATTGGTTGATTATTTTAAACGGTTTTTCTTTGTTTTGAATCTTATTCTAATCCTCATTAATTTTTGGTTTCTTTACATCATAGGGAGCATTGTGAGTCTTAGGTTTTTATTAGCAAATTGAAATTGGTAATTTGTGAATAGGTTCGTTTACAACCCGTTCCATCTCTATCACTGTAATCAATCAAACCAATACAATTATGTCTATGTGATTGTTTGCTAAGAATAACTAGGTTACAACTTTGTTTTACAAACCTGAAACCCGTAGTGGATCATTCTTATTATTATTGTTTTCAAAACCAATCAAGTTTGTTACTTTGCTATTTTGCTTTCTAATCAATCTTTAATTTAAATTTGTTTTCTTTATCAATTTAAAACCATTGAACTAAATTTACACTTTCCACATATTCCTCGTGGAGACGACCTTACTTACCCATACTAGTATAGGTGACCTAAGTCTTAAATATAAATTGTTTTTGAGTAGACCATGACAATCTACATCACATACCTAGTATGTTCATCCTCACCACCAGTTGTGGTTTCTTGGCGCCCTGGTTTTCCTTGCTTAATTATGTCTCTTTCAGAGTCATCAAAAGGCAAAGTTGCCGTAGATCCAGTCTCAGATATGTTACCACTGTCTTGAGGGATCATTTAGGCACCTTCATTAGTGGCAACTGAATCTACATGAGTCCCCTCCATACCAGTGGGACTCACCTCAGTTGGGGTTTGCTGATGGGGACTAGAAATCAGAGATCTCTCTAGGCTCAATTGATTCTTAGATGGGTGTTGTGGATCAACATCATGGCTTTGAAGAGACATGATTTCTTTATCAGTGGCTATTAAAAGGTCAGTGAAAGATATGGAAGTTATGCCTAATGACCCAGGACGCTGATTAATGTCTAAAGGCATTGAGCCTATCATTGGGGTGTCCGGTTTTGGCTGCTAAGGGGAGTATAAAGACTCACCCTAAGGGTTTACAGCTTGGGTTTTAGGCTCATGGGATTAAGACTGAGGAGAATCAATACCCATATTAAGTTCTATTGTGAAGGAAGGTGGGACCTCAGACTAAGTGGGAGCATATGTTTCCACTCTAGCCGTTTTGGATAAAACAAGGGGAACTTGTTTAATCAGAGAAGATTAAACAAGGTTTGCTTGGCGCATCTCTGATATGTGTGTTTGATGGGGTGGGAAGGAATATTTGACATTGAGGCGGTTATTGCTAGTGTGGGTTCATCACCTGTAGGGTTAACAGGGATGTCACTAGGAGCCATTGGCTCAATCATACATGGAAGAAGCGAAATGTGTCTTCCAGTAAAGTTGGTGGACACCTTCTTCATCACCTTGAAGATGGCTGGCCTCATGTGAGGGATAGACAGAGTATCTGCATAGACAAGATTGCTCTGATCCAACTCACAGTTGATTATGTGCTGGATAAACATGAGGTACATGTAAAATGTCTCCCTTTGAAGGTTTGCCATGAGGTTGTTCAGCACAAACCTTGAATAGTTGAACCTGAGGCCTTTTACCAACCTGTGAACTAGGCATCCTAGTTCATAGGGGATTTGATCCCATCCGCCAAACTTGTTTGACAAGTAGTGAACAACTATGTGAAGCAGGAACTTCTAGTTGTAGGAGAAGTTGAACTTGTATACAGTTGACGTGCTCAGATCTCCACAGTATCCCATCTGGGTGTATGTATAATCCAAGTCTGATTTTGGGAATTCCGTAGGAGAACCCTCATCATGGAGCTCTAGATGCTCCCTGATGGTTTGTTCAGATATGATCAATTCCTGGCCACAAATGCTTACCCTAATAGCCCTAACTCCCTTCAGAGTTTCAATTTGACCATTCCCCCAAAACTCGGTCATTTGATTTCAAAAAACGGTGGGGTTAATAGTTAGGGCAGTGTAGTAGGTGATCTGGGTAAGGAAATGAATGATTTCAGACGAAGAGAACTTAGGGCTGTGAATTTAGTAAAAAGATAAAATTAGTAAGTCGGGGTTATTTAAATGGGTGAAATGGCGGTTGGATAAGGTGAAGTGATGGTTTCGGGTGTGATGCGACAAGGGCGGTAAGGATAATTTATTTAAATATTCCGACATTATTAATAAAATCTTTACCTTTTTACAGAGTGGGGCCCAAAAGATTTTCGTTAAATAGTAATACTTTCTTCTGAGGGTAAAAGCTCTTCCTAGGGTAATCTTCTTCCTAAGCCTAGTTTACTTCTGAAGGTAAATTTAACCTAAGAGAACTTTATGTTGGATCAAGTAAGCCTGGTAGAACCAAAACAAACACTTAGACAATTTTGGTGTAACTGATGAAGAACTTCCGAAGGAAAATGCTGAGCTTTTGAAGGTTAATTCTGAAGGAGCTTCCGAAGAGAAACTCCAACTTCCTAAGACAAAGTCTTTCTTTTGAAGTTCAACACTTAGACGAAACCAAGACATTGACTTTCAAAGTATAAAGACCTGAAGAATGTCTCAAGCCTCGGAAAGAAGTAGCCTCTTCCGAAGTATAAGTGGCTTGTTCTTCCGAAGCCAGTTAACCTTCAGAAGAACCTAATATGAACCAGTGGACATAAGTATGGTTCTTCTGATACTCTGCTGCAAATCTCTGAGATACTGCATGGTGCTTTCCCACGCCCATGTAGTTGACCATACTTTATTCCACTGTTCATTCCTTATCAGTTGGTACAGTTACCAACTTTAGCTAGTGATAAAAGGTAAGTCATGGACATGTCATGACTACCATATTTTAGATAATATTTTATCTAAGATACCTTGTCTTTAGCAATGTAGTATTTGCGTTAGTCATAGGTTTTCAGTTGGTATCAAAGTATATCCGACTGTAGGATCTAGTATATATAGTTTCTTATTGTAACTCATGTAATAAGCTTGTAAGAGTCTTGTAATATTTTGAGTTGAGAAGTAATATGTACAAGTACCTTGAAACTTATCTTTCAATGTTCTTAGTTACTTAGTATATTATTATCAACTCTGAAAACGGATTCTGCATCATCAAACCGAGTGTGATCCAGTGAGTTTGAGAGAAAACAAAAGTGTTAAGTGACAAAAGCCGATCCTGTAATTGGTATCAGAGCTTTTTAGGCTCTTGATTGTGAGATCTTACCATCCAAATTAACATTTTCTTCACTCACTCTTTCACCACACTTAAAAATGGCCCTCAACCAAAAATCTGAAGTTGAGATGGGGACAATGACCAAAGCACCCATCATCACCCTTGAAAACTTTAGATCATGGAGCAGACGCATTGAAGGCTTCATCAGATATCAAGATGAAAAAATGTGGCAATCTATCATCAATGGTCCTTACAAACAAAAGGTGGCAGCACCAGGTGGAAATGGTGCTATGATAGAGAAGGCTGTAGAAGATTACTCTGATGAAGACCGTAAGAAGCTGGACATTGATAGCAATTCTATGCTTCTTATGACTGCTATACTCAACTCCATTATGGTTGGTTTTGAGTATTGCAAGTCAGCCAACGAACTGTTTGATGCCTTGTCCTTGATGTACTCCAGCTCAAATGACTCCAAGAAAGATTCATTGAAGCAACAATTTGAAAACTTCACTTATATTGATGGAGAGACCCTCAGCCAACAATACTTCAGGTATATGGATCTTATTTCCTCCCTTCAGTGTGTGGGAATTGCCCTTGAGTTGAGAGATCTCTCAAGAAAATTCATGAGTGCACTCCCAAATGAGTTGACATTCTACTGTGTCTCTATCTAGAGGACAGAAAATCTGAACTCCCTTACCATGACTGAACTATATGGCATCCTTGATGAATACCGTTTAGAGATAGAGAACAAGAGAGGTCACCAGACAAGCAGACCCTCAAGCATTCCTGCTAGTAACGCTTTAATGGTTGCTGAAGGCTCAGGACCCCCCAACCTCAATAATACCTGACTTACTCCCATCAGCCATCTTGTTTTTCTTGGCCATACATGAAATTCCTTAAGACCCCAAGGTCTCAAAAGGCTCAGCCAAGTTCCTTCCAGTACAGTTGTGCCTTTGTCTTAGGAAATGGGCATTCTAATGACTTTCAATATTTCTTTGATGATTTAGAATGTTTCAGCCTAGATGATGTCGAGTATGTGGACATTGTCCAACAAATGGCTCTGTTAACTTACAGAGCAAAGAAGTTCTTCAAGAGAACTGGAAGGAAGTTTCCCCAAAATCCAACTAACAACAAGTTTGAGTTTGACAAGACAAAGGCCAAATGTTACAACTGTAACCAACTTGATCACTTTGCCAGGGAATGCAAGGCTCCCAAATCAAACATGCAGCTCACCCATAGAGATCATGACTCTTTGGCACCTGTATGCACAGATATCCTGAGTGGTTTGCAAAGCCTTCACAGTTGAAACTTCAAGAAGGGCTCACCACTGCAGAGATGATTAGAGGTTTGTCTACTCCCAAAAGCAATACTAATCAGAAGATTATTGCTTAGAAGTACGACAGTGACTGGAACATGTTTATGGTGAAAAGGATTTCAGGGTTGGTGCAATTCTTCACAGAGTACTCTACTCTTGTGAACTCCCTGGAAATCCATGATCTGAAGGAACTAGCCAATCTAGAGTTGATTAATCACAAGGCTATGTTCAGGTGCTATGAGTTTGAAGATATTCTGAGAATGTTTAGAATAACAGACAACTTCAAATCTCTCAAGGCTATCTGCATGACGAAAGATAGATCCTTTATCAACCCCCTTGAGAAGAAAAGAACAAAACCAGCCGAAGAAGTGGTGTTTCCTGAGCTTAAGGTGAAACCAACAGAATCATTGAAAAGAAAGATGGTGGCTGGAACTCATTCCTCCAAACCAATCTCTAATGTCTATTATGATGAAAAGACATATGAGTTGGTGATTGAAAGAATATAGGGAGGAAAAGAAGGTGTTGAGATTAAATTGTTTAGTGGATATGAGGTGAGATTATTAGATGAATCCTATATCCACTACATATACACAAGGCACTTCAGAGAGATAACCAATAAGCTGGGAGAAGCAGACATGCACTTCTTCTTGAAGTGCATTAAGATTCTGAAGATGGCATATGATAGAATCATTGCCAAGAGAGAATAGAGGAAGAAGAAGAAGACTCCTCTGTAGCTGGGAAATATTGTGAAGTTAGAGGTAGATGTGGATGGATACCATTTGATTCATAGGGATGGACTGTCAACTGTCTCCATCTGGGAGCCTATCTCACTGAGAAAGCTACCCATTGAAGCCATTCACACTATGAGCCAGATGAAGATTCATGTGCTTAGTAGAGAAAAGATGTCTGAAGCCAATGACTTTGTAAACATGCTAAAGGCCATTCTAGATCTATCACTCACAGAACCACTGGTCTCCTCTCTTGCTGCACAAGACCCAGCAGAATCCTCACAACCTCATCCACCATCAAACCCTTGAAGTACCTAGGCTGTATAATCCTTAGGGGGAGTATTGTTGGACCCTGAAAGGATTATACATGCCAATTCAAGTGGTGGGTTGATGGTTGTTCTGCTGGAAATCCCACAAGTCCAAGAACCAATGCGGATAAAGAATCTGCATGAAGAAAAGAAGACAAGTGTCGGTTAACCGCATTTGTATATGCGGATGACATAGAACAAATGCTTACAAGTGTTTGTTCTTCCGCATTAACAAATGCGGATAGCCAAACAAAAATGCTGACAATTACTTTGTACATCCCCATTTACTAATGCGGATGCTCAGCAACAAATACGCCAAGTGTTTGCTCATCCGCATTTGTCAATGCTGATGACCAAACACTAATGCTGAAAAAGAAAAGAAATGCTGATGAAGATCAACACATCTACATTAGTTAATATGGATGAACAAAAGAAATGCTGATGAAGACTTCTGTACTTAGACTAGTTATCTAATGTATAGGTCAGGGGTAGTTTAATCTTTTTGTTAAAGGCAATTTGTTAGCCTATAAATAGAAGAGAATACCTCGTATGAGAGGTGACTGTTGATAGACATTATAGACAATCAGAATATTTTGTTTAGCCATATGTTCTCAAGGTATACTGTTACTGTTTAATGCTCAAACCCTAGCATTCATTGTAACCGATCACATTCATTAATACAAAGAGCATTTATGAGTAATTCTTGCATTCAATGTTCATTGATTGTTTGATTCCGTCATACAATCATTGACTCAATCATCATATTCGGTCCTTGTGAGAATATCAATCTCACACCCTGTCAAACCCTGTCAGCATAATCATCTTCACTTAATAGTCTAGGAGGCTTGGTACTTATCCCAGTCTTAGTATTTGATAGGTTTAAATGGATCGATCTGTGATTGTTATCAAGCAATTGACAATTATATGAACAATGTAATCAACACAAACAAATATCAGAAAAATTCATAGAGTTTTCAATGATATTAGAAGGGCTACAAAGTGCAATTGAGAGAATATTAAAAATATCTCCAAAGTCTTTTCCTGCACTAAACAAGAAATCCTATTTATACTAATAACAAGAAACAAAAAGCAACATATATTTACATAATAAGTCTCTACACTATGACAAAACTAATGTAAAGACTAAAGTGCTAATCTTTCTAGGGTTCCAACAATACTCCCTCTAAGATTTGCATTTGTCTTCAGCAAAAGAAATCTTCTGGTTCTTCCTTGATATTGAACATCGACTTCTCTTTGTATAACTCTAGTTCTCGAAGAGCTTTCTTTGTAGAAGACTTGAACTTCTCAGCTAGAATTCCTTGCTCCGGCTTAGAGTCAGTTGTCTTTATCTCCATTGCTTCCACTATCAACAATGTTTCTTTTGTTAAACCTGCAATGTCAACATTTGCATACATTTCTATTGGCTTTGGATTCTCTTTGGTGTATACTTCTAACACTCCCTTGCTTGAAATTCTCATGAACTCTATACCTTTGATGTCTTTCTTCACAATATTAGCATACGCCATAGCCTTCCTCAAAGAAATTCTCTCCATCGCTGCATTCATCACTTTGATTATTGTCATAAAATACTTTCTGTCATTTTCAGCTTCAACAGAAGATACTTGTTCAAATTTTTGATTTGACAAAAATGAGATGTAACTTGGATGAAGTAACTTTAGCTCAAATACTCCAAACAAGCTTATCATGTCATTCTCCCAATCATCTTCATCTCTCACCAGCTTTAAATGAAATGTATCAGAATCATAAAACCATCTTTTGATTGGTTTTGATGTCTGAGTACCATCTATCACTTTTAGACCCGGATTAGTTACTTTCTCAAAGTATTGATCTCCAAACGCTTCTAGATATATTTCAGATCTAGACTCACCTTTCTTCTCATCTCTTCTCAGTGTATCAAAATATGCCTTATCCTCTTAATCACTTCTTGTTTTCAGAAAAGATGGCATTCTGGAGATTCCTCTATCAAGTAACTTCACAAAATTTTCTCCTCTGGCAGCCTTAGATGGATTAATAAGAGGTAACTTATGCAATTCTTTGAGATCTTTCACTGAAAGAGTAACTATGCTTGAGTAAAAATGATACACATCACATATCACATTTACTCTTTTTATCAAAAAAGCATCAAACACCTCATCATACTTCCATGCCACTATCTTCACATCTTTTGTTTTATCAGGCACAATCATAGCATTCAACAACTCTGATATATATTGTCCTGTTTGTAACACATTTCGTACTAAGTCTCCTGCAGATCTTGCTTTGTTCCATAGTTGCTTTTGATTCAAATCAACCTTATAAGCTTGCTGCTCTGTGTTTGGAAACATTTTCATCAATTCTTTTCTTCTTTCGTGAGTTCTTCTTACTAACTCCATAGATTTTATCTCTTGAGGCTTTAGAATCTTGGTTCTCTTTGTGATTTCCAGATATTGAGGATTATCCATGTCGAGTACAATCATCTTATTATACATCTTCTCTGTCTATTGAAAACTTCTCACTAATTTCCTCAATGATTCTCCTTGTAGTCTCTATAGTCTTTTCCATGGATAGTTCCTTGATTGCAACCATATCCTCAAAGCAGGAATACTCATATCATCAGGATCAGGATGGTGCAATTCCTTCTCAGGAATATCATCAATATTGATGTTTTCACTCATAGGTGCCCATTCTCCATGTTCTAGACTTATCTCCTTTTGATCAACAGGTGTTGTTGATTCTGCTATCATGCACTTCTCATATTCTTCATTGATCTGAGACACAGTCAGTCCATCTAAGAATACTCTGTTGTACTTCTGTCTGACCAGATAATTATATCTGTCTTCAAAATCAATAGGAATATCATCTTGAACAACAGGAGAGTCAACAAAATCACATACATCTTCATCTTCTAGCATCTCGTCATACCATTCATCTGGTAAATCAGAATCTATAGCCTCAAGAGCTTCTATTCTTTGTTGCATTTCAGTTTCTTCTATATCCTCAGCTATATCAGCAATCTTTTGAATTTTAGAAGGAACTGATGATGGTTCAACTTCATCTATCTTTCTCTTACCTTTTTCAGATTCAGTAAACCTTTCGAGTTTGAATCTCTTGACGTTTTGGTATAGTTTATTTCTCACCAACCATTACTTCGTTTTCTTTCTCTGTTTTTTTCAAACTTTCTTTTAACTTTTCTATCTCTTCACACATTCTTTTCAACTTTTCTTCAAGATCAGTCATCATGATGGTTTTCTTTTCATCATTTTCTTTTAACAAATCATTTTCTTCTTTTAATCTCTCAATTACTTTATTTTGATCTGCAATCTTAGCTTTCAACTCATCAATTACATCTGAGTTCTCATCAATTTCTGTTTGCACAAAACGTCATTTGTTTGTTTCAATTCCTTTTCTTTCTCTTTCTCCATAATAACTTCTACATTTGGAGATTGCACAGGAGAAATAACATTCTCTGTGATAGGCTCAGACTATATAGTATCAAAATCAAAAGCTTGATTAAAATCTACATTATCAATAGCTTCATTTTCAACATGATCATCATCTCTTTGATCATTCACTACAGTATCAATAACATCATCATCATTCCTTTGCTCTTCATTATCATCTCTATGATCATAGATTGTTTGCTCACTATCCATTTCTTGAATAGTTTCTTCATCATTGACTTCTATTTCACCTACTTGGTCATCACCTTGATTGTCATCATCATCATTAGAAGAACTTTCATCATCATCATCTTCTTCATCATCATCATTAGATGAACTTTCATCATTGTCATCTTCTTCTTCATCATCATCAATATCTTCTTCAGGTTCTTCAACAATTTCTTCTATAACATCTTTAATAAGATCATTAGGATTCACAGGCTTATCCTCAGTCAAATGGAAGTGTTGTTGATTAATATCAACAATATCATCAGCTACATTCCTCATATACTCAAATATAGGTACATTATTAGCTCCTGTAATCACAGCAAGTCTCTTATATACTACTTCAGACATATGCTCTAACACAAGTCTATCACCTTGTATTCCATAATCATGAATGTCTGGATATTCTTCAATAATGATCAATTGGAGAAATCTAGGATACATCAAGTACTTGTTCCTCTTTCCTTTCTCCAAATTGAATATGAACCCATTCATAATCCACTAGCCATGTTAAATCTTCTATTAGTGGCTATGGCTACTATTGGAGATGCTATGTCAACTAGAAATGAGTTCCATCCTGCACTTCTCTTTGACATACAGTGCTAAAAAATGTAGCAAAGCAGCTTCCAGTGATTGTAGACTCTTGCCCTAAAGAATTGCTTTTTAGGGAAGTTATCTAGGTGACCCATCTGCATAAATGTCTCTCTACACTCATTAAAAGTGTATTCAGATAAATCTTGATCATCATTTTCACCCAGTCTTAAAGCAACTCTTATAGAATCTTCAGATACTTCAATCATTCTATAATTTGTTATGAATCCTCTTAAAACTTTCCTTCTGTTGTCATCTAACTCAACTTCTGCAGTTCTCCAGAACTTCTTGATCAGCCTTGCATATATGGCCGGTCTGGCACACATAGCATATACATATTTAGTCCTTAGAAGAAATCTGATCATCTCTTCATATCTATTGGCCTCTCTAACTTCTTCATTGAGAAAAGCAGCAACATTATGCTTAGGCTCAAACTTTAAAGTATTCATCTGTCAATCAAAAAGAAACATGAATTAGTTTGAAAGATTATACTCAATTAAGTTTTTATCAACCATGTGAAAATGTCTAATTCCTTCAATAGTTCTATATTCAGTTAATAATTTTATATTTTAAAATTTGATCATTTTAAAAAGTTCAAAAATATGAACTTACTGTTTTGTTGATTTAATCAAATTTTAAGATATAAAATCAATTAAGTTATGTGTTTCTAGATGATTTGAACATACAAGGTGAGTTTTAATGAAAAATAGATAAGTTTTGTTTGAAAAATTCAAGTGTCGATTCATTTCAAGAGTATTATTTTTACTCTGATGATCATTGAATCATAAAAAGTGTTTTGTGATGAAAATTTTGTTTTGATGATGTGAATCAGTTCGTAATTCATTGTTATTAACAATATCAGGTTTCATTGTTAACAATCAATCACAAGAAATCAACAATTTCAGATTCATTCAAGGTTTTAGGGTTCCGCCTAAATAGGGTTCAAACGTCCGATTGATTTTGATAATAATACACACTGATTTGATGATATAATCACAATGTGTTGATCGCATTCACTAATAATACCTTAGAGAATCAATCAATCTTAGAAATAACAAGTAATCAGTGAGTATTTGAGTGAGTCGGAACTGAAAGTATGAACAAAGTGAATGTGAAAAGTTTTAATGAAATGAAATCTATGCAAGTGTTGCATTTATATAAGTGTAAAACTCATTGGACGCATTACAACTGTACATTTAGGCGCATGACCAGTGTTTAAGACGCATGAGGTCCAGGCGATCCTTAGACGCATGAGTTATACTTGGTCAAATTTTTATTATGAACATAGGCGCATGAGCACTGTTCAGGCGCATGACCTAGAATGAAACGGCTAACACTTGTTTTATTTACAATATGAGACGTCTGGTACTGTTTAGGCGCATGAGCTTGTACAAAACGCCCAACACTTAACCAAAAATTTTAGACTTATGACCACTATTTAGACGCATGAGGATGACTCAAAACGTCCAACACTTATCATAAAACTGAAATTTCATCATGCTTCTAAACTTAGACTTATGGGCACTGTTTAGGCGCATGAGACATCCATACGTCTAACACTTGTTTTATTTTCACAAATTTCATTCAAACCATAATTTTGATCAATTTCACTGTTCTTTATAGAAATTTTCAACCTTTGGTCAAACTTTGAATAAAGCCTTATACTTTGACTATTTGATCAAAACTTTGACTTTTTGACCAAAACTTTGACTTTTTGACCAAATTTTGACTTTTTGACCAAATATGACTTTTTGACCAAATTTAGTATTAATTAATTTCCCGTCATTTTAGTCTCAAAAATTTCATAAAATAACAAATACTCTCAATTCTTTGCAAGAAGCTTTTCCAAATGATAGACAATTTGGAAATTATTGTTTTAGGTTCATTCGTATACATATCAAACACATACTACTTGAAAATTTTTGCATCATCATTTTCAACTTTTATTTTGATTTTCTCTTTTTCAAATTTTACTCCCCCTAAACTTTTAAGTTCACAAACTTAGAAGTTTATATGTGTTGAAAAGGAGAAATACAATCATTATTGACATGCCTGCACACATAGAAACATGCAAAAATTAAAAATAAAGCAGAATAATAAAAAAACTACTAGATGTACACAGAATCATATGCCTGCAGTGAGCTCATACCAGAGAATAATCAGCACATTAAAATAAATGAAATGATGAATAGTCATGAACACTGATTAATTCCTGATCATATGTGTTCCAGGTCAGCAATATTGCAGCAAAGGAGACACAAGATTTAAGGACAGACAATGAGTACTTTTGGTAAAAGTATCAGCATACTTACTTTTTCAATTCTTGGATTGTTAAGGTTCTATTAGATATGACATTATGGAACCCACACTTAGACTTAGAGAGTCCAACCCTCTTCAAGGTATGCAAGCAAACACTTTTTCTCAGCTTAATTACCTGACATATATGAATAACCAGATCTCATGTTTAGGTCAATGAGAGAATCATTATGGTAAAACCATTTGATAATCTCTAAGAAAACCACCATGGACAAGCCATTAGGTAATCCCCGAATCCGTTTCATAAAGAATTGGATATAGATGATTCATAAGAATCAGAGGACATCCATTTTGGACTTTTAAAAGGATGGTGCACATTGGCATTTTTTGCATCAAGTGAGAATATCCAGGTCTGTAATGACTTACAACAGAGGATACCTCGTCACTTCAGGTCTATGATGGCTCATAACAGAGAAATGAACAGATGCATTAAAGAGATCTCATGGTTATTTATATCACCATAAGGTGTGAGTTTGTGACTTGACAAGCAATCAATCAGAAAAGTTAATACTACTCATAAGAACTAAGATGAATACCAACAATGCATAATGATTTAGCTAAATCACAAGAATCTACCTTTTCAGTATAATTGCATGACTATACCAGCATATCATATCTGATCATGTCAGACTTTATTATTGAGTGAAGTATGCAACTGATTAAATCTGATGTACCATCATTGCTCACATGTTGCAAAGGCAGATTCAAACCTAGATAAAGAAATAGCTAAACTATATTTTTGTATTTTCCTTTTATAAGATTCTAATTTTGTATTTGCTTTTTCATTTAGCACACACACATATTACATACAATCAGACAGTTAATTTTGATGATTTTCCTTTTTGAGTTGAGAATAGGAGGGAGGGTTATTATCATTTTGAGTAAGCAAAATCATTTTTCATCATGATTAATAAGCCCAATAGACTCAACCAGATACTCAAACCTTCATGCTAAAAAGGCTTTAGTAAACAGGTTAGCTAATTGTTTGTCAGTTGAAATTTGAATCAAAATGATTAAACCTTTTTCAGAGTTATCTCTAAGAAAATGATATCGAATTTCGATATGCTTTGTTTTGGAATGTTGAATAGGATTAGCTGTTATAAACATACCAGCAGTGTTATCAATGTAAATAAGAGTTTTAAGAAAATTGAACCCGTAATCCAGTAGTTGATTTTGCAACCAAAGGATTTGAGAACACCCTCCTGATGCAACAATGTACTCAGCTTCTGCAGTTGAGACTGAGACGTTTGTCTGTTTCTTACATTGTCATGAGACTAATCTTGGACCCAAAAACTGACAACCACCCATAGTAGATTTTCTATCTTGACTACATCCCCATAATCACTGTCAGTATATCCATGTAACTCGAAGTTTCCTTCATAAGGATACCATAATCCTAGAGCTGGTTTTCCTTTGAGATATCTGAATATGCGTTTGACGGCAATTAGATGAGATTCCTTCGGGTCTGATTGATACCTGGCACAGACACAAACAACATACATTATGTCAGGTCTAGATGCAGTTAAATACATCAAAGAACCAATCATAGGTCTGTATAATGTTTGGTCTATTGATTTTCCTTTTGGATCAGGATCAATCTTGGTGTTTATGTCAGTTGGAGTTCTGATGGATTGACAATCTTGTAGCTTGAATTTCTTCAATATTTGTCAACAAACTTCTCTTGATTAATGAATATACCATCTGTAGATTGTGTAACTTGCAATCCAAGAAAGAAATTGATTTCTCCCATAGAACTCATCTGGAAACGAGATTTCCCAATGTCTTCAAATTCTGAGCACAGTTTTTGACTGGTTGAACCAAATATGATATCGTTCACATACACTTGTACACATAAGAGGTCATTTTCATCCTTCTTAATGAATAAAGTTGGATCAATTTTCCCTCTTGTGTATCCATGTTGTAGCAAATGCTGGGATAATGTCTCATACCATATTCTTGAGGCTTGATGTAAACCATATAGAGCTTTGCTGAGCTTGTACACACGATGAGGAAATTCAGCATCTTCAAAACCTTGAGGTTGCTTAACATACACATCATCGGTGATTGGTCCATACAAAAATGCACCCTTAACATCCATTTGATACACTTTGAATTTCATATATTAAGCATATGCCAGAAAGACCCGAATTGCTTCTAGTCTTGCAACTGGAGCAAACACGTCGTCATAATCTATTCCTTCCTCCTGAGTGTATCCTTGAGCTACTAATCGAGCTTTGTTTCGAATGATTATTCCTCTGTCATCTGATTTGTTTCTGAATAACCATTTTGTGCCAATGGCATTCTCTCCTTCAGGTAAATCCACCAGATTCCACACTTCTTGTTTTCTGAATTGTAGTAATTCCTCTTGCATTGCTTCAATCCAACTGTTGTCCTTCAAAGCTTTAGTAATGTTTTTAGGGACAATTTGAGAAAGAAAACATGAGTACAAGCAAAGATTTGCTCGTTCAGAATGACTTCGTGTTGTTCTTTCATTTAAAGGACCAATAATCTGAGAGATGGGATGTTTCTTGTGAATACGAGTTGTTGGAATCTCGTCTTGTTGAACATTCACATCCAGATTAGATTGATTCAGTTCGGAGAGCTGGTGCAATAAAGTTGAGGAATGTGGAATGAAATTCAGCACTTGAGTTGGAGAATTGACAAAGTAATCAAACTTGTCATTCACATTTATATCTTCTGATAGAGATGTTCCAGACTCGGGATGGTGAATTTCTGGTCCATCATTAGGAATAGGTTAAAAAACATCAGAATCTTCAGGAACTTGTTAATGATCATGATTTGCTGTAGAGAATAGAGGATCTCTTGCAAAAGAGAAAAATGGATAATCTGAGCTTGTATCATCCATATCATCAGAATTAGAATCTTCATTCAAGGTTCCAAGATCTCCTGCTTGTTTCCTATTGACACATGAAGATTCAAATAGATTAAAATTAAATGAGTTTGTTAATGAATCTAAATCAAATAACCACTTTGGACCATTTGCAAATGATGGAAAAGAGTTTTCAAGGAATTTAACATTAAACATTACAATGATAACATTCGTCTTAGAGTTATAAACTCTATACGCTTTCGAAGCGGACGAATATCCAAGAAAGAATCCATCATCAGACTTTGAATCAAATTTGCCTAGATGGTCATTTGAATTCAAAATCAAGACATGACATCCAAAATATTTAAGAAAATCAATATTGGGTTTCCTGCTAAACATTAACTCATAAGGAGTTTTCTGTTTGTCCTTAACCAACAGAGTACGATTTTGAATAAAATAGGTAGTTGATATTGCTTCATCCCAGAATGTGATAGGAATCATTGCATCAGCTAACATTGCACGAGCTGATTCAATCAAAGTTCTGTTTTTCATTTCCGCAACTCTGTTTTGTTGTGGAGTCCGAGGAGCACTGAACTGATGAGCTATTCCTTTGTCTGCACAAAAACTATCGATATTAGCATTTTTAAATTCGGTTCCATTATCACTTCTAATTATTTTAACTTTTTGATCTAATTGATTTTCTACTTTAATGATGAACTCTTTTAAAAGATCAGCTGTTTCATATTTTGCATGAAGAAAGAAAACCCAAGAAAATCGTGTATAATCATCAATGATGACTAAACAATATGATTTCTTCCTAATACTTTGTATGTTTACAAGACTAAATAGATCCATGTGTAACATTTGTAAAGGTTTTGAGTTTGAGTTTATTTGTTTGGTCTTATAAGACGTTTTATGTTGTTTTCCCTTCAAGCATGCTTTGCAGAGGTCTGATGTTGTGAACTTCTTTGAAGGAATTCCAATAACATTTGAATGACCGAGACGTCTATGCCAAAGATGACTTTCATCATTGGATGCACGAGCAATGAGACAGGTTGTTTCTGTAGATGGATCAACTTGAGACATGTCTAGCTTGTAGACATCTCTATCACGAACAGCTTTGACAACAACCCACTCTTTGCTGATCTGAAATCCTGGCTTTAAGATATAACAAAAGGAATCATCAAATAAAGTAGAGTACGATTTATCGCATATTTGTGAAACACTTAAAAGATTGAAATTCAATTGTTCACAGAAGTTGACTTTGTCAAAACTTATTATTCCGTTAGATACCGTTCCTTCACCGGTTATCTTTCCTCCTGAATCTCCACCAAACGCCACATGAGTACCATCTTTTAGCTTAAAATCTTGAAGCAAGGCTTGATTGCCTGTCATGTGCCGGCTACACCCACTGTCAACATACCATGTGTTTACGGGTCTCCGTGGTTGTACCTACATTCAAATATATTTAAGCAGAGTTAGTAACCCAAGCCTAATTGGTCTTGGGCTTTCCAAATTTATCTATGATGGTAAATTGTTTTAAATGGAGTTTGTTTATGTCAAGTTTGATTTGAGATTTATGATTTTCAAATCCTCTTTGAAACCCATTTTGACTGTCTTTTCTTTGTTTGATTTTCAAAACATTAAATCTGTTTTCAAGATCATCATTAAGAGATTTTGAACCATTGTTTAAAACATTGTAAAAGTTTTTCTTATTATATGTTTCATTTTTCATTCTCACTGAGCGTGTAACGAAAGGTTCTTGATTATACTATTGTGATTTGACTTTATACTAATTATCATAATCAGAATTGATTCTTCGAAAAGATCTCAAACCCAGAGAAGGTGATTTTGTTAGATTTTTAAATCCATAATAATTAGTTCTTTGAAACTTTGGATTAGCATATCCTTGATTATCAAAATCTTTTCTAGGTGAGTTCTTCCTGAAGTAACAATCCTCTATGTTATGATTTCTTTCATCACACTGTTGATGCATGTATGTCCCTAGATCATGATTTGTAATGTAATGAACTTGTCTGTCTGATTTTGATGTAATTGTAATTGATTAATGAAATGATATGAATTGGTTGTTACTTGTAATGTTTAATATTTCATTAATGAGTTGTGATTGAATTGATTGGGTTTATGTATGTTTGAATGAGTGCACATTAAGTTATATTAAATAGAACATTCAAACTTAACTTAATGAAGTTCTCATGCGGATGGCCCATGCGAATGGACCACACGCATGAATAACTTCATACGATTGACTCAATCGCACGACTGAATCAGGAGACTGAATCAGTCGTATGATTGACACATAAGATTGACTCAATCGCACGATTGAACACTCAGTCGTGCGGATGAATCAACCGCATGGTTCAATCGCACGACTGAACCATACTTATGGCCCAGTCGCACGATTGAACAATACTAACCTATAAATAGACCCAATTCGTGGGAAAACGTAAGCATTCATCCCATTACGACTCCAGACGTACCCTAGCCGTCCAGAAGCCTCCCAAATCGTTCTCCAAGTTCATAGAACACATCAGATTGGTTCCTAATCGATTTCTGACGTTGAAATCAATTCTTGATTGATTCATCGTGTGTTCTCACTGATTGGATCGCCAATCAAATAGGATTCCGCACTATTTGAGTTGGTTTAACACGCAATCACTCGGTATTTCGTTCAAATACCAGGTCCTAACAAGTGGTATCAGAGCTTTGGCTCTTGATTTCGTGTTGATTCAATCAAGATTGCATAAAAGTTTGTGTTTTTGCACGAAAAACGCAATCTTTTGCATCAAAAGTGATCTTGGACGTTCCCTGCTCATTAAAGTTCAGTTTCTACGGACTTAGACGATTTGGATTTGCAAAATTTCGAATTTTTACGGCTGAAACCCGTCAAACCTAGAAATTTTCGCAAAACAGCAGCTTCAGTCGCACGAGTGACCCATTCGCACGACTAGACTCATTCGCAGTGTTCATTCGCACGACTGGACCTAGTCGCACCTTCATTCGGCCGACTGAACCCTTTCGTTCGCATAGCTCATACGCACCAGATTCATTCGCACGACTGAACCATTCGCCCTGTTCAGTCGCACGGTTGAACCAATCGCAGAGTTCATTCGCACGAGAGGACCATTCGCATCCTTCAGTCGCATCAGTTAAAGTTGATTTGATTAGACTCTAAGTTTAGTAACCATGGAAGATCAGATGTCAGCCTTTACTGCGGGGAAGGACTCAAGAATTCAGAACCTGCTGCTGCTTGAGAGTGAGGTGGGTATTCACAATAAACCACCAAAGCTTTTGACTTTAGATGAGTTTCCTCACTGGAAACAACGTTTTGAGATCTACCTTAATGGAGTAGATCCCAATCTGTGGGAAGCTATCGAAGTAGGGTATAGTACACCGGTGGGAGCAGATGGAGTGAAATTAACGTTGAGTGGGATGACTGATGCTCAGAAAGTAAAGTATAATGCTGAGAAAAGAGTTTATGCGATGATAACTCAGTCAATCCCCAAAGACATATTCCACCAGTACTCAGAGAACAAGCAGTCCAAGAAACTGTGGGATGAGCTGGAGAAAAGGTATGATGGGAATGCATCGTTAAAGGCAATCAAAGCAAAGGAGTTAAAGAAGGAATTCGATAACTTCTCATCAATTGGTAACGAGGGTTTAGATGAAGTCATTGACAGATTCTACCATTTGATGAGCGAGTTGCATACACATGGAGTGGAGACAACTATGGAAGAAAAAGTAAGCAACTTCGCAGATGGATTGCCTGATAAGTGGGCTTCATTCGTGTCTAATCTTAGACAGAATGGTATACTTATAAAGCTGGATATAAATGACTTTATTCTTAGACTGCGTGAAGAAGCACTAAGGATGAAGTATAGAGCACAGAAGTCTTCATATACACAAAACCCAGCTTTATACAATGCCACGCCTCAAGCTAAGACATCTGGAGCACCTCTCCAGACAGCATTTGTGTCTAGCTCGTCAGGTCCTTCACATGCTTCTACTTCTGGATCAGACACGTCAGGGTCGTCATGTACCCATTATATTGGATCAGAAGCTAGTGCTACTAAATTGAAGACCGAGAACCTCGGTAATGTGACCGTAGAAGTAGCACGAGAGCATATGGATCTTCTCGCCGCAGTAGTTCATTCATATGATGGACTTGTGGCTGGGAAGATTGGAAACTGTCACTTGGCAGATGAAGACTACGAGCAGGTAGATGAAATGGAGCTGGAAAGGATGGATATAATGTGGGCCTTAGCTAGCGCTGTCCGAAGGGCGAAGAAGTTTGTTAAGAAGACTGGACAGAACTTGATAGCTACAAAGGACACCACATTTGGTTTTGACAAGAGCAAGGTGACTTGCTTCAACTGTGGAGAGAAAGGGCACTTCAAGAGGGAATGTGTCAAACCAAAGAAGACGGGTAATGGGAACCCGTTCTCATCCTTTACTCACCAAGACAAGCAAGCCTCTAGTTCTACTTCATCAAACAAGGACCCAAAAGCCTTGACTGCTCATGATGATGAAGGACAGGACTGGAGTTTTAGATTTGTCAACCCAGAATCTAACATTGCAAGTGTTGAAGATATTGATGATGATTCTGCGAGTGAAGGTGATTTAGCAGTTGATATAGCAATGTCACACAGTGAAGAAACAACTGCAGCTGAAGTCAGTTACACACCAAAGGAGGAAACTTCCAAGTCAGATTCAGAAAAGTCAGAATCACCAGAACCAGAGACGTCTGATGCTGCGTTGATGGCTAACTCTTCTGATACAACACAGGTAAGTACAACTGACCAATTGTTTAATAATCATGCTTGTTCTAACTGTGATTCGTTTAGGAATAGCATTGATGAAAAATTTGCTAGGTTATTAGATCACAATGATAACTTAGTAAAGGACTTACAACTATGCACTGAGGCCAATAGAGTACTAAAACAAAATGAGCATAGTTATAAGGAAAAGATAGACCTATTGACTAAGCAACTTAGGGAAACCGAAGTAGTTGCCTTTAATCAATCAAATGACATTAGGTACTATCTAAACTCCCTAGAGGACACTAAAAACAAAAAGCAGTTCTAGAAGTAGAAGTTAATTCCTTAAAACAGAAACTGCATAGTTGGACTAGTTCTTCACACATAGTTCAACACTTAGTGAGAGAAAGAAATAATGGGGAGGGATTAGGCTACAAAGTGGTTCCACCACCACCTGAGACCTTGATGAACACCAAGTCTAAACCAGTAAACAACAACCCAATCAAGGATCATGTGGTGACCACTCCTCTTGTTACTGATCCAGACACATCATGTTCATCTACTGAATCTGGACAGAAACAAAAGGAGGCCACTTCAAAGGCAAAGGGTAAATTGCCTTGTGTTAATCTGGAAAATGAATTTGAAAAGGTTAACTTAAAGTCAGGGTCAAACAGAGTCAAATCAGAACCCAAAAAGACTTCAAATGTTAATTTTTCACATGCTACAAGTCAAAAACCAGTTAACCAAAAGGTTGAACAAGTTAAACAGGTCAAAACAGTTAAATTTGTTAAACCAGAGAAAACATCAAACATGCAAGAGTCAAAACCTAAAGTGATTGATGTTACTAAAGTGTCACGCATTTCTCCACAAAGAAAGTCAAACTATAAGGTTGATAGCAGATTGTGCTACAACTGTGGAGAATGTGGACATATTGCTTCCTATTGTCCTTTCTATCAGACACCTAGGAAGAAGATTGATCTTCAGGACTCTAGACCTAGGTCTTCTAAGAGGAGTTCTCTAACTCCACCTAGAAGATCTAGTGAACCTAAAGTCCAACCTGTAAGCCAGACGACTGTTTATCATAAACAGGCATTGCACAAATCTGGCTTATGGAAAGAGAAGACTACCTGTGTGACTGATACTGATGACAAGAAGGAATCTGAGTTACCCTCACCTTCTAAAGGTCAATGGGTAGAGTTTATGATGTGTGATGCCTCTGGGAAACCCAAGACAGTAAAGGCTTGGGTTCCTAACCTAAACTAATACATTTACTTGATATGTGCAGGGTGTTCGGTATAGCGCTGAGACTAACACGTGGATTATAGACAGCGGAGCATCCAGGCACATGACAGGAAATAGAGCCCTTTTATCAAATGTCAAACAAATAAAAGGAGGGCATGTTTCCTTTGCAGGAAACAAGGGAGGATACATCACAGCACAGGGAGAAGTGGGAAATCAGAAAGTTAAGTTTGATAAGGTGAACTACGTTCAACAACTTCAAAATAACTTGCTTTCTGTTTCCCAAATCTGCGATAAAGGATTTAAAGTCATCTTCGACAACAACAAGTGTTACGTGCTGAAGAAAGACTATATGATTCCAGAGGATCAAGTTCTGATGACTGCTTCAAGATATAAGGATCTATATGTCTTGGATCTGTCAACAGCTGCTCCAACGGATCAAGAAGTGCAGTGCTTTCTATCTAAAGCTACTGAGAAGGACTCAATCTCCTGGCATAGGAGAATGGGACACATTAGTCAAAGGAAGATGAATCACTTGATTCAGAAGGACTTAGTGAGAGGAGTAAATGTCAAGAACTTCCAACTTCCTGACTTTTGTGTAGCTTGCAAGAAAGGCAAACAGACAAAGAAGTCTCATAAGGAAAAGAAAGTTCATTCAATAGAACTTCCTCTTGAACTTCTTCACATGGATCTGTTTGGTCCAGTCAGTACAAGGAGCATTGCAGGCGATCTGTACTGTTTTGTGGTCACTGATGACTACTCAAGGTTCACTTGGGTAATGTTTCTGAAATCCAAATCAGAAACATTTGAGTCATTCAAGGAATTAGTCACCACTCTGGAATCTCTCTACAAGCTAAAGGTTAGACAAGTACGCTCAGACAACGGGACCGAATTCAAGAATCAATGGATGGAGGCATACTGCAAGGAAAAGGGGATTGTTCATCAATTCACTTCAGCATACACGCCTCAGATGAATGGAGTTGCTGAGAGGAAAAATAGAAGCTTGATAGAGACTGCACGGACTATGCTAGCTGACTCGAAACTGCCTATCCAATTCTGGAATGAGGCAGTAGCAAATGCATGTTATACACTGAATCGAGTCCTAATAGTCAAGCGCCACGGAAAGACATGTTATGAGCTACTACAAAGACGCAAACCGAATTTGGAGTATCTTGAACCTTTTGGCGCGCCATGTACACTTCTGAAGAAGACTCAAGAAGGAAAATTCAGCGAGAAGGCAGATGAAGGAATCTTTCTAGGATACAACATACCGAATAAGCGAGTTTACAATAACTCAACGGGTCTTGTAGAAGTGTGGTGTAATGTCGACGTTCAGAGATATACCACACCACCTACAGGAAAAGGACCTGCCTACTTCTTCGATTATGATGGATTCTTCAAATCCTTCAACATACCTCTCTCTCCCTCGGACGATGAGCTAGCAACTAGGATGATGTATGATATTCTGAATACACCATCTAGCACACAGGGAGAATCATCTACTCAGTCAGGGGGAGTAGTCGACGACAGTGACTCCTCCTCTGAAGATGAAGCTGAAGAAGATGACCAGAACAGTCAGGAGGAACAGGTTCCAGTTCCAGCAAGTCCACAAGCATCTACGAGTGATGCACCTTCGACTTCAGAACCTCAAACTCCAACTACCTCAGATGCAGAACCAAATGTTCATAATCTTGGCTCTGAGGTAGCTGTTCCTACTACTCCAGGATCACGACTAAATGTTTATCATCCCCTTGACAATGTCATTGGAGATGTCAGATCAGGAGTACAAACCCGAAATCAGTTGTACTCAGCTGATTACGCCTCGGTTATGGAGAAAGGTTACATTCATGATGGTGCCTATCGATGTTTTGTCTCGCAGGTTGAGCCAAAATATGTCAGTGAAGCACTCAATGATGAGGCGTGGGTGAGTGCCATGCAAGAAGAACTTCTGCAGTTTAAGAAGTTAGGTGTATGGACACTGGTTGATAAACCTAAAGGTGCTAAAGTCATTGGCACTAAATGGGTACTAAAATGCAAGAAGGATGACCAAGGGGTCATTATCAGGAACAAAGCTCGACTGGTGGTTCAAGGTTTTCGCCAAGTCGAGGGAATTGACTACAATGAGGTGTTTGCACCCGTGGCAAGGATGGAAGCTATTCGTATCTTCCTTGCCTATGCATCGTACATGAAGATCAAAGTCTACCAATTAGATGTAAAGAGTGCATTCCTTCATGGAGAAATCAGAGAAACAGTCTACGTAAGTCAACCCGAGGGTTTTGAAGATCCTTACCATCGGGATAGAGTTTACAAGCTCGACAAAGCTTTGTATGGGCTTCATCAAGCTCCTCGAGCTTGGTATGAGAAACTCTCAACTCATCTTGTGAAACACGGCTTTCGCAGGGGAGTAATTGACTGTACACTGTTTATTAAGGAAAAGGATGGCGACCTACTGCTTGTACAGATATACGTTGATGACATAATCTTCGGGTCAAAGAACGAAGAGTTATGTAAAGAGTTTGAAGCAGTAATGAAGAAAGAATTTGAGATGAGTGCCATGGGGGAGATGAAGTTCTTTCTCGGGTTACAGGTGGATCAAACACCTAATGGGATCTTTCTACATCAGACCAAGTATGTAGGAGACATTCTCAGTCGCTTTGACATGGAGAATGCTTCTGCTGCTGGGACTCCACTTGCTACTAATCATGATATAGCACCGGATGATAATGGAGATCTAGTAGATGCCACTATGTACCGAGGAATGATCGGATCTCTCATGTATCTCACTGCCTCAAGACCTGATATTATGTATGCTACATGTCTATGTTCAAGATATCAGGCTAAACCAAAGGTCAACCATCTGATCGGGGTCAAGAGGATTTTTCGTTATCTGAAGGGTACACCCACACTTGGATTGTGGTACCCTCATGATGATGACTTTGAGCTTACCGCGTATAGTGACTCGGATTACGGGGGCTGCAAGATGAACTACAAGTCTACATCAGCAGGGTGTCAATTCTTTGGGAGAAGATTAGTTACCTGGCAGTGTAAGAAGCAGACATCGGTTGCCTTGTCAACCTGTGAAGCCGAATATGTTGCTGCTGCAAGTTGCTGTTCTCAAATCATCTGGATTCAACAGCAAATGCGGGATTACGGTTTAAAATTCTCATCTACTCCTATTTTTGTTGATAACTCTGCTGCAATTGCAGTAACTAAAAATCCGGTCCAACATCCTAAGACCAAACACATCGGTATTAAATACCATTTCATAAGGGATTGTTTTGAAAAGAACTTAATTGATGTGGTTAAAATTAATACTGATTTTCAACGCGCTGACCTCTATACTAAAGCCTTTGATAAACCACGTTTTCAATATTTATTAGAGGTCAACGGTGTTAAAAAGAAAAGTGAGGTAATTCCTGATGATGAAAATGTGTAGTCCGATGTCGTGTACTTAAATTTTATTTTATTTTATTTATTTTGATTTGTCTATTTGATTTTAATTTTATTTAAACTCATGTTCTCTTGCTGTTTATTAAAATCCTAAAATAATTAAACCAGAAATGATTTTAGTATTTTAGGGGGAGAATATGTCAGCAAGTTAACATTAAAAAAAAAAAAAAAAAAAAAAAAAAATGAGGGAGAAGGAGTAGCGAGCTGAAATAAGGTAGATTGTATCTGTGATACCGATTCAATACCTTTGGAAAATGATAGTACACAGGAACAAATCAAGAGGGACTTTAAAATTTAAGTGTTAGTAATGTGCAAAAGTTCAAAGTATAAATCTGTGTAGTCTAAGCAATACTAAAAGGAAAGATGATAGAAAACTGGCAACTCCTAAGGTGACACAAAGAAAGTAGACTTAGAGGCTGCTAGACCATATATGATATGTTGGTAGATTCAACACAATAGACAACTAGACCGGATTGGTGATTTCAAGATAAAACTAAAGTGTTCAACTGACTGTGGGGTCCATCTTATCACTGGTTAACACAATCAACAATATTCCAATAAGGGGTAATGAGCAAGTAAACGCCACAAATGTGTGCGGATGACCATAACTAGAGCAAAGCAAAGAAAAAAATGAAAGACAAATGCAATAAAGCTAATGACTTATGTTGTTGGTGCATTTTGTGCAAAATAAAATAAGCTGCTCTAACAAGGAGATAGGTTATGTGCCTCTCTGCTGTGCGATGGCACTGACCTGAGGATAAGCATAACCTAGATATTCTAGAATTCATTGTTGTTTGCCGCCTCTCTGCTGTGCGATGGCACTGACCTGAGGACAGGCTTCTCTTTGAAAGCTCTAAGAATAGTCTCTTCTTGTAATAATACCCGTAGACCGCTCAAAAGCTCCTGAGGGATGTTGATTACCATATAAGTGTGGGATCCACAAGTGTTAGTTGAAATAATTAAACCTAAATAAGTCACCAGTCTGTGTCAAAAGTCTGTGTATGGATTTAAGTGGACAAACATACTGACAATCATTGTGGCTACATTCTCAAAGGTCCAAATCAATGTGAGAATCTAAGAGTTTCAGTATGATTTCCTTATGTTGCAAAAGACTCTGGATGAACATCGAGAACTTGAGCATCAAAGGTTTTATAACGAGTCCCAAATGATTTGAATTGCCTGTATGATTCCAAAAATTGAATTGGTCCAGATGTGATCAACCTAAGTTGAAGCTATCTACTCCCGATCCAAATCCCGTAGATATCAATCTCTGGATTTATCTCTCACAAAAAGCCAAAATATGTCTAATTATGTAATTAGTTTAACTTCTTAAATTAGTTTGTTTGTTTTAAGTTTTAACTTGAGTCAGTGTCGGACTACATCAGGAAAATCAGAAGGAATAAACTCACTAAACGGGTCATGTCTGAGATGACCATATGTGCTTTGAAAGGTTAAATAGTCACGTCTGAGGTGACAAAGTGTTTTAAAAGGATCACGTCTGAGGTGATCAAAGTTTGATAAAAAGGTCACGTCTGAGGTGATCAAAATGTTTTCCAGATAAATGATCATGTCTAGATGATCAAAGGTTCATAATGTTAATTCATAAATTAAAAGGGGTTTAAATGTAAATGGTCAAAATGGCAGAAAATTAACTAAGTATGACCCATTCGCACGAATGGACCATACGTATGGACTAACCATACGAATGAAGTCCATTCGCACGAATGAACTATGAGTATGGACCATCCAACCGAATGGCCCATACGATTAGTCCAGTCGGAGGCTTAAGTGCGAACGAGTGAGTCAGTCGCACGACTGAACTTCAGTCGGACGACTGGAGAAGGGCGACTGACCCAATCGCACGACTGAGTTCCACTCGCACGACTGAATGGTGCGTATGAACTCAGTCGCACGATTGGATCTAGGGTTAGTATAAATAGAAGAGGAGTCGGTCGCAGAGACTCATCACCCTCAAAGAAACCCTAATTCGCACGACTAAAGTCACTCTGCCAAAATTTCATTTGATCTCCTTAAAACCTTCGTTCTTGCATACTGATCATTTACTTCGATTCTACAGGTAATTTGCGACAAAGAAACATCAACACATCGTTCAATTCGATTCTGAATCGGGATAATCAGACCCGTTAGAAAACTATGACCTGTGTGACAAAATGACCTAACTAAATGACTCAAGTTAATGAAATTAAAGATGTTAGGTGTTACACTAATGGGTTGCGAGTCTAATAAACCAAAACACGAAGTCTAAAACTCAAAGTTGGTGAAAAAGCAAATTTGAATTGAACGGACAGGAGGTCATACGACTGGACGCGGATGAACTTCAGTCGCACGACTGAAGGGAGCGATTCACTTAACCGCACGACTGAACCATGCGAATGAGACTCAGTCGCACGACTGGTGTAACCGCATAAGAGTACATGCGCATGAGTCCAGTCGCACACTCAGTCGTGCGCATGAGGTCATCGCACGTCTGAAGTCAATCGCACGATTCAGTCGCACGACTGTCTTCAGTCGTACAACCTCAATCGCATGACAGAGAGATTTTATTCAAAGTCTAAGTGTTTCATTATACTCTTAGCCATCGGAACTAATGTTTATATTGTTATGTGTTACAGATGGCGAGTCGATGGAACATGAGCACCAAGCACAACATATGTGCTCATCTGGATTTGACATCCAGGAACGCAGCTGACTTCGCAGGCATTATTACGTTTTTGTTGAGATCCAGGATCGCTCATGCTATATCTACTCCATGCACACCGTATAGATCAGTGCAGCAGGCCTTCTGGGAAGGCGCGACTGTTGATAGATCCACTGAGCCTCATTGCATCAGGAGTCGATTTTTGGTGAGGCTATCACTGTATCAGAGGAGGATCTGAGGATTGTTCTACAGTTTGGGGATGATGCTGATTGTCCTACTCGTCTACACCCCCTCACTGTCAGAGGATGTTTCATGAGAGCCAAGTACTCTGGGGACATCAATGCTGGGGTACTCAACAAGAGTAACCTCTGTCCCCAGTTCAAGTATCTTGCGCACGTGCTGCTAAAGTGTATAGCTTCCAGGAAGGGAGGGTTTGATGAGCTTTCCGACCAGATCCAGAACGCGTATGTTGCGTTGGTGCTGAACCACCCGTTCAGCTTCTCCAAGATGATATTCACCTACCTGGTGGAGAACATCGAGGGGAAAGGGAAGGAAGGCTTCTGTATGTACCCAGATTTATACAGATGATCATTGACCAGAAGCTTCCCTCCCTGCCGAAGGAGAAGGAGGATGCTGTTGTTCTTGAGGTTATGGACGACACTACGCTAGGCCGGATGAAGGTATACAGGGGGAAGCAGGTGAAGCCCCCTGTCAGGAGGCTGTTTGGGCATCTGGCCCGTGCTGATTATGTGGCGCCAGCCAAGAGAAAGTGGCGCCACGATGACAGTGATTCGGATATCGAGCATATTGCTATACCAGAGACTGACTCTGATGATGATGATAGCGGCGACGCCGGGGATGATATGCCTGCTCCATCTAGAGGCACTGATTCAGACGTTATTCCCCTGGGGTCAGCCACTGCCGGAGAGGTCGCAGAGATGGCCGGTTTCCATCAGGAGTTTGTGGCTGGTGATCTAGAGGAGGAGGAGTCAGATGAGGAGCCCCTCACCAGGACTGTGGGAAGTAAAGTTGTTCCCACAACCACGGGCTTAGGGTGGTTGGTGAACACCCTCGGGACTCCTCAGAGAGAGAGACTGACCCGAACTATGTTCCGGGCTCAGTGGGCAGAGCTGCAGGGGGAGCATCCACTTCCACCGGGACTAGGAGGAAGCGGATGGCTCAACCCCATGGATTGAAGAAGAAGAAGCGTCGCCTGACCTTCGTGACTACCACCACAGCCACCACTACCACCACTACTGACACACCACCCATCACCACAGCCACCACAGCCACTACTCCTACTACCACATCCACCACTTTACCCACCACCACTATTACTATCCCATCCATCACCAGACCATTCACCCCTACTTCACCACCATCAGCCCACCGACCCATATTCACCACAACCACTGCCACCACCACCACACATCAGGCTGGACCGTCAGCCCAGCCCTCACAGGTTCATGGATTCACTCTACCTCACATTGGGGTAGAGGAGCAGCTCTCAGCGCTAAACCGCATGGTTATGCGTCTGCTTGCTGCTGACGAGGAGAAGGCGGCACAGATCCGCCAGCTGACCGACTTGGCTGCTGCCCAATCTCAGCAATTGGCAGAGCAAGCTCGGGTCATAGACCAGCAGAGAGTTGAGGTGTCCCAACTCCAAGATACTCAGGCTCAGTCCGCCAAACGTATTGAGGAGTTGGAGTCGACCAACAAGACTATCATGCTGAGGCTGAAGGGGTCGAAGGATGAGCCCCTGAAGCTAAAGGAAGGTGACGGAGATGACGGAGATGATGATGATGAAGATGAGGATGATGATGAGGAAGATGATGATGATGAGGAGACAGAAGAAGAGAGGACAGAAGGACATGATGATGATGACGAGGCAGAAGGAGGGGATGCGGCTGCATCGGCCTCTGCCTCAGGTCAGGAGCGGAGATCCAAACGTCATCAAGACCAGTCATCCACTACTTCTGCTCCTCCGAGCGACACACCACAGATTCAGGACCAAAGTACTGATTAGACGCTTTATGTATTTATTTACTTTGTACTTGAATCATGTAATGAAAAACAAATGTATTAAATGTTGATATATATTAAGGTAATATATGTCTGTTTGATTAATTACTAATGATTTATATGTTGAATGTTTATATCAAACAGATCCAAACTTTCAAAGGGATGAGTTTGACTTTACTCCCCTTCAAATGGTCAAGACTCAGTTAACTATAATTCTTGACCTACAAGGGATAGTAAGACGGTCTGTGAGTTATACCCCTGAAGAAGGGGAGATAATTCATGACTTGTCTGATGAGAAATAGCTGAAATGTTCAAACTCAATCCCGATGAAATCGTGAAGGATGCTCCAACAGTGGACTCAACCAGTGATGAGGAACTGAACGACATTGATGAGGTTGAGATTGAAGACATCACTGCAGAAGAGTATCCTCAGTATGCTGACGCCGAGGGAAATGTGGTCCCCAATTTGGGTGAATCCCTAGTCAGTGATACTTTCGAGGTACTTGACAAGATGGAGCAAGAAGCAGAAAAGACTGAAGAAACAGCCCAAGCCTCCAATGCAGATGTAGATATTCGCAAGGCTGAATGGGCTGCCTGTTTTGAGGAAGTTAGAGCCCAGCGGGCTGCACCAAAGAGAGATGCCTACACCAAGCTCTACAAAGCCAAGAAACACCATAAGGTGTCGGGTAGGATTATCTCTTGGGCTTACTTTGAAGACCTTAACGCTTATGCTGTTAAGAGGGAGCAGGGCATAGAGTACTTCAGGTTCCCACATGATCTGAAGACTCTACCTGGTTTTGAGCTCAACCAGCTGGCTAAACTAAAGCTGCTGTATGCTGACCCGAGAAAGATGTCAGGCTGGTTTGAGGCTGCCCTGAGGAAAGAGTACCACACCAGGTGGGTCAACTTCAAACCTCAACAACCTACGAGGTATATCAGACGTTCTGAAGTTGATCCCATAACTGGTAAGCCAAAGATAGTGCTGAAGTGGAGTCCCCCGCGAACCATGTCAAGAATCCCTCTAAGGGAAATGCCACAGGACTTCACTCCCCACTTCAAATGGTGGTACTACGATTGGAGAACAGCTGAAGCGGTCATAGTTCTAAACAGAGAGGGCCAAATGGATACTATCAGGGTATTCGACCCAATGTGGCTAACCAACTTATCTGCTAATGATGTCTACACATTATATAAGTGGCCACTATTCTATGACACGCAAGATATTGTACAAGCCCTCCAGTTCCAAAACGTTATACGACTCTGCTTTGCTTTTGAGATACACGCAGGAGTCACTAAAGAGGAGAAGTACAAGAAATATAAGGAGGTGATGCAGAAGACAAGAGAATAGATAGATCTAGGTCCAAGGGGGAGTTTGTTGATGCATGTATGTCCCTAGATCATGATTTGTAATGTAATGAACTTGTCTGTCTGATTTTGATGTAATTGTAATTGATTAATGAAATGATATGAATTGGTTGTTACTTGTAATGTTTAATATTTCATTAATGAGTTGTGATTGAATTGATTGGGTTTATGTATGTTTGAATGAGTGCACATTAAGTTATATTAAATAGAACATTCAAACTTAACTTAATGAAGTTCTCATGCGGATGGCCCATGCGAATGGACCACACGCATGAATAACTTCATACGATTGACTCAATCGCACGACTGAATCAGGAGACTGGATCAGTCGTATGATTGACACATAAGATTGACTCAATCGCACGATTGAACACTCAGTCGTGCGGATGAATCAACCGCATGGTTCAATCGCACGACTGAACCATACTTATGGCCCAGTCGCACGATTGAACAATACTAACCTATAAATAGACCCAATTCGTGGGAAAACGTAAGCATTCATCCCATTACGACTCCAGACGTACCCTAGCCGTCCAGAAGCCTCCCAAATCGTTCTCCAAGTTCATAGAACACATCAGATTGGTTCCTAATCGATTTCTGACGTTGAAATCAATTCTTGATTGATTCATCGTGTGTTCTCACTGATTGGATCGCCAATCAAATAGGATTCCGCACTATTTGAGTTGGTTTAACACGCAATCACTCGGTATTTCGTTCAAATACCAGGTCCTAACACACACAATGCACAGTATTTGTTAAAATAACAATCAACTGTGTTATGATTTGTCATATCACATATGTGACAGTATTTGTTAAAATAACACTCATATGTGTTATGATTGTACATGTCACATATATCACAGTATTTTTGTGCTTTTTGAAACAATATTTGCTTAACCATAGATGTAGATGCCACATTAGATCCTTGTTTGGTTTTAGGAGTAGATTGATTAAGCTTTTGTTTTGACTGAGTAAGTTTGGTCTTTTGATATTTAGGATTTGACCTTTTAACATGTTCACAATTCTTTAACTCTTTAGATTCAAATCTTTTATGTACAGGGGAAGACTTTGGACCTGAACCTGTTTTCAGATCAGAGTTAGATTTGATCTTAGATTTTGATGTTGTTTCAGAGATTGTGTTCATGTCAAAGGTTCCCGGTGGCACAAACTTTACATGTTTAATTTGACTTGATTTCTTGTTTTGTTCAAACTGTTTAGCTTTTGAAGTTGGTTTTCTTCTTCTTTGATTTCTTGATGACTTCTTAATGTTTTATGGCTTAATTGAATCTTGAGAAGATTCTTTTTCACAATCTTTTTGAGTTAAATCATTTGATCTTGAATCATCAGAAGATGAAGTGTCTGATTTCTCTTCTTGACATTTTCCTTTCATTTTGAGATTGATCTCATTGGCTTTTTTAATCCCTTGATCAGTTTGACACTTCTCTATGACACATTCACCTTTTGGAACAAACAGCTTTTTATTCTTTAGCCGAGGTTCATAAGATTTAATTCTAATTGGATGACCATTTGTTTTTTTCTCTGAATCTTTTTCTTTAAATATGTCAATGTTTATCTTTTCGATTTCACTCTCAACATTAGATTAAACATTTCTTTTCTTCTCTTTAAATTCCTTAAGCTTAGTTTTGTTTTCTGGAGAATGATCGTGGGTATTGAAATTTTCTGATAAAGTATTAGAGATTGATTCTGGCATATGTTCATGTGTAAAACCTAATCCTGTTTTATTTTTATCATTTCTTCCATTTACCAGTTGCTCAACTATGGTCTTTGAGCTTTTTACTTTAGCCAAATCAACTTGAGTTGCAGCATGTGCCAATTTTTCTTGTTCAAGTGTTTTTGTCATTTCTTCAAGTTGTTTCTTGACAAGTTCAAGTTCTTTTAAAGTTTTGTTCCAACTTGCTTGAAGTGACATGATTTTTTCATCAACAATTTTATGATCATCTTTCAGTTTCTTGTGCATTAATTCTTCTTGCTTCAATTTGTCACATATTTTGAATGAGTAATTTCTATAATGTTCAACCTGTTCAAAACATGCTTTAGTGCACATTTTCTCTCTCACTTCCACTGGAATTTCTGGATATGAGTTTGAAGATTCAGTGTTAGTTTCGGATGAAGAGTTTACAACCTTGGATTGTTCAGACTGTGCCATAAGAGCAACTTCTTCAGAATATTCCTTTGGATCTGATTTGTCACTCCAGTCATAATCTTCCTCATCGTCTGAATCTCCTTCTATTTTGGGATCATTTTCTTCAGACCAATCTTCGTCCATTTCAGCAACAAGTGCTAGACCTGAAGTAAGATCTTTAGTGAACTGTTCTGCATAAGCACTCCAGTCATATCCATCCTTGATGCTGACTACAAGTGCTTTCTTTGGTTCTTTAGTGGTCTGAGATTCTTCCTTCAGTTCTGACATTGGTAGACTCTGATAAGGTTTCTGAAATGTCTTCTGAGTCTGTTGATGATATCTCTGATTGTTAGAACACTTTGACCATTTCCTCCTTGAGTTCTTAGGACTTTGCACTATCTAGAAAAATGGCCATAGCTGTTACAGTTAAAACACCTTGACTTTGACTTGTCAAAGCCAACTGTTTTATTGGCACTAGGCTTGCAGTTTCTGTTGACATATGAGTGCTTTTGTGTTTTGTAAGCAATCATCACCATTTGCCAGTTGAGATCCATTTCTTCAATGTCATCTGGATCCATCTCGAACAAATCCTGCAAAACCAGATCAACTTGAGTTAAATGACTACCCTGATAAGCTTAAAAACTTGCCATAAAAGCTGTAAATGCAGATTTAGACTCTTCATCTTGTAGAAGGATGTTTATAACATCTTTAACTTTGCTAGGGTTAGCAGAGTTAGAAGATGGAGTCTCATTTTGAGTTTTAGCTATTTGAGCTTTTGGAGGAGACTGTGGTTGTGGCTGAGTTGAGTAGACATGTGTGCTAGTAAAGAATCCTGCTCCTACAAACAGATCACCTTCATCTTCTGTAGTATCTTCATCCTTAGCAAGAAAAGTATTTTCTACAGTATTTACTGGTGAAGCAACATACTTATATTGAGAAGTGGTTGCAGCTCTATCATTATTTCTTGAGCTTTCATCAATTTCCACCGACTCAATCTTTGCAATTAACAGATCAAGATCCATGGGAAACTTTTCAGTATATTTTAACAAAGTTACTGTTTGTTTCCAAGATGATGGAAGTGCATTTAGAAGTATATCATTTAGGTCTTTAAGATCAATTTTAATCCCTAAAGTTGATATTTCTATGATAAGTTGCACATATCTGTTCATCATCTGGTTTACAGTTTCTCTAGAGATATGCTCAAATAATTCAAGTTGTCTTTTTAACTTCTGCCTCTTGAGATCTTGAATCTCTTTTCCTCCTTCACAGATAACTGTCAAAGCTTTATATACGGTGTACCCAGTTTGGTAATTCTCAAGCCTTGATAGAACTTCCAAAGGTAACCCTTTACACATGAGAGAATATGCTTTAACATTATTCTTCACTTTCTTCAGATCATCCCCAACTAATCCATCTTCTGGGTAAGGCTCTTGAGTATCTTTAGTATATACAAAACCATCAGGACCATCAGAAGTGACAAGGATGTGAGGTCCTTTCACAATTGATTTCCATAAGTCAGTATCAATTGAGTTTAGGTGATGTTTCAGCCTGAGTGACCAATTCTTGAAGTCAGCTCTGTTCTTCAGCTTTGGTACTCTGTTCTCTGAATCTTCAGACTTTGCCATTTTAAGATTCAAATTTAAGAAATTATACTATTTTTGTTGTTTTTTAAAAATTTGATTGAAAAAAATGAAATTACAATATTTTTTGTAAATTTTTAATTTTTGAAAAATTTTCTAAGTGTTAGAAGAGAAGTCTGAAACTGATGTGCCAGAATAGTTGAGAAGCGCCCAACTTGGCTTAGAAACGCCTAAGGGATTGCCTTAGTGAACTTTTGAGGTTTCCAAGTGTAGAAACGCATGAACAGTATCAAAACGCCTAAATAGTGTTTATGCGTCTGAATAGTTGCAAAGCGCCTGAATAATTCCAAAGCGTCTGAGACTTAGATTTCTGAATGAACGTCTGAATAGTGCTTAAACGTCCACACAATATCAAAACAACCTCTCTAAAATGCCTGAACAGTGTTGAAGCGTCTGAACAGTATTCATGCGCCTGAACACTTAGGTAATTTTCAGATGATTTCAACACTTCAAACGCCTAATTCATCTTCTTTGTAACAACCTGATCTTAACAAATTTTTTAAAACTTGATAAAACAATATAAAACTCTTCAATCAAGTCACTAATACACTGATAATCAATCCTTAAGCATCATTTCTTTCAATTAACAACACTTTAATCCTCAATTTTGCAAATTCAGTGTTCGAGTTTTTAAAGAATCGTTCTAACACAAATTTGTCAAATATTCAGTTTGATGATGTGAATTCAGTCAATTGTGATTCAAATCATGTTTCTAGTGATGAAACACAACTAAATCATCAATTAATTGAATAATTGCGATCAAATCACAGATTCAAGTGATTCAAAAGTGCTCAAAGTCGATTTTGAACTACAAATCACTGAACCGAAAGCTTTGATACCATTTGATAGGTTCAAATGGATCGATCTGTGATTGTTATCAAGCAATTGACAATTATATGAACAATGTAATCAACATAAACAAATATCAGAAAAATTCATAGAGTTTTCATTGATATTAGAAGGATTACAAAGTGCAATTAAGAGAATATGAAAAATATCTCCAAAAGTCTTTTCCTGCACTAAACAAGCAATCTTATTTATACTAATAACAAGAAACAAAAAGGAACATATATTTACATAATAAGTCCCTACACTATGACAAAACTAATCTAAAGACTAAAATGCTAATCTTTCTAGGATTCCAACAGTATCCAAACTCACAGTATCAGTAAGATTATTCAAATTAGCGTTGATACCTTCGAATTTCACACAAATTTCTTCAAACGGAAACTTTTACCGCGGTAACGTGGTGACTCCTCGCATAATGTTTTGTAACAAACTTTTGTGACAGACTACGCTTCTCGCACGACGAGGAATCTTTTTGTAACTGACAACTGCGAAAAGTTGAACTTCTCGCGAGAAAAACTAAGTTTTTGCGGGAAACAATGAACTTTTCACACATGTTTTCTGTCCAATTCAAACTTTTTCACCTTTAACCAAATCACCAATTCGTTCAAAATCGATAATTCAGCTTTGATTTAGTAAATTAAGTTCAAGTTTAATCCTAATGGTCACTAATTGATTCAATTAAGGTCATTTTAACTGTTGAATTGACTTTAAACTTTGAATGGTCACTAATTGATTCAATTAAGGTCATTTTAATTGTTGAATTGACTTAAAACTTTGAATAATGCTTTTTTGACTGATTTTTTTTATCTCAAACACCTCAACTCAAGCTTAAATTCAATCAAAACAACCCATTCTTCATCTCGAACTGAATTTAAGGCTTCAAAAATTTTTCAAAACACTTCAAGTTAAATCCATATTGATCTTCAGCACATTTTGCTCTGATACCAATTGTAAAGATTATTATTAATCCAGTAGATCGATCTTGTGAATTAAACGCAGAATAAATCAATCATTGAATAAAGAAAGAATGAGAACAAGCAAAAACAAGCACAATCTAAATAAATTTGATTGTATTGCTCTCTGAAAATATGATTACAAAAGTCTGAAATTTTAGGATCTCCTATACAATGAATAACAAACACTATTTATACTAAAACCAAAAGGTCTCACGCGAAAAATAGATTCTCGCACGGATTAAAGTTCTCGCACGGACAGATCTTGAAAATATCGTTTTTGATTTTCCGAACCTTTAAGTTGAATCCCTGCACTTGGTTTCAAATCCAGCCAAAATATGCAGATAGCTTCGATTGCAACCAACATAGATAAACACAAAATTATTTTTTGTACCAAACATGAACAAAAGAATATGTTCTTTCAAGTACGTGTTTGTGTTAGGATTATGTTTATGGTTAAATTAACTTAAAGAAAGGTTCCTTTGCATCCGTAGTTGTTAGCTTAGGGTAGTTCTTGATTTGTTTTTTATAATATCTTTTGATATGTTTCCAATAACCATTAATGCATGCATCTTGTAGGATTTGAACCGTGAACCTATTAGACAAAACCGCTTACCATAAGATGCGCATAGAGAACAATTCTTGATTTGATTTTCTTTAGTTGGGATGAGCAACATTGGTTTCACTGGAATTTTAGAATCTTTAGATTTGTGGTTGATAGTGCATAACCGTGTGAATGGGATTTATGTCCCACCTTATATTGTCACTTGATTCACACTAGTATGTGTTTAATTTCTTGGCCATACCATATTGTAAATTGGTTTCCCAATACGATGTGTGGCTTTTCCTCTCACCTACCTTCACATAATTGATAGCCGGTTTAACGTGTGGTTATTTCTTTATTTACCAGAAATAATATTACTACTACTCAAAAACACCGAACCATTTGTAATCAAACCAAATCAGTGAATGGGTTTAGTTACGCTTTTTCTTAAATGATCACAATTAGGTTAGCATGCAAGAATTACAAATATCTTACCAGTTAAATGACAACATTAACATTTTTAAACTAGGGTGATCTTAACTGTCATTTAAGAATTTTATTCAAACACCAAATTTATTTATTTATTCTCTAATACTATGTTCACCTTCAAACAGTCTTTTACAAAAAAATAAAAATATAACAATATTTAAGTGGTTGTTCTTCAACCTAAGATTCTAAATCCACCACCTAAACGAAGTATTGCAGTAAGTCGGTAAAAGCGACGGACACTACTAAGTTCTAGTGTAGAAAAATTAAAACGAAGATAAGAATATAATTTGGTTATGTTCCGGTCGTGTTAGAAATTATTACCATAATATATTTTAAAGGGCGTAACTAATAAGTGTTTTGAAAAGGTTGATTGAATACTTCTTTTTTTATAAAAGAAAAAGTAAACCTACCTACAATTAAATACACAATTAAAATATATAAAGTCTTAAATTAAGGAGAAAAAGAGGAAACTTGTTTCCACTAATAATGAATTTCGCCTTAGGGGGACTTATACCCCACCTGTTTTAGTTGAGGCTTTTACATGTTCACATAGTTGAAATCTTGCTTCTTTATTTCAATTCAAATAATAATAATAACCAAGATTGTGAAATCTGCAACTCACTTCAGCACCGCTATGTTTCTATATGTACCAATGAAAATAGACCAGCGGGCACTTGAAATCAAGATGCTCTCTAAGTCGTGCCTGTGTCACATGGTGTCTCTTGTAAGTTTTTCAAACAACAAGCAGATTATTATTGTTTATGTATATATATTCCATCGAGTACTATATATGTAATCATCTAGAGGAATGCAAGTGGGTTCGGCTAGCTTACAGTCTTACATCGTGACATAAAGAGAGCTCAAACATTCTATTATATGGGAGTTGGGCCGCTACGATTAGGGAGTTTGGATTATCAAAAATCGGTCCAACCAATTATCTGATTTCTTCTGTTGAAGCAAGTGTTCAAGGCCCATTCAGGCATCTTGATCCGGAGTATTTCTATAGTAGAAATCTCACAAGTAAACCAGATGTGTAGCATTTGGGGTTGTATTATAGAATTGCTCTCTGGAAGACTTCAAGCAGAAAAACTCAAGTATGTGAAAAACTCAATGGGGAGGACCAATGTAGTTTGGTAAGGTGTGCTCAAGTATGTGAAAAAGAAAGAAAACCGGATCAAATGGTTAATTCTAATATGATTACAACAAATTTAATCAAATGTTTAAGTCGGTTGCTCCAGTTGAAGACCGTTGTGTGCATTAGTGCTGCAAAATAACGGGCTACCATGACTGAAGTAGTAGCCTCACTTCAAGGCTCACTTGAACATCACAAGAAATCTAAGGATTTTGCCGAGTCCACAGGTAAAATGGATTTCGCTTGGAAGATTCATAAACATTATGTTTCCCCAACTACATCAAACTCTGGTATATACCTACAGAATACATATTTAACTCGAGCTCGTCTTTATTTTGTTTATTACTATTTTTTTATTAATTATCTACAAATTTCACAGTCCTTTGTTCTAATTGATTATTGCAAAACCATCAAAGCATTTGTCAGTGTTTTCATTTACAAACGGACTTTTGATAGGTAAATATATCAATAAAGGGAAACCAAGGCCACTCATTAACGTGAAAAACTTTCTATAATAGCTAAGGTGGTAACCATTAATAGAAAACTAAAAATGAAAACCTCCGTGTATTTCAATTATTAGAAATCCTTGTAGTGGATTTGTTAGAAATAAAGTAGAGATCAAACCAAGAGACTCGGGAAATCAAAACAACTCAAACAATAACATTCAAAACCACGAGAGAACTTTTGAAGCTGCGCGAGAACATTATGGAGCGACAACATGAAGCTTGTGTGAGAAATTCTATTATAGTATAAATAGTTGTTTTCTTTTGATATTTATAACACTTCATCATTTTTTGTTTTGTAAAGCTTGTGCAATAGTGATAATACAAGAAAAAGTTAATTATATTATTGTGCTTTGATAATGTCTTGCGTGATTGTGTTAACCATTCCAACTGTCATTTATTCCTCCTTTGACAATTGAGATCGATCTAGTTTTTGTCAATTTCATGGATTTCCCATTTGGTATTAGAGCACGAGGTGCTCTTGATCGATTTTGGTAACACTAAAGCTCGAATTTGAAGATTTCATATGGTTTTGAGGTCATTTACACGTTATAATGGATGTTGATTGAAATACTTTTTGGTGTATTAGAAGATGATGAAATACTCGCAAGTGTTTGAAGTCGATACCGGGAAGATTGTTGTTGAAAATTAATCGACTAACCGAAACGATTTAGACACATTAGGTGCTCATTTAAACATACTTCACATCAATCAATCTGTAATCATGTTTCTGGAAATGTTCGGAGAGAAGAATAGTGAAATTTTTGACCGAGTTGAGACAAAAGAAACAAATGAAAACTGTGCAAAAATGAAGAACATGTGCGTAAACATCATGTTGTCGCACGAGAATCTATAGTTTTTGCAAAAGATGGATATTTTTGTTAGCTTTTGGGCAAAAGGTTGGTATTATCGCAAAAGACGGTTACTTGATCAAGATTTGGCTTGAAGTTGTTATAAGTAAGTTTTCACGCGAGAAGTCAAGGAAAAACATATTTGTTGCTGCGGAAACTTTGGAAATTTTAAATTTTGTCAATCTCAATTCAAGCTCAAAATTTTACTAATCAAATATATTGATTGTATTCAATGATTAATTAAAGCACAATTACAATAATCAAAGCTCAAAACACAAAAATTACTTCAAATGCATGTATATTGATAATGGGATCAAAATAAATTATGTAGGGTTCAGTGATATCAAAAGGGTTACAAAAAGTGTAACAACTTTATCTATTTATAAGTATTATATAATGACATGTACATTTCCTTGACTACCCTAATACATGATCTAGAATAACTAAGTATAAAGTATAAATAATTGTATAAGTATTTGTTGTTTTTTTTAACCGCATTTCTATTACAACATCCACATTTATTAATGTCGATATGTAATCCTTGGCTGTATTTCTTCTTTAATGACTTAAGTATTTTTTTGTTTCACCCGTATTAATCATATGCGGGTAGACAAATGTCTCATCCTCAATTGTCTAAGTCACTCGGATAGACTAATACATATGACCAAACACTTAGTCAATCTGTCTTTGTCCGCATATCTTTTCGAATCCTCATTTCTTTCAGCATTTGTCATTTTTCCAACCAGAACAACATTCCGATCACCACTTGAAGCGGTATGCATCATCCTTTCAGGGTCCAACATGTATGATTGTTGAAAACCACTTTGATGTACATGGCCAAAGACAAAATACATCTATTGAAATTAAAACAGTTTTTACATGGGCAATACGTTTTGCCTTGTTTGTTGACATGGTTCTCATCAATCTTTAAAAAGCTTTAGAAAACATTTATGAAATCTAGAGAATTTTTATTTATAATTAAATCCAACTCTCATTAATAGTTATAATTGTTTCCAAATAATAATTAGGTTGTGTACATAACTAATATGCATATCACCAAATAATCAACTAAATTGTAGCATATCATAGTGGTTATGAACTAACTCATATAAGCAATAACAGTTTTACTTTAAGAGTTAAATTTAAAGTGTAGATGAAGTTAATTAAGTTCAATTAACCACATATTTTTCTCTAATTTATTCAAATTGTCCAATTTTCAAGTCCAAAGCCTCAAAACTAAAAGCTAATCCAAGTCTTCTAACAACCCATCTTCAAATCAACCAAAACGCAATCAAGTTCCACTTAACTAATGAAATCAAGTACAAATTCCTTCAAATCAAGCTCAACCATGTCATAAATTTAACAAAAGTTCCAAAGGTCAGATAGTAGTTGTAAAATGCAGGATTTCTCACAATACAAGAACATCGATCGATTAATTCACATCAAATACGGAATGAATGATGTAAATTATGATAACACAATCATGCACAAATCAAATCAATGAACAAATGAAGTAAATACAATTTTATCTCTAAATACTTTAATTGCTAAAATCTTTACAAAATAAGAATTAACAAGTGTACAAATTGTATAAGGAAATCAACTATTTATACTATACATACAAGTTCTCACACTAGATCAATGGTTGTCACATCCAGATGTTTGTGCATGACTTAATGTTTTCAGGTAGTTCTTGATGATTTTGCATGGTACAATTTTAATTTCACCAGTGTCTAGGTTCGACCTCTACAATCTCTAAATATTGTTTTGCTTTAAATACTAAATTTATATTATGATTTATATCGTTCAGGATTTCTAATTATTTCTTGATGAGATATAGATTTAGATATCTATAACTAATTCATAACATTTGGCTTTAAGAGCTTTTGATGTTCCGTAAAATTATTATTTAATTTATAGATTAGGAGAATTAAACATATGAATACAATAATTCACAAATCGGCTTGGTTTATCAAGAGCAGATTCATGTTTCTTGGTTCACTTTCTACTTTGTTTTCATATTTTAAAATCTTCAAACTGAAACTAACTTCTTTGTTTTCATGCCAAGCAAGCTTCATACTGAAACTTACTTCCTTGTTTGTCGTTGTGCGAGACTAGGGCATTATCCCTTATGGGAAACATACTTTCTTTTATCAAATATCTATTCATTTTAGACCCTAAAGTCTTCTAATTATCAAAACCTAATGCATCATTTTAGATCCTAAAGTCTGCTAATTATCAAAACCTAATGCTTCATCCATCTTCATTTAATCAAACCTAAACCATAAGCAAGATACTAAACATCAATTTACGCTTCCATATATCAAATGGTATCAATTCAAGCAAGTGGAAGATAGAGGCAAAGCACTTTTATTAATTGGATATAGTAAACTTACGATCTTTAGGATGTAACTACATCGTATTGGCAGATTTGATGATTATCTCCAGATTTTGACCATATTAGATGGATCCTATTAGTTTTCAAAACCCTATATCATATTAGTAGCCGGAAGACAAATCTGGGATGATATTTCCTGCAGGACCGTTTAAGGGCTGGTCACTTACAACACAACAACACAATAAGGAGAGAGTTTTAGAACACTTAACAGATCAAATAGTGAATTGATAACTTATAAGTTTGGTACTAAGAACACAAGTAAAATATAAGACAGAACAAGAATGTTGTATATTGCTCTCAAGTTCTTTTACAAGTATTACAAAGCATGAAAAGAAGTAACAAGGACCTAAGATACTTTATACTACATCCTACAGCCGGCCATACTTTGAAGGCCAGCTGGAAACATTTGAACTAGACAACAAAATCAAATGTAAAGTCAAAAGACATATTGCCTTTTGACTAGTGACTATACATACAAGTTCTCACACTAGATCAATGGTTGTCACATCCAGATGTTTGTGCATGACTTAATGTTTTCAGGTAGTTCTTGATGATTTTGCATGGTACAATTTTAATTTCACCAGTGTCTAGGTTCGACCTCTACAATCTCTAAATATTGTTTTGCTTTAAATACTAAATTTATATTATGATTTATATCGTTCAGGATTTCTAATTATTTCTTGATGAGATATAGATTTAGATATCTATAACTAATTCATAACATTTGGCTTTAAGAGCTTTTGATGTTCCGTAAAATTATTATTTAATTTATAGATTAGGAGAATTAAACATATGAATACAATAATTCACAAATCGGCTTGGTTTATCAAGAGCAGATTCATGTTTCTTGGTTCACTTTCTACTTTGTTTTCATATTTTAAAATCTTCAAACTGAAACTAACTTCTTTGTTTTCATGCCAAGCAAGCTTCATACTGAAACTTACTTCCTTGTTTGTCGTTGTGCGAGACTAGGGCATTATCCCTTATGGGAAACATACTTTCTTTTATCAAATATCTATTCATTTTAGACCCTAAAGTCTTCTAATTATCAAAACCTAATGCATCATTTTAGATCCTAAAGTCTGCTAATTATCAAAACCTAATGCTTCATCCATCTTCATTTAATCAAACCTAAACCATAAGCAAGATACTAAACATCAATTTACGCTTCCATATATCAAATGGTATCAATTCAAGCAAGTGGAAGATAGAGGCAAAGCACTTTTATTAATTGGATATAGTAAACTTACGATCTTTAGGATGTAACTACATCGTATTGGCAGATTTGATGATTATCTCCAGATTTTGACCATATTAGATGGATCCTATTAGTTTTCAAAACCCTATATCATATTAGTAGCCGGAAGACAAATCTGGGATGATATTTCCTGCAGGACCGTTTAAGGGCTGGTCACTTACAACACAACAACACAATAAGGAGAGAGTTTTAGAACACTTAACAGATCAAATAGTGAATTGATAACTTATAAGTTTGGTACTAAGAACACAAGTAAAATATAAGACAGAACAAGAATGTTGTATATTGCTCTCAAGTTCTTTTACAAGTATTACAAAGCATGAAAAGAAGTAACAAGGACCTAAGATACTTTATACTACATCCTACAGCCGGCCATACTTTGAAGGCCAGCTGGAAACATTTGAACTAGACAACAAAATCAAATGTAAAGTCAAAAGACATATTGCCTTTTGACTAGTGACTATACATACAAGTTCTCACACTAGATCAATGGTTGTCACATCCAGATGTTTGTGCATGACTTAATGTTTTCAGGTAGTTCTTGATGATTTTGCATGGTACAATTTTAATTTCACCAGTGTCTAGGTTCGACCTCTACAATCTCTAAATATTGTTTTGCTTTAAATACTAAATTTATATTATGATTTATATCGTTCAGGATTTCTAATTATTTCTTGATGAGATATAGATTTAGATATCTATAACTAATTCATAACATTTGGCTTTAAGAGCTTTTGATGTTCCGTAAAATTATTATTTAATTTATAGATTAGGAGAATTAAACATATGAATACAATAATTCACAAATCGGCTTGGTTTATCAAGAGCAGATTCATGTTTCTTGGTTCACTTTCTACTTTGTTTTCATATTTTAAAATCTTCAAACTGAAACTAACTTCTTTGTTTTCATGCCAAGCAAGCTTCATACTGAAACTTACTTCCTTGTTTGTCGTTGTGCGAGACTAGGGCATTATCCCTTATGGGAAACATACTTTCTTTTATCAAATATCTATTCATTTTAGACCCTAAAGTCTTCTAATTATCAAAACCTAATGCATCATTTTAGATCCTAAAGTCTGCTAATTATCAAAACCTAATGCTTCATCCATCTTCATTTAATCAAACCTAAACCATAAGCAAGATACTAAACATCAATTTACGCTTCCATATATCAAATGGTATCAATTCAAGCAAGTGGAAGATAGAGGCAAAGCACTTTTATTAATTGGATATAGTAAACTTACGATCTTTAGGATGTAACTACATCGTATTGGCAGATTTGATGATTATCTCCAGATTTTGACCATATTAGATGGATCCTATTAGTTTTCAAAACCCTATATCATATTAGTAGCCGGAAGACAAATCTGGGATGATATTTCCTGCAGGACCGTTTAAGGGCTGGTCACTTACAACACAACAACACAATAAGGAGAGAGTTTTAGAACACTTAACAGATCAAATAGTGAATTGATAACTTATAAGTTTGGTACTAAGAACACAAGTAAAATATAAGACAGAACAAGAATGTTGTATATTGCTCTCAAGTTCTTTTACAAGTATTACAAAGCATGAAAAGAAGTAACAAGGACCTAAGATACTTTATACTACATCCTACAGCCGGCCATACTTTGAAGGCCAGCTGGAAACATTTGAACTAGACAACAAAATCAAATGTAAAGTCAAAAGACATATTGCCTTTTGACTAGTGACTATGACATGCCATAGCTCACATCCTAATATATTACAAAAAGGATAAAAGTACATAAAGTAGAAAGCACATACTCAAGACCTCAATTTACAGTTACCAAAATCATGGACCTTTTCACCAACTTATGTAAGTTGGTGACTGAACAGAGTTGTAGCGGATAGGTGATCCAGCTTTATGGAAAATTACATCAGATAAAGCATGTGTTTAAAAGTTTTCGAAAGAAATCTAACTTCACTTCTTGGCTTTGGAAGACTTTGTCTTTGAAGCTTCGGAAGACTTCACTTTTGGCTTCGGAAGATGTTGGTCTTGGCTTCGGAAGATTTAACACTTAGAATATTTTCTAGTGCATGGTGTAAAACTTCCGAAGCATTTCTACTCTATACTTCAGTGCATGAATGCAGGAAAGATTTTGAATGTTTTGGGTGCATCAGCCTTATATGAAACCTTACAAACTCCCCCTAGGCTGATGCTACCAAAACATTTGAAGACCTTTAGATGGTGACAGTCTCATCATGATGATGACCATACCCTTCTTCATTAGATGGTCAGGATCACTCAGACTCTGATAGTATCTTCTTATCTCAAAGAGATCATGCAGTTAGGTTGAATAGGTCTTTCCATGTGTATACATCTTCACCACATTGATCTCTGATCATATGCCATCTTTCTAGATTAGTTGTGAAGGTCCAAGATAAGATGGAACTTTTAGATGCAAGAGGAGCCACTTGAATTGGAGTTGATTGGGCTGCCTCTTCATGTACTCTCTTAGGATGATCTGATTCATCTTGAGGCTTGGAGGTGGATGACCCTGACTTCTTCTTTTTCTTTGACTTGGGTTTACAAGCCATCCTTTTCCTCCTCTTTCACAGTTTTAACTAAGAAGACTAGCCTTCAGCACCTTGTTGTTCAGTCTTGTCTTTCTCAGATGGGTCTACCTCCCTCACAGGATCAGAAGAAGAGGGAGTTTGACCCTACTGTGGATCAAAAGATGAAGCTTGCTGAGACTCAACAGGAGGTCTAGGTTGTGTTGTCTCAAATTGTTCAACCTTAACCTCCACTTCAGGAGGGGCTTGACTTGGTGGGGAGTGTAAGTCAATGAGCTCTCCTCTCTTGATCTTCTACTTGATTACCCTGATGTGCTCATCCATAGTGGATAGAGACATTGGGCCAAGTCTCCTTCCGGAGAATCCATTGTAACATCTCGTATTTCCGTTAAGTTAAAAGTTAACTTTGTTAAATTATTGTAAGGAATATTGTCTTTTATGAAATTTGTGGGCTACTTGCGTTTACTTGTTAGTTTGTCATTAAATTTCTAATAAATATTTTTTTAAATTACAATAACACCAATAATTATAATAATAAAAATTATAACAATGATAATAGTTATAATAATAATAATACTAATATTAATGTTAAATGATAATAATATCAATAAAAATAATATTATTAATAACATTATTAATCATAATGGTAAAATAATAAAAATAATAATAATAATTCTAGTAATTATAACTTATAAAAATTAGTAACTTGAAAGTGTTTAAAACTTAAATAAGGTTGGGGGTTGTTTTGTCCTTTTATAAACTTTAACAACAAGGTTTGTACATAAAATGTTAACTTTCAAACCCCAGGGACCAAATGTGTAATTAATTAAAACCCGAAACCCCCTCCCATTGTCACCCCGCGTTTCCGGCGAGCTGCCGGCAGCAGCTCCGGCAAAGCCCGGCGACACCCAAATCGTCCTGTAACCTATGAATTTGTATGCCAAATCGATTCTAATTACTCCCCGAAACTGATTGGAACATTTGATGAGATTTAATTCGAGTTAAAGTCGTCGATCGAACTCGGTAACCGTTCGACATTAAAATTCTAACCGTTCGACATTCATGACTCTATAATAATCAAATTGATTCAACTTACACGATTATCTATCTGTCCTTAATCGATTACAACTATCAATTGCACCTGAAACACACACAATCATTGAGTTCAATCACCATACACACCGTGACCTGCAACTAACGTGTTTATCATCTTCCGAGCTTCAATTGTCGAAATTGGCAAAGGGCTTTGCATCAAAGACATCAAACGAAGCTACCTACAAAGTTAATTAGGTTATCATCAACATTTACACTGCGATTGCACACTTCTCGACCGCGACCTGTTCATTGTTGTGGCAATCTTCAATTCTAACGTAACCGGGTAATTAGATATATGTATATGCTCGATTAAACATGGGGAACAAAAGCCCCATGATTACAAATGTTTACATTAACAAATTGGGGTTCAATTTTGGGGATTGTGGAATTAGGGATCATAAGGAATTGGGGTTTTTCTTTTGTTTATGTTTTTAACCATTTAAAACCCAAATAAACCGCGGCTTAGAGCCTTGGTTCACTGGTTAAGACTCTGCACCTCTTAACATGAGGTCCCGGGTTCGAACCCGGGCGCCCTCATGTATTTTTTTAAAGGGCTTTTTAACCTTAATTAAATTATAGAAAATTTTAATATATATAAAAATTATTTTTATAAACTTTCAATGTTTTTAAAGCCACCAAATATTTTCTGTTTTTTTTAATAAATATATTTTGTTAATAAAACATTTTAACGAAGATTGTTCATGAATAATTTCTAATAAAATGGATTACAAATAATAATTAATAAATTATTGTTGGTTCAAAACGTTTCTTTTCAATTAATATTGTTAAATAGTACTTAATTCTTTTTGTTATAAAAATTTATTCAAACTTTACGAAACTTTCAAATTGTTATAAGTGTTTCTTTTCACATTTTTGTATAAAATATAGATATATATATATTTTTTAGATAATATTAATGATTTTTATTGTTAAATATAATTATTTAACAAGCCCCAAAATTCCACTTAAAACCCTAGACCACGTTAAAACGTTAAACTTATTATTATTCAACTTAAAACTTGCAAATATATATTTTTTAGGTACCTTTTGAAGGATTGCGTGGGAACGTTATTATTATTTCTTATTAATCATCATTCTTATACTTATTTGACCAAGTGAGTTTTCCTTGTCCCCTTTTTATAATTTCACACTTATTTGGGGTGAAACATGATGCTTATATTACATACACGTTTAAACATTTGAGACTTGTAATGCACATGCAATTCTACTTATTATTTGGTCATGGTTATTTGTGTTTTGTAAGTGTTTATATGAGATACATAGTTTGTTTACAATCATTAACTATTGCTAGCCTGGCGACGTCTTAGATCTTTGGGCCTGACAAGCCTATTTGGTGCTAAAGTCGAGGTATTGCCGACTCCTAGGGGCCGTACGCTTGTGCACTAGGGAACCAAATACACTTAGCCAATCTTTTATACTTGTAATCAAGTCGAGGTTTGGTTGTAACGATATGTGTTCTATAACCTTACTAGCTTATAACCCGTGACATGAATTGCTACTTGTAATCTTATTATGTATGAAAACTTGGAAACTCACCAACTATTTTTAGTTGACTCTTTATTTTCATCATGTTTCAGGAAATCCCCAAGTTTAAAGTGGACATTTGAAGCTTGCAATAAAACTAGGACTTGGACCTAGTTAAATAAACAAAACGTTATGTTATGTTTGAGTTATGTTGAACTTATTTCTTTTTGTGACTTATGGTTGTATTTCATTTTAATACTTATGATAATAATATTTGCAATTTAAATATAGCGTTATGTGGCTGTGAACAATCTTAACCCTCACATCTCGACGTTTCCGCCGTCAAGGTTGGGGTGTGACAGATTGGTATCAGAGCCCATAACTATAGGGATTTAGGTTATTAGAAATGGTGACCTAGACTATAGTTTATGCATGAACCTGTTAGAAAAAAAAATATATTTATATTCTTGGAAATATATATATTGTTACATGCTACATAATGCTATACCTTACTTATGTGCAACTTGATGCCTTAGCATAGGTTTGCCTTGTAATTGTTTAAACTTAGTTACTTGTCTCCCTAAACTTACCTTTGACACTTTGACTCTCCCCGAAAAAAAAATGAAACTTCTTAATCTTATTCTCGACGACACGTGGAATTGTATACTTATGCTTATGACTTGGATCCTTAGACTTATGTCTAATCTATGTAAAATCTCATCAAGGTTTTGATTTCATGAACCTAAGAAATTTGTGTGACAATAGACACCTGTATTCTGGATTTCCTGGCAAAAGGCCCTCGGGCTAAGGCAAGCATATCGCATAAATCCTACGGGACTAGTTATGCTTACCTGGGGATTTCTGGGATGAGTGATAAACTATGGTCAACATACACAAATTTCTAAGGCGAGTGGGTCAACTTACCTTGACGTGTCAACGTTTCCAAATGGAAATGCGTTACCAAATGGAACCATTCCATGTGCCCTACAACTTTTGCCTTATCCTTGTTGATCTATGATCCTTGTTATTCCAATTCTCATATCTAACTCATTTTATATATTCCAGCATGTCTCGTCATCATGGAAAGCGTGGAAGTTCCGATCGTAAGTTAGCCGCCATGATTGCTCGACAAATGGCTACTGTTATCCCGACCATGGTTGCTGAACTTAATAGCACCCTAATGACCAACGCTAGCAACAACGGAAATGGTCATGGAGAGAATAGCAACAACCAAAACGGGAACAACCAAAACAGGAACAATCAAACTTGCACCTTCAAACACTTTAGTTCTTGCAAGCCCACTAGTTTTAGTGGCAAGGAAGGAGCCACTGGTCTTCTTGAGTGGTTCGAAAGCATGGAAAATACCTTTATCAATTGTGAGTGTCCCGAGACGCTCAAGGTTCGTTATGCCACTAGTGTGCTCCAACAAAGGGCACTTACCTGGTGGAATAGCGAGAAGAGAAACCGTGGACCTGAAGCTGTGCAAGCACTTACCTGGGAGGAGTTCAAGAACATCGCCATCGCGAAGTTCTGCCCACGAAGTGAGTTGCAAAAGTTGGAGGAAGAGTTTTGGAACTTGAAGCAAAATGATGGTGATCATTTGGCCTACTCAACTAGGCATCATGAGTTGAGCTTACTGCTGCCTCACATGGTCGACACTGTCCCCCGCAACATCGAGAAGTTCATTAAGGGTGTACCACCCCAAATTCAAGATGCTGTGGTGGGTAGCCGACCCACAACTTTGGAAGAAGCCATTACTATCACCGCTCAACTCACCGAGAACCATATACGAGCGGGCACCATGTCTGTGAAGGGTGCAAAGAAAGTAGAGAAGTCGGCTACCGAGGCTGTTAAAGAAACCAAAGCTGAACCGTCTTACAACAACAACAACAACAACAAGAAGCGCAAGTTCACACCGGCGCGCAACTATGCTGTGGCTGCACCTAAACAACCTCAAAGACAACTTGTTCCTGCGGCTGCACCTGTGGCACAAGTGCCTGGGGCTAGGGCTTATGCTGGTCCTCAGCCTATGTGCAACATTTGTAGGTACCATCACCCGGGAAATCAACCATGCCGTATCTGTACTTTATGCGGTAAATATGGTCACTTGGTGGCGACTTGTCACCGTGCACCTAACAACAACGCCGCCGTGGTCACAAACCGTGTTTGCTACAACTGTGGGGAACCTGGTCATTTCCGCCCACAATGCCCTCGTCTTGTGGGTAATGTTCCACAAGCCCGAGGACGTGCTTTCAACATCAACGCGAATCAAGCAAGCAAACAACGATGTGGTGAATGGTATGTTAACTTACCTTTAACTTTTGTGACCTAATTCTTTTCATGTGTTACCTATGTCGTTAAATACCTTTAAAATTGAACAGGTATGTTCCTTATTAATAAAACTTATGCCTATGTCCTATTTGATTCTGGAGCCGATAAGAGTTTTGTTTCGTTAGAGTTTGAACCCATACTTGCTAAGCCACATACAAACTAGGAAGACCTCTTACCGTTGAAGTTGCCGATGGAGAACCGATCACCGTTGATGTCGTTATTCGTGATTGTATCTTAAGTCTTGACACGCATGATTTTCTTATCGATCTTATCCCTATGAAACTTGGAAGCTTCGACGTCATCATTGGTATGGATTGGTTAGCCAAACACCATGCCGAGATCATTTGTTTCGAGAAATGCATTCGTATACCGTTACCCTCTGGAGATACTTTGAAAGTGTTCGGTGAGAAATCTTCCAAAGGGCTTAAACTCATGTCTTGCACACAAGCCCGAAAGTGCTTAAGCAAGAAGTATATGGCCTTCTTGGCTTATGTGGTCAACACGAAAGTCAAAGGAAAGAACTTAAGGATGTCCCTATCGTACGAGACTTTCCTGAAGTATTTCCCGATGACCTTAGTGGTTTACCTCCCGTGCGTGAAGTCGAGTTTAAAATTGACTTGATAACGGGAGCAAACCCCGTGGCTAAGTCACCATATCGACTTGCACCATCGGAAATGCAAGAACTCTCTAGTCAACTTCAAGAGTTATCCGAGAAGGGTTTTATCCGTCCTAGTTCTTCGCCTTGGGGTGCACCTGTTCTATTCGTGAAGAAGAAAGATGGAACGTTTCGTATGTGCATCGATTATCGTGAGCTTAACAAGCTTACCATCAAGAACCGTTATCCTCTTCCTCGTATCGATGATTTGTTTGACCAACTTCAAGGAGCTGCTATCTTCTCGAAGATTGATTTACGTTCTGGCTATCATCAATTGCGAGTCCATGATGATGATATCCCAAAGACCGCGTTCCGTACTCGTTATGGGCACTATGAGTTTATGGTGATGCCTTTTGGTTTAACCAATGCTCCTGCTGTCTTCATGGACCTCATGAACCGAGTATGCAAGCCTAATCTAGACAAGTTTGTGATCGTCTTCATTGATGACATACTTATCTTTTCCAAGTCCAACACCGATCATGAACTACATTTGAGATTGGTTCTTGAATTGTTGAAGAAAGAGCAATTGTACGCGAAGTTCTCGAAGTGTGATTTCTGGCTCGAGGAAGTTCAATTTCTAGGACACGTGGTGAATAGCCAAGGAATTCACGTTGATCCTGCAAAGGTGGAAGCTGTGAAAAATTGGTGTGTTCCTACAACTCCTACCGAAGTTCGTTCCTTTCTTGGTCTTGCTGGTTATTATCGGCGATTCATTGCCAACTTCTCGAGGATCGCGAAACCGCTCACCATTTTGACACAAAAGAATAAACCATTCGAGTGGGGTCCCGAGCAAGAAGAAGCTTTTGAAGCGTTAAAGCACAAGTTGTGCAATGCTCCTATCTTGACCCTACCCGATGGAAACGACGATTTCACCGTGTATTGTGATGCATCTAAACAAGGCCTTGGTTGTGTTCTCATGCAACGAGGGAAGGTCATAGCTTATGCATCGAGACAATTGAAAGTTCACGAGGTGAATTATACAACACACGATCTCGAGCTTGGTGCTGTTGTCTTTGCTTTGAAGATTTGGAGACACTACCTGTATGGTACGCAATGTATAGTCTACACCGATCACAAAAGCCTTCAACACGTTTTCAATCAAAAAGATCTCAATATGAGACAACGTCGTTGGGTGGAGTTGATTAGTGATTACGGTTGTGACATTCGTTACCATCCTGGTAAAGCAAACGTTGTAGCCGACGCTCTAAGCCGAAAGATTCACAACAAGATGATCTCATTCCAAGAAATTCGCGATCGACGTCAATGGTTTGACACTTTGAGTGAGTTCGATACTGAGATCCGACTAGATGTCAACGAGACCACCGTATTGCTACAAAACTTGAGAATAGATAGTGACATCGAGTCTAGTATCTTGGAGGCTCAACAAATGGTGCAACGAGAAGGAAGAATGAAGGAGGAATTGGAGCATAATCTTCTAACTCAATTGGAAACGAAACCCAATGGATTGATGTACTTCGCAAATCGAATTTGGGTTCCAAATCGCGATAACCTCCGTACCTTCATCATGAACGAAGCTCATCAAACTCGTTATTCTATTCATCCTGGCTCCGATAAGATGTATATGGACCTACGTGGTCAATATTGGTGGCCTGGAATGAAGAAGGATATAGCGACTTACGTAGCTAAGTGTCTCACGTGTACGAAGGTTAAAGCCGAACATCAACGTCCAAGTGGATTACTTGAGCAACCCGAGATCCCTATGTGGAAATGGGAACACATATCCATGGACTTCATAACAAAGCTACCCCGAACCTCTCGAGGACATGATAGCATATGGGTGATCATTGACCGATTGACCAAGTCGGCACATTTTATACCCATACGTGACACTTACAAGACATCAAAGTTAGCTCGTATTTACGTTGATGAGATTGTAAGTCGTCATGGGGTACCTCTGCACATCATATCCGACCGAGATGCTCGCTTCACTTCACATTTTTGGTCGTCTATGCAAGAACTCTTGGGTACACAACTAGATCTAAGCACGGCTTACCATCCTCAAACTGATGGTCAAACCGAGCGAACGATCCAAACCTTGGAGGATTTGCTACACCTTTGTGTTCTTGACTTTGGTGGCGATTGGGATACGCATCTACCGCTCGCGGAATTCTCGTATAACAATAGTTACCACTCGAGTATCAAGATGGCACCATTTGAAGCACTTTATGGTCGAAAATGTCGTTCACCGATCTGTTGGACCGACATTGGTGAAAACTTCATCACTGGTCCTGAACTTATACAAGAGACGACCGATAAAGTTTCTATCATACGCAAGAACCTTGAAGTGGCGAGAAGTCGTCAAAAGAGTTATGCTGACAAGCGACGTAAGCCATTGGAATTCCAAGTTGGGGAGATGGTTCTTCTTAAGGTTTCACCGTGGAAAGGTGTGGTTCGCTTTGGAAAGAAGGGCAAACTGGCTCCAAGATTTGTAGGGCCTTTCAAAATCCTGAAAAGGATTGGGAAAGTGGCTTATAAACTGGAACTACCTTCCGACCTTAGTGGAGTTCATCCTGTGTTCCACGTCTCAAATTTGAGAAAGTGTTTGGCCGACGAAAGTCTGTATGTTCCGTTGGAAGACATTCAGATTGACGAGTCATTACATTTTGTTGAGAAACCTGTTGAAATCATGGACCGTATAATGAAGAAGACGAGAACCACAACAACCCCAATCGTCAAGGTTCGTTGGGAGAATAAACGTGGCGCCGAATTTACTTGGGAACGTGAGGAGCATATGAAGAAGAAATACCCGTTCTTATTTGTATAGTTTCATTTCTTTTAATTTCGGGACGAAATTCTTTTAAGTTGGGGAGACTGTAACATCTCGTATTTCCGTTAAGTTAAAAGTTAACTTTGTTAAATTATTGTAAGGAATATTGTCTTTTATGAAATTTGTGGGCTACTTGCGTTTACTTGTTAGTTTGTCATTAAATTTCTAATAAATTTTTTTTTAAATTACAATAACACCAATAATTATAATAATAAAAATTATAACAATGATAATAGTTATAATAATAATAATACTAATACTAATGTTAAATGATAATAATATCAATAAAAATAATATTATTAATAACATTATTAATCATAATGGTAAAATAATAAAAATAATAATAATAATTCTAGTAATTATAACTTATAAAAATTAGTAACTTGAAAGTGTTTAAAACTTAAATAAGGTTGGGGGTTGTTTTGTCCTTTTATAAACTTTAACAACAAGGTTTGTACATAAATGTTAACTTTCAAACCCCAGGGACCAAATGTGTAATTAATTAAAACCCAAAACCCCCTCCCATTGTCACCCCGCGTTTCCGGCGAGCTGCCGGCAGCAGCTCCGGCAAAGCCCGGCGACACCCAAATCGTCCTGTAACCTATGAATTTGTATGCCAAATCGATTCTAATTACTCCCCGAAACTGATTGGAACATTTGATGAGATTTAATTCGAGTTAAAGTCGTCGATCAAACTCGGTAACCGTTCGACATTAAAATTCTAACCGTTCGACATTCATGACTCAATAATAATCAAATTGATTCAACTTACACGATTATCTATCTGTCCTTAATCGATTACAACTATCAATTCCACCTGAAACACACACAATCATTGAGTTCAATCACCATACACACCGTGACCTGCAACTAACGTGTTTCATCTTCCGAGCTTCAATTGTCGAAATTGGCAAAGGGCTTTGCATCAAAGACATCAAACGAAGCTACCTACAAAGTTAATTAGGTTATCATCAACATTTACACTGCGATTGCACACTTCTCGACCGCGACCTGTTCAGTGTTGTGGCAATCTTCAATTCTAACGTAACCGGGTAATTAGATATATGTATATGCTCGATTAAACATGGGGAACAAAAGCCCCATGATTACAAATGTTTACATTAACAAATTGGGGTTCAATTTTGGGGATTGTGGAATTAGGGTTCATAAGGAATTGGGGTTTTTCTTTTGTTTATGTTTTTAACCATTTAAAACCCAAATAAACCGCGGCTTAGAGCCTTGGTTCACTGGTTAAGACTCTGCACCTCTTAACATGAGGTCCCGGGTTCAAACCCGGGCGCCCTCATGTATTTTTTTAAAGGGCTTTTTAACCTTAATTAAATTATAGAAAATTTTAATATATATAAAATTATTTTTATAAACTTTCAATGTTTTTAAAGCCACCAAATATTTTCTGTTTTTTTAATAAATATATTTTGTTAATAAAACATTTAATAAAATGGATTACAAATAATAATTAATAAATTATTGTTGGTTCAAAACGTTTCTTTTCAATTAATATTATTAAATAGTACTTAATTCTTTTTGTTATAAAAATTTATTCAAACTTTACGAAACTTTCAAATTGTTATAAGTGTTTCTTTTCACATTTTTGTATAAAATATAGATATATATATATTTTTTAGATAATATTAATGATTTTTATTGTTAAATATAATTATTTAACAAGCCCCAAAATTCCACTTAAAACCCTAGACCACGTTAAAACGTTAAACTTATTATTATTCAACTTAAAACTTGCAAATATATATTTTTTAGGTACCTTTTGAAGGATTGCGTGGGAACGTTATTATTATTTCTTATTAATCATCATTCTTATACTTATTTGACCAAGTGAGTTTTCCTTGTCCCCTTTTTATAATTTCACACTTATTTGGGGTGAAACATGATGCTTATATTACATACACGTTTAAACATTTGAGACTTGTAATGCACATGCAATTCTACTTATTATTTGGTCATGGTTATTTGTGTTTTGTAAGTGTTTATATGAGATACATAGTTTGTTTACAATCATTAACTATTGCTAGCCTGGCGACGTCTTAGATCTTTGGGCCTAACAAGCCTATTTGGTGCTAAAGTCGAGGTATTGCCGATCCTAGGGGCCGTACGCTTGTGCACTAGGGAACCAAATACACTTAGCCAATCTTTTATACTTGTAATCAAGTCGAGGTTTGGTTGTAACGATATGTGTTCTATAACCTTACTAGCTTATAACCCATGACATGAATTGCTACTTGTAATCTTATTATGTATGAAAACTTGGAAACTCACCAACTATTTTAGTTGACTCTTTATTTTCATCATGTTTCAGGAAATCCCCAAGTTTAAAGTGGACATTTGAAGCTTGCAATAAAACTAGGACTTGGACCTAGTTAAATAAACAAAACGTTATGTTATGTTTGAGTTATGTTGAACTAATTTCTTTTTGTGACTTATGGTTGTATTTCATTTTAATACTTATGATAATAATATTTGCAATTTAAATATAGCGTTATGTGGCTGTGAACAATCTTAACCCTCACATCTCGACGTTTCCGCCGTCAAGGTTGGGGTGTGACATCCATATAGCTTCAAGAAGCTTATCATCCTTTGTCTGTCAACAGACTTCTTCATACTCTTTTGGATGATGGCTCTTGACTTTGTAGCCTCTTCCCTCATTTTTTTCTTTGTTGCCTTTTGTTCTTTGAGTACTTGAAGTTCAAGTTGTTTGAGATACTCAAACTCGATATAATCAAAGGACAAGAGAAGAAGTGCAGCTGCCTGGTAGAGACCTATGGCACTCAGGTAGTTGATCATGTTTTGCCTATCAGTTTCTTTGTCTACCTGAGGTTCTTATAGAGTTGCCACAGTCTCTTGCACAGGACTTTCTTGAACTGGGGAGAGAGTAGGAACATGTTTGTACAGTCTTTTATGTCTCTTTTTTTCTTTGATTTGGAGGAGCGACCTTGCTTCCTCTCCTTCCTTCATCTCTCTTGACACTTCCATGTCAGCTAGTTCATTGAGTTCCTCTAAGGGGAGAGATATGATCTCATCAATGTCATAGTTCCGGGTCTGCAAGTAAGTAATCCTGAGTGCCCTTAACTCATCATCTTGAGTGTTTGGTCTGGGGGCAGCCCTGATTGCAGCTTCCATAAAACCTGAGGACCCAGTGGAACTATCTCTCTTTAGCTTCCTCTTCCTCTCTCTCTTCTCCTCCTCAATCTCCTCAAGAGTCATTATCCTTTTTCCTTTGTCACCACAGACTTTTGTGACACAGGGTGGAGAGAGCTTTGGCCTTTATTGATTTGTGTAGCTTCCAAGCTCTGGCCAGAGAGAGGCTGTGATACACCTTCACAAGCAAGTGTGTCACTAAGGGAATGAATTACTGAAGTAGTTGTAGGTGTGAGAGGGCTCTCAGGCTCTGTCACCAGGCCTTCAATCAAGGTTTTCCCTTTGAAGCTAATCTCAGGGTCTGCCTCAACATCTTGTTGACCAATGACATTACTTGATTGCCTTTGTCTTGTCTAGATTGGCTTGTATTGACAAGTGGCATGTTGATTAGGTCAAGACCTTCATAGTAGTTCAAGGTCTGAAAGATGAAGACTTCTTATTGCCCTTTAAATATATGAAGAATGAGGGCTCTTCTGTCAGCATCATACCTCCACCTAATTATATAGTTTGAAGTTTATTGGGGTGGAGATGGCATAGCCTTGGAATATCTTCCTCAAAGAGACTCTGAATGAGAGAGTCTAGAGAGTCCATATCAATGTGAACTTGAGGAAGTTGCTGAGTATGAACAATTTCAAGTGAGGATGGTGAGTCCTCAATGTCCATACTCTGTGAAGAACTCCTAGGTTCTGTGATTGCTTTGACTTTCTCCCCCTTTTGGTAGCATCACCCTCTTGCATAGGTGAGCTAGGAGTTAGGTCAATCACATCCACAGGTTCTTGTGTTCATGGATGAGCTCTCCTTAAAGGTCTCCCAGCTAGTTTTTCCTTAAGATAAGATATCTCATGTTGCTAATCACTGACCCTATTTTATAGGGTAGTCATCTTATATTCAAGGTGACTAACCTTAGAGACTAGATAGTCGAAGGTTTTTGTCAATTTTTGCACCTTTAGTCTCATGTTCCCCTCATCTTCATCAGAAGAATCATGGGGGATGAGAGAATTGGACCAAAGTCCTCACTCACACCACCAGCATCATGTTCTTGGCTGCTAGATTCCCCTGCTCACTGACAGCTTCAGTTGAAGTGTTAATGAGCTGAGTTGCCATGGTTTAGGTCTTAATGATGTAATCACTTGCAAAAATGAGAGCCTCTTCCATATGGACCCCCTGAACAGGTTCAGGTAGATCCACCTCAATGATATGTGAATGATGTGGGCTAGGCATAGGAGAATCAGGAGCACTCATTTATCTTTGAGTAGGGGAGGAGTAAAGAGACTCATGGTACTAACTGAATCCTATGTCTTCGTCATCATAGAATTCTAGGTTGGGAATGGTTGGTTTAAGTCTAGAGGCTGGGGATGGTAACTTTCCCCTGAAGGTTGTGCACTTGAGTGTTGAGACCCAGAGTGAAGGGTTAAGGCTGATGGGCTAATGATCTCATTAGGCTGAGCATGAGGAACCTCAGCACTAGAGATAAGATTGGTTTGCTCCTCAGGAGAAGTTGGAGCTCCAGTGTCCACTTCCTCCTATATGGGTAGTGATATGGGGGACTGCACAAGCTCAATAGCTTGAGCAGGGGATCGTTTGGATATTCTTTGGTAGGTGAGGGTGATTTGAGGCTGTTTGGGTGGTTGAGAGGTAAAAGGTGTGGGTTCAACACTAGCTTGTGTTGCTAGGTTGTCACCTTGAGCAATGAGCTCTAACATTTTTGGGACAAGGGCTGTTTCTAACCCAGAGAAGCCTACAAGTGGCTTCTTCATGATTTTAAAGATGCCAGGCTTCATCTGTCCCAATTTAAGAATATTACCTGTTTTCCTCAACTGTGAGCCCAGCTCACAGTTAAGCATGTATTTTACATATCTAGAAAACATGTAAACTCTAAAAAGTCCAAATTAGCAAGTAAATTTGTATAAACAAATTAAGAGTACCTGAACTTGACCCCTTGAACCATTCCATGCACTATGAAGGAGAGATCCTCAGGAATATGGTCCCACCCTCCATGCTTGTTGGACAAGCTGTGGATGACCACATGAATCATGTACTTCCACTAGGATGAGATCTTTCCTTTCTTGAAGGTCTTTATAGAAAAATTTCCCTCATATCCCATCTAATCAAAGGAACGATTGACTGCTTCCTTTGGAAAAGACAACTCATCTTCTTCATCATCCAGCTGAAGATGATTGTTGATGATGGCTGGAGTGATGAAAATTGTCCTCCCCTGCACTGTAACAGACAGTGCCTTCTCCCCATCCATAATGACCTCTTGACAGGTCTTCCAGAATTCAAGCAGATGATCCTTATAGAGAGTAGGATCAATGATTAGGGAGGTGAAGTAGTTTGATAGAGTCAAGAATTGACAAACCTCTAAGAAACTAGGATCTTTCTCAGAGTCCAACAGAGCAATCTGGTTATGTTGTCTGTGGAGTTGCATGGAAAAATCTAGGCTATTTCTGCGATTGAGTTTGGGTGAAGGAAGTGAAGAACAAAGGCGGTTTAGGTGAATTTAGGTTTTGTGAATCGTTTAGATGAAGAAGAAAGTGAAAGAGGGGGGAACCGTTGGGTATATATATGAAATGGATTTAAGACAAAGTGAATTTAAAAGGATAAACTTTGAAATCTGAATATCGATCCCACCTCTGAAAAGTAGTTTGGTTTTGCCCAAAAAGTAGTTTTCTTGGAAGTCGAAAAAGCTTCCGAAGGTAATTTAGCTTCGGAAATCGTTGATGAAAAGCTTTCGAAGGCAAAATGACTTCAGAAGATATTCCAAAGAATTTTGAAAATTTTGACTTCGGAAGGTATTTTAATACTCAGAGATTTTTTTCTATGGAGAAGAAAACTTCTGAGAGTAAATTTCTTTAAAATTATTCTTTAAAAACATACAAGTACTCAAGTAAAATTTAAGTTTCGGAATATATTTCTAAAATTTCTTCCGAAGGTAAATTACTGAAGTAGTTATTTGTTTTCTAAGACATAAGTTTCTTCCGAAGATAAAAACATATCTTCCAAAGGATAAAAAGATCAAAATTTTCAAAATAAAGGAATGTCTTTCAAAAAGATTTTTCTTCCATAGTAAACAAGAGCTTATGAAGGTGATAAGATAGACAACTTAGGACACACAGGTTTTAGAAATAATATGATTAAGTTTTAAGAAAAGCTACTCAAAGTTAATTATCCCAATAGCTGATACAAGATATTTAAATCTCTGCTCATCAAAAGCTTTAGTGAACAAATTAGAATATTGTTTATTTGTGTTAACTTTGACTAGTTTGATTAATCCCTTTTCAAAGTTATCTTTAATCAAATGGTACCTGATATTGATGTGCTTTGTCCTTGAGTGCTGCACTAGATTCTCTGTGATAGAGATAGCACTGTTGTTGTCTATATAGATGGGAGTCTCCTTGAAGTTTAATCCATAGCCTAACATCTAATTCTAAATCCAAAGCACAGCAGCTTGCAGCAGCAATGTATTCAGCTTTAGCAGTTGATGCAGACACACAAGATTGTTTCTTGCATTGGCAAGACACTATCCTTCCACCAAGAAATTAACATCCCCTTGATGTAGACTTTGCAGTCATGTTGCAGCCATCATAGTCACTATCTGTATAGGCATACAGATTGAAGTAAGAATTCTTTGATACCAAAGGCCAAGTGTTGGAGCACCTTTGAGATATCTTAAAATCCTCTTGGCAGTGACCAGGTATGACATCTTGGGGTCGTCTTGATATCTTGCACAAATACATGTGGCAAAGATGATATCACGCCTGCTAGTTGTGAGGTACATAAGAGACCCAATCATAGCCCTGTAAAGTGTTCATCTACACACTCCCCCTCAAGATCAGGCCCAAAGGAGTGGTTTCTGGCTATGGGTGTCTTAGCCATCTTACATTCAGTCATGTTGAATCTTTTAAGTATGTCTTGTACATACTTTGACTTGCTTATGAAGATGCCATTCTCAACTTGCTTCACTTGAATTCCTAGAAAGAAATTGAGTTTCCCCATTGTACTCGTTTCAAATCTATCCTTCATCAGCTTCTCAAAGTCTTTGCAGAGCTTTGGATTAGTTGACCTGAAGATAATGTCATCTACATATACTTGAACTAGCATTATGTCATTTCCAGTTCTTTTGATGAAGAGAGTTCAAACAATAGTACCCCTTTTGTAGCCATGCTGACAGAGATACTGAGATAGAGTCTCATACCACTTCCTTGGTGCTTGGTGCAGCCCATATAGAGCTTTATCAAGCCTGCAGATATAATCAGGATGATCAGGATCTGCAAACCCATGTGGTTGTCTGACATACACCTCTTCATCAATCACCCCATAGAGAAAAGCACACTTGACATCAAGTTGGCAAACCTTGAAATTCTTGGATGCAGCAAAAGCTAGGAATATATTGACAGCTTCCAGTCTTCCTACATGAGCAAATACATCTGTGTAGTCAATTCCTTCTTCTTGAGTGTATCCTTGAATAACTAGTCTTGCCTTATTCTTGATGGCAAGTCCTCTATCATCCTTTTTATTCCTGAACACCCATTTGGTTCCTATGGTAGTCTTCCCTTGAGGAAGAGGACATAGGTTCCAAACATTTTTCCTTTTGAATTCAAGCAGCTCTTCCTGTATAGCTTCAACCCTACTTTCATCCTTTAAAGTCTCATCAATCTTCTTAGGCTCTATATGGGATAGAAAACAAGAGTGAAGACAAATATTTGCATCATGGGTTTGTCCTCTTGTTCTTACCCCTGAATCAACATCTCCAATGTTATTTGTGGTAGGATGAGACTTATGGATCCTTAGTTGAGGGATCACAGCAAGTATTTAGAAAGATCTAAATTAAAGAAATTTTGATCTGGCGTTGAAGATTCACCCTCTACATCAGTACACTTATCAAGAGTGACTTGATCCAATGAGTGTGTAACATCATTAATATTGTCTTCAATGGAGTGGTTGTCAGCATTAAGAAATTCTTGATCACTTTCACCACCACAATTTTCTCCTACATTTGAAGTTCCTTCATCTGAGTTTTGTGCTTCTAAGATGGAATTTGAAGGCACCCCAGAAGTATCAGCTGGATTTGTCATTATTGTGCTGATAGAAACTGGGTTTGCAGGGTTAGTTACAACTGGAGCTGAAGTTGTATTGCTTGAAGGTCTTCTCAGCTCAAATCTTAGGTCAGGATCACCTGTAGGTAGTATATCTGTGGATCCTTAAACATGCTCACAAGACTTGTTAAAACAATTGGTAACTAAATCAAGATCAGATAGCCAATCAGGACCAGAACCTTTCATACTGGGAGTGTGCTCATTGAAAGTCACATTAGCTGGCTCCTCAACTACTCTGGTTCCGAGATTGTATACTCTATAAGCCTTTGCTTGGGAAGAGTATCCAATAAAATATCCATCATCTGATTTCTCAGCAAACTTGGCAATTTGATCTTTGGTATTCAAGATGGTACAAGGACATCCAAATGACCTGAGAAAACCAATGAAAGGTTTTCTCTTGTGCCAAAGTTCATAAGGAGTCTTACCATGTGTCTTAACTACTAAAACTCTGTTTTGCACATAGAAAGCAGTGTTCATTGCCTCTGCCCAGAAAGTGATGGGTATTTTAGATTCAGACAACATAGTTCTTGCAGCTTCAATTAGTGTCATGTTTCTCCTCTCAACAACACCATTTTGCTGAGGAGTCCTGGGAGCACTATATTGTCTTGTAATACCCTTTAAATTCAGTTCCTTGATCACATCTTATGGTTTTGACCTTGTGATCACATTGAGTCTCAATCTTTAAGATGAAATTCTTTAGAATCTTAGGTGTCTCATCCTTAGTTCTAAGAAAGAAGACCCAAGTGAATCTTGTAAAGTCATCTGTGATCACCAAGCAATAAGAGGTCTTTAGTAGACTCATTTACACTGGTGGGGCCAAAGAGATCCATATGTAATAAGTTCAGGGGAGTAGTGATGGAGTTTCTTTCATTTGTCTTGTGAGATACCTTGTGTTGCTTCCCTTTAAGGCATGCAACACAGTGGTAATCACTTGTACACTCTTTTTTTGGCATTCCAGTTGCCAAATCATTCTTAATTAATTTATTTATGTTTTTAAAGTTTACATGGCACATTCTTTTATGCCAGAGGAAAGACTCATCACTATTTGCTTTAGATAGAAAGCATGAAACTTCTCATGAGAAAGATGTTTCTTACAAATCCATCTTGTACATGTTCCCTTTCATGGGGGCTCTGAGCAGGATATGCTCCTGAAGAATAACCACCCCGAGCCTAAGAACAACACACTCATGCTCAGTAAAGAGCATGTTATGACTCTGATCACAAAATTAAGATACACTCAAAAGATTGTATCCAAGCTCCTTGACAAAGTTTACCTTCTCAATACTGAGCTTACCATTTGTGACACTGCCCCTTCCTGTAATACAACCTCCAGCATCTCCTCCAAAAGCAATTGGTCCTCCATCAATTCTCTCAAAATGTTAGAGTAGTGACCTATTGCCTGTCATGTGCCTGGAACAGCCACTACCTGTGATCCATACATTTCTGCTTGTCTTGAGCTGTTCCTGCACAAAAGAGATGGTTAGTTACATTTGGAAACCCAAGCCTTATTGGTCTTGGGCTCATCAAAAGAAGTTAAAGACAATGCAACAGTAATTTATCCTATTGTCATGTTTTGAGGATCATTTGCTGATGTTGATGAAGAACTTTCAGCCACTTGGTCTTCCTTTGTCTTCCACACCACCTTTGGAAGCTTAGACTTGACCTTCAACACTTTGGAAGTTTTGATGACTTCGGAAGTTTTGATGACTTTGGAAGTTTTGATGACTGGACCTTCGAAAGATCTTGCTTTCACTGCTGCAGGCTTAAGTACTTTGGAAGTATTCCTTTCTTCCGAGACCAAATTATCTTCCAAAGGAAAGTTTCCACTTGTCTTCTTCTTCATTTTGGAGCTTCCGAAAAGAAAAGATTTTCCTTTCGAAGCTTGCTTCTTCTTCTTCAAACTCTTAGAAGTTTCTTTCTTGGTCATGTGGATAGTACTCTTTGGATTGTAGAAACAATCTTTAGCAAGATGAGAGATACTCCCACACATGACACAGTCCATTTTCTTCTTTCTAAGAGTCTTCTTTTGTGAACAAGGCTGAGCTTGATCACTTTCCTTCTCCATATTTATCTTTGTAGATGTTGTGGCAATCTTATTAAGGATAGAACTACCTTTGCAGCTGGATGGTTCAGGTTGTGCAGCAGTGGTGCAAATCTGATCAACCTTCTTCTTGATGTTGGGATGATTTGGACATAAACTAGAACTCTTGTTGATAGAGTTCAAGTTTGTGTCTTCAGCCTTAACCACCTCAAATCCTACATAAATAAAAACTTGTTTTTGTGTACAGTTAAAAGTGGTCTTGATCTCTTGAGCCTTCTTTGATTTTCTCTTGGCCTTCCTGATCAAGTTCTTCTTTCTAGACTTGGTCATCCCAACTCTCTTACTCCCCTCAGAATAATATTGACCCTTCATAGAATGCTCTTCTTCACTCTCCTTAGAGGCATCCTTCACCATCTCCTGTTCATCCTCTTCACTAATAGGGTCTATGAGAGGAAGCTCACTTCACAAGTACCACACCTAGGAGATCTTACTGACAAGATTGTGTGTGGAGGAGCTATCTCACTAGATCCCAGTCCCTGCTTATTTTGATAACAAACTTTTACATGCAAGGATGAGGATATTATGTTCTTGAAGGTCTCTTCTTCAAGAACATATTTTTTTGCCTTGGCTTTGCTGATCACAAGCTCAGCCTGGCATTCAGTCAACTTAGTTATAAGGTCTTTGATCTGAGTCCTGTAGTTGGTGTGTTCATGTTTAAGAGTTGAAATGGTTTTCTCTAAGTCCTCTATTTTTAGTTTATAATCATTTTCAGCTCTTTTAAAATCAGATTTTAAGATATTTAAGGACTAAAGATCAGATCTCATTTCTAAATTATAGGACCTGTATCTGTAAACTTTAGCAATACATTCAGGAGTACAAAGATGTTCCATTACCTTAGCTTCATCGTGGTCTGCCATAAGTTCTTGGTTTGGAGAAGCATCTTCCACCTGGAAGCTCCAGTCAAAGCCTCCTTCTTTAACAACAACTACAGCTTGCTGCTTTGGCTTCTCATTCTGAGGAGCTCTTTCAGTGTAGCTTGGTCTGGCTTATGTTTGGCTACTATTTGTCCTTGGTGCCTTACACTCCCTTGCAAAGTGGCCCATTTGGTTGCAGATGTAACACTTCACTTTGCTTTTGTCCATCCCAAACTTTCCACTGACTGCATTGCTTGGTCCAGCTTTATGGAAAAGTACATCAGATAAAGCATGCGTTCAAAAATCTTCGGAAGAAATCTGTCTTCACTTCTTGGATTCGGAAGACTTTGTCTTTGAAGCTTCGAAAGACTTCACTTTTGGCTTCGGAAGATGTTGGTCTTAGCTTCGGAAGATTTTACACTTAGAATATTTTCTAGTGCATGGTGTAAAACTTCCAAAGCATTTCTACTATGTACTTCATTGCATGCATGCAGGAAAGACTTTAAATGTTTTGGGTGCATCAGCCTTATATGAAACCTTACATTTCCACCATTCTTCCATCTCCTAACACCTAGAAGATGCAAGGCCAAACCACCCATGATCATCTTTAGGTGAACTAGTCATTTTTAGGATCAAAATAAATAAGAAGATGACCTAATTGTTTTATGTATTTCTAAATACTTTAACTAATTAGGGTAAGTAGGGTGTCGTTCTCGCGAGAAGTCCATGGATGGTTATGGATGGTTTAGCCATAAAGGTTCATTATAATCTCTTCAATCTTCAAGTTAGACATGTGATGAGGAATGAAAGCTTCAAATCGAGTTCTCTTAATCTAGTATCGGTGTAGTAAGCTCCCTGGCCACTCCACTATCGGCTTGATTATTTGATGATTAAAGAAGGTTCCTGATGTAGTTGGAAACAGAAAGATAGATAATTGAACCTGTTGATTCAACGAGAATACCATGAACAATTCTTCTAACTATCGTTGATTCACAAAGAATACCGATAATCAGGGCTCACACTAACACACACTGTGATAGAGAGAAAAACAGATTTTTTCATAAACTTCAATAATTCTTTCACCCAACTCTTACAAGCATATAAAGAAACAAAGCAAAAGTCGAATGGGCCACAAAACATAAGCGGGCCAAAAACTAGGCCAAATGTAAAGTTCAACAAAATGTAAAAATAAGACAAAAATGAAATAACTCATAAAATAGGCCGTTTTTGGGCCGAAACGATGACCCAAACCGCCTACGGTTGTTTTTGAAAACATGCTCCTCGGTCCAACGACAGTTTGTAAAATATGTCTTTGTTGTTCGGCATTCTGAAGCATAATGCCCATATGTATTGCACTTGAAATATTTGATTCGGGACTTGTCCTTAGGTTGCCGATCGCCTTTCATTTATGCCTTTGGACCTTCTCGGTCTTGAGTTCTTGTTTTGTTACTGAAGGATCCGCTTCCCCTGTTAGAGCGATTGCTCGAGTTCTTCCTTTTACCCTCTGATTCATTTTTCTTATACTACCATTCGAAGTAGGTAAGGAATAACTGATCTTCTTTAGAGGCATTCTGCTTCATCTTTGACCCGGTTCGTTCATCGAATGCCTTCAACGCCCAATTGCTTCTTGAAACGACATAGTATCAATGTCAAGGAATTGTTCGATCGGGGCTACCATCTGGATGAAGCGATCAGGAACTGAATCGAGTTTTCGAACAAAGATGCTCTCTTCAAATCGTGTGCCCAAGTCACTTGCCTTTGATGAGATTGCATTCAGTTTCCATACATATTCATCAATACTATCTACATCTTTCATCTTGAGAGACTCAAACTCGGTTCTCAGCGTTTGTAACCTCACCTTTTTCACTTGATCCACTTCACATATCTGGTCTTTAACGTCTTCTAGATGTCCTTTGAAGTAGTTAAATTTGCAAGATGAAGAATCAAATCCTCTAGCATCGCTTCATACAAATAAGAAATTATGGTGTTATTCTTCTTCGGATCAACCTCTGCTCCTTCTGGTGGCTCGATCATCTCCCATAGCCCATGTACGTTGAAGATGACGTAATCTTACAACCCAAATTGAGTAACTCTTAGCTGTGAGTGTAGGGCACTGAAGTGGGGTTGAGACGTTGTCTCTGACTATGATGATGTGATTATCATTTGCGGGTGGATTCGCCACCGTGGGTGGATTCTTCGCCATGGTGTGTTCCTTTCGTCTCTGATATTAAACTCCAAATCTTCAATCAACCTCCATCCCTTTGGATTCTTGATCAAGATTTCAACCTCTATGTGATTATGTCCTTTGAATCAACAGAGTGTCTTCGTGTTCTACCTTTGGAGCTCTGATACCAAGTGTGAAATTGGTAACCAGAATCTAACGAAGAATTGCAGAAAACAAGTATGTAAAGTAATTTTATTGAAAACTAAATAATAGAACTATCTACCATTACACCATTTTATATTTCAACTTCTACACAAGAAACTATTTTAAGAAACTCTAACAAAGTAATATTGACTTTATACTAAACAATTCAACAATTTTGACTATAAGATATATAAGTAAGTGACTAAATCATTTACATGGTAAATTATTTCAAGAAGCTGTATTTATATGCATTTATAAAAAATGCACGAAACTTATAGAAAGTTTGTATGTAATTAATAAAACATTTAAATACCATAACTGTAATCAAAGTTTTCTTATGTGCATACAAATTTAAAATCATCTACCTTTAATCATTTGTCAATTAATATAAAATTAAGTAGTGAAAACAAATATTAAAATATGACACTTGATTATTAATAAGAAACGTCCATTTGTCAAATTGGGGATTGAAAATTATTTCGTAAAAAATTTAATAATAACTAAAGTTCATGGATTGATTTAATATTATTAAAATCAATAAATAACAAACGTTACAAATATCCCAATTCGACTTTCTGAAAAAATATTAAACGATACGGAAATCGAATTTTTAAAGTTGTGTTAATATCTTTATTTTGGAAACCGATTGATTTCCATGAATCAAAATTAATTTTATTGATTGCAGAATAATGTCTCAAAATAATATTGAAATTAAGGAAACAAATAATTTGTTCCATATACAAATCATAAATCATATAGAGTAATAATGGAAAGTGTAAATCAAAGGAAAACATAATGTTATGATCCGATTCGGTAAATGGTTTTTTTTTTCAAATCAATTAATTGAATTAAATATTATATATGAATGTAAAATTAAATCATTCATTAAATATTTGAAACGTTAATAAATGAATTCAAAAAACGTCATAATGAAACAGTTTCTTTGTGTAAATTAGCTTTAAATATCAATAATGTTTTCTTTATTCATACAAAAGTAAATGGAAAACCTTCTTTATTTATTTTGTTTTATTTATTTTAAATTCACCCACTTGAATTTATCGAAAGTAAATTAAATCGCCCAGTAATATTCATATAATAAATTAGAATAATTGCATGAACCACATACAATTCATATGAATTTAAATACTAACTGGGTTTTAAATATCAATTTAATTTAAACGTATTTGATGTGGGTATCCAAAACATGTTTCCAGAAAATCATGAAAGAAATTACATACCGGTTATAATCCACATGTATTTCGCTGAACACATAAAACTTTAAATCAATTTTGTTTGTCTAATTTCAAATTCATAATTTCCGATTGATCAAAATCATTTTTTAATGTTTTAATTGATATAATCAACGTAGTACTCAGCCTCTAATACCACATGTTGATGAAAACATGAAACCCTAATCATGTTTATTCAATCTCAAATATAAATTAAAAATCAAGACAATTAAATCTTACTTGTGGGAATAGAGATCTTTGATGAAGATGATGAAGCCATGATCGTGAGATTCGTTCCCATTATGATGAGTGATCGATGGATGATCTTGAGAGAATAGGTTATTGGTGTGTTTTGGTTATCTTTCTACTCCTCTATTTATAACATTTAAGGGGAAACCCTAATTATAATTATAAGGTATTTCCATCAAATAACCCCATTATACTATTAGGGACTAATTATATCATTTGATGAAACTTATATAAATGATTCGTAGACTACATATTACGAGTTATTTCTAACAAAGAACACTTCTTACATTATCAACTGCAACACTAATGTTTGCTGCCAAGATGTGTCATATTACTAATGTGTTCAAGCCAATGCTTAAATTAGATGTAAGTTCGCACTTCAGTCTAATGAATTTACGAAAAAATAAACAGTTTTTCTGAACATTTGATTGTACTTATGGATTTCTTTTCTCTGTCCACTTTTATAAGATGGATACAAGAGAACTATGAATTTAGTTTTTGGAAACTTTCAGCCTGATGATGCAAATTTGTTATGGTTTATCAAATTTGATTCTCTCCTTTATTGCATCGTTTTTATTTCTTGAACTTTGGATGTTGCTGGAGCTTTTTTTTTTTCATTATGTATGGCTGGATTTTCCATTATAAGCATAACAGCCATTTGCAGTACATGCATATATTTTATACCCTCATTTGAAGTCATTATATATTGTTACATATTTTACACTTCTATATATACTAGTTTTTGGCATACTAATACATAATTTTAAAACAGACTAAACATCCAGGCAAAGAATCTAAATAAACCTCGTACGTTTGTTCTTTTGGCACCAACTTCTGTGGTAAGTATGATGTCATTATAAATGGTAGTAATACCTTCTTTTAATCATTAATATGCCAACATATGTAAACTTCATTGTTTTAATTTCATAAAGGAAAGGAAAGGAGTGTTTTAATTTGTAAAGTTTTTTGTTAGATGAGAGTGTCACTGGTGATTTTAGGTAGAGAATATTCAAGGATTACAATTGTAGATGTAAGGATCCATATTTTCCCTTTTGGTTTTCTCCTCTGTTGTATGATTTTGTTAACTGAAATTATATGTTATGATAACTAGAGTTATTTGATATTTTAATTTGTAATTTTGTAGATTGATTTATATAAAATAGACACTTTGATAAATGATTTAATGAGCATTATTTGAAGTTTAAATATAGATAATAATTGAAACAATAGGAAAAAAAACATTTTGGTCATAATAATATAGTCGTGGTCGCAAAACAGTCGCAAACATGTTGCAATAATTTGGTGGCGTTCGCAAAACGGTCGCATAAAGTGTCGTTCGCAAAATGGTTGCAGCAAGTGCCGGTCTCAAAATGGTCGCAAAAGACATCGGTCGCAAAAAGTGGCGATCGCAAAACGGTCGCAAAATAAGTGGTAGCAAAGCAGTCGCAAGATTTGCAATGGCAGTTGCGGTCTCAACATTTGGTCGCAAAAATAAAAGCGGTCGCAAAATGAACACAATAGGTCATTTGCGATGTGCGTTTTTCCCATTGTGTTTTTAGTCGCAAAACGGTCGCAAATAGCCTGTTGCGACCGCTTAGCAACCGAAAAGACAGTCGCAAATACCCGATTTTCTTGTAAAATGCCAGTTGAATTGTTATTTTAGATGATAAATGTGTTTTTAGAAATTTATTATTTCTACTTCAAATTCAAGCCTTTCTAATCCACCCAAAAATACTCTGTAAAGTAGGGGAAAGGTAACTCAAATGCTCTACAATCTTCACACGAAGTTCAAGTTCTGGGTGCCAATTTTTTATGGCACGGTGTTCCTGCTTTAGACCAATCGTCAACAATATATAACCTCACATCTCTTGATTTTATAATGGTAAATTGTGTCAAAATTAACCAATGTAAAATACAAATAAAGAAAAGATCTAATAGGTAAACCAATTGAAAAAATGCAATACTGTAATTTGATTTAAAATGTGAAATTTAAATAGGTAACAATGTTCACAATTTTATATTTTCGTTTATATAACACTAGGTTAAAGCCTATATATTACATGGGTGGAATAAATAATATATATCAAAATTATTAGTTTTATGAATATTTTATTTTCTAGATGTTATATTCATTGGTGAAATAAAAATATAATGAATATTTAAAAGTTATAACACATAATGAATTAGAAATTATTGCTCTATATTTAATATGTATTCATAAATTATTAAAATAACTAAATTTATATTTTAGATGTTTAATAGTTTAGTTTACTTATTTACAATAATTATCATTTAATACAAGAGAGACAAGAAATACAAATATAGATATATTTGTTTTAATATATTTTAGTTAAAAAAGAAAAGTCATATTAATTGTTTTTGTAATTTCATATTAATTATGAGAGAGGCGGGAAAATTATTTTTTTGAATAACTTCAATAATTAATATCATCTCAACACATGGCCGCCATCTTCTAGTTGTAATTTTTATTATATAAAAATTGAATGCTTACTCTTTCTGAATAACTTCAAACTGCATGGCGTGTGACATGGGTCACATTTGATTATTGGAGTGTGGACAAAGTTAGACTTGTCCTTGGTCCTTCTAAACTAAATGAAAAGTTAGACTCCCTTCCAAAGTAAATGAAGTTGGTCAAAAAGCATGTTTTCATCGTTGAAAATGTTGTATGCTGAAACGCGTGTACTGAGTTGTTTCACTAATAATATCTATAATATCTAATAAAAAAGTTTTTTTTTTCAATTTTTTATATATTTTTTGTCATTAGTCAATTTTACATATTAACACATTGATTTCCTTCCAAAAAGGGATTATGGTAATTTAAATACTAATAGAAGTTTTTTTCTCTTATTAAAATTAAATTTATAATTGCTATATTTCTCTCTCTTATTTAAAATTTTTAAAATCAAACTATATTTTCTAAAAAATATATTTTATTAAGAAAGTTAAAAACCACATCTTTAATTAAAATCTAAATAATAAAAACAACAATTTTATATCTAACTATATTTTTAAAAAATATATTTTATTAAAAATGTTAAAATCACATCTTTGAAATAAAATCTAAATATAAAAACAAAAAATTTGTATATAAAATAAAAGTTTTTTAAAACACTAAATCTTTTTTAAGTAAAAATTTTATATAGTTTTAAATATATTAATATTAAAATATTATTCACTAACTTGTTGTGTTTATTACTAACTATAATCCGTTTAATTAGTGGGTTTTTAGCCTATATATCTATCTATAAAAAAACTATATCATACTAATTTTCTTATTTTTTTATATTATTAATTATAATATGATTAATAATAATTTTACTCATACCATTTTTAAATTAAAAGATTTATAATTTAATAATAAAAAAACCTATTTTTTACTAAACACCCCTTTTTAAAAATAAATTATTTATAAAATACATACAACGATCTTTTTCTTTAAAAATCATTTTTCTTGAAATAAAATATTTAAAAATCACATTTTTTATAAAACAAAGTTTAAGAAAAATACACTATTGTTTATTTAGTTAAACTAGCTATTTATACGTAATTATAATCATATTTTATATTATGCATGATTTTATAATGCATAAATTTTGATACTAATTTTTAATATTTTATTTATTCATTCCCGTGTATTACACGGGGACTAACCTAGTATACCAAATAAAATTAAATATATTACTTTGTTATAGACTAGTTTAAAAATAAATAAAAAACGAGCCAAGCTCGAGGCTCTCTAAATGGATTGGGGGGTATTGTTGTGATTTGGGTTTAGGGTTTATATGATTTGGGGGTATTGTTGAAAACTATTTTTATATATTCTAACCGGATTGAATTCAGAAATAGGTCCTTGGCCCAACCAGTTAACACACTTCACTCCGGCAGGAGAGACCCTGTTCGAACCGGGCTCTCCCTATATTACTTTAATACATTTTTAAAACCATTATAGATTCTAATATTTCAAAATGATATATTTATAAAATTTTGTGTATATATTTAATTATTTATTTTTTAATCTAGCATTTATTTATTAATTACTGAAATTTAAACAAATACAAGTTTAATATTTTTTTATTTTTAAAGATTTCAAATGTTATAAACTATTATAAATTCATTTTAATTACATTAAACCATACTTAAATGATCCTAAACCATTTAAAGTAATTAATTATTCAATTATTAAAAGGGCAAAGGGAATGAACAGTAACTATCTCGGTCGACACGTGTATTATTAGTTAACACATGGAATTACATTAAACCATACTTAAATGATCCTAAACCATTTAAAGTAATTAATTATTCAATTAATTAAAAAGGCAAAGGGAATGAACAGTAACTATCTCGGTCGACACGTGTATTATTGGTTAACATGTAGCACACATCAGTGGATGACACGTTTCATGTTGGTCGACACGTGTCTTATTTGGTTAAAATGTAGCACACATAAGTGGATGACACGTTTCATGTTTGAGCAACAAGGAGATCTTTACAAAGAAAAGAATCAGAGAAAGAAAACAAAACCAGAGAGAGGGAAAGACACACGGAGGAGTCTTCCCTTGCGATTTCACGTTAACTCCGGCCGACGCTTCCGGCGGGCTTTGTGGCTGTTTTGCGCCCGACTATTTGTCTACGATCAATTTCTCCTCATTGTAGCAAAGAAAGGAGTGTGGCGTAGGTGAGAAGAAAAAGAAAAAGAAGGAGGCCACATGTTAGTTTATCCTTTGTTTGATTTAGTTCATGCTCATGTTTATACTTTCAATTTGGTTTTCTTGCTCGCTCTTGATTTCAGGTTAGCTTCGAATTTGAATATGATCTTTAGTTTAGGTTTTTATGTCAGGTGTTGGTGTGGGATTGAATTTGTATATTTTTTATATAGTATTTTTTTAGAGCTTTGATTAACCAATGCGTCTGTCTTATGTTACTCATTGATAATAGTTTTACTTATTTTTTGGCTGTGTGTGATGTTTTAACTACTTGATCATGGTTTTTGTTTATATTTCTCACTTGGACCGGTGCATGTGTTGATTTCATTCTAGCTGTTTTAGCTTAGCTTTGGTTCCATTTTTGTATCTAATTAGGTTTTTTTTGTTCAGTGTTGGAGGGGGCTGAGTGTCATCTGTCTTCATGTAATATCTTCTTTAAAGTTTGGCTTAATTTCTCATTGTTTGATTGTTGTAGCGCTTGATTTGGTGGGTTCATGATTTATTTGGTTATGTTGGTCTTTTTGTTTATGGCTTAATCTATTTGTGTTCAGATTTGATAATTATGTTTTGTTATTATTTTTGTTTATCCTTTTCGCTAGGCTGCATGTATGTTGGTTGTTAATTTCAAAACCTACTTTTCAGATTTGAGTCGTTGGTAACTGCAGATTCCTTTCTCAAAATCTATGTAAGTGTGTAACACCCCAACCCGAGTAGGGTTGACGTGTCACACAAACAGTAATCAGAGTTTCACGAATAATAAAATTGAAGTACTAAGAAACATTCAAATCCTTACATAGGTCCAAATAATTGAAAAAAGTCTTAAATTAAATACTATTCAGTCTTATTAATCCAAATGTTCTCATCCTAACTCTTGAGTTAACTCTCTTCACTCGTTCCCTTGAGTACCTGTTATAAACATAAGAGAAACCAACAAAAGAAAACATGGCTGAGCCAAAGAATGCTCAGTAACGGAAGTAAACAATAGCAATGCAATGATCAATAACGATAACAGTAAGATGATCAAGTAGAAATCAATAATAATGATCATCTAGAAAGGAATACCATATGAGCCGATGACAATAAACAATTAAAAAGATGAACATTAACAATGATCGAATGCTGCAGTTCTAATGCACCAATATGTGAGATAGGAATGTGGGCACACACACCTAACCATCTCACCAATAACAATAACAATGATATCCTAGGATCGATCCATACGCCTCCTTTAACACTAATCAATAAGTGCAACAACTTAGCACATAATTATAATGTAGAGACGCTGTGGTCTAATCGCTCTGCCACAGGTAGAGCACGTCACTTGTGCCACAATGACGCCCTATGTCCCCATAGGTGGATGTGCTCGGGTATAGAGGTCAATAATACAATACGAACAAGTCAAAAATATACAATAAGTTACTCTAATCAATGTTACTTGCCATACTAATAATCAATAATTTAGGGAACATGCGACAATGAATACAAAGCAAATAGATGCTATCGCATGCAAACGATGTGAACTATATGATTCATTACTTGTAACAACAATATAGACTTCAATAACTACATATCAAGTCACAATTTAAAGATATATATCACGAACGAGAGGTATTCATGCTACGAGAGAGGAAGGGTCGAAATCCGTACCTTAACTTGAACGAATGTCAACGTCTAAAAACCTACATATTATTTATAATCCAAATTAGATTTGCTGAATAAGGCCATAAATGTTTAATTTACTAATTGAGTATTTTTTTATAACTTAATATAAAACTTATTTATAATTTTTAATTATTAAATATTAAACTCAATAGTATTTTGATTTATTTTCCTAACTTACGTTAATCACCTGTATATAAAACAATTTGTCAAGTTCAAACATATATATACATTTATATATATAAATGTCATAATTATTCATTTACTGTATAACTTGTGATAAAAGTCCAACTTAATAAACTTTCATTTACCTCACAGCAATTCGTTTTTTTTTTTTTTCATAATAACTCAATGTGCATGACAAATTGTATATGTATCTTTTATGATATCTTCATTAAGATTACATATTCTATTTTATTTTTCACTGCATCACCTCCTACATATAGTCATGATGGTGGTGAGTTATTCACAGTGATATATACATATATACACATGTATGAATATGACACTTAATTTAACATCCTTATAAATATTATTTTAACCATATATGAATTAAATATTTAAAGGAAACCCAAGCCAACAACAGTGGAGTTTATGGGAAATTAGTTCGTGTACGTAGTTATCTTCCTTCATGTGTAATTTTCTACTAACTGAATTGTTAAAGGTTTGGTTCACCGGAACAATTAGGCGGTTTAAGAACATTCAAAGCTAAAGTAGAGGTGGCAAATTGTTACCTTAGTTAAACTACCGAACAAGATGATCCAGAATCCAACACGTTATGGCTAACGACGACCATGAGGCAGCAACGATGTTGAAACGGGGCACACGTTATGGCTAACGACGACGATGAGGCGGCAACGATGTCGAAACGGGGCTGCGTATGTTGCCGAAAGAGAAATAACTTCAATTGAAAATTCATAAAAACATGACTCAAATGAAGGAATAGACTCGTATAATAGTACCTGATCGTACGGATTTTCGGAGAAGAGACCGAATAGCAATTGTATGACGATAACGGTAGTCGTCGCGGTGGCGGTGCGGTGACAACAAATCAAACGAACCACCGATTTGTGACGGTTGGTTTTGATGGTGGTTCGCGGGCGGCTTGGTAATGCAGCAGCAACTTGAAGGGAGCGAGAGATGATATTTGTAAATGTTTATGTGAATTAATCGAAGGCTTTCAGGTGTATTTAATGTAAGGAAGAAGCGTGATTACGAAGACGTTAAAATCCCGATCTATTTGGAAGTTAGGTGTAGTTGTCAATTGATATAATTGGATGGGATGAAGCATTCAATATTTTCATATAGAAGAACAATTCAAACTAAAATTTAGAGCTTGAAATTCGTACGTACGTGGAGAGTTGAAATTTTGATTGTTGTAAATCTTTATTATTATTATTATTATTATTATTATTATTATTATTGAATATTTCAACTCTACCCCTCTTAAATTAATTTCGTCCTCGAAATTCTAAATAACGTAGCATGAATCCTCAAAAAAAAAATACGGTTCGAGGGCAAATAATACTCTTGTAAGCACACACAACTTACGAATAGAGTAATAAATAAATAAATAAAACTATTAAGTTTAGAGAGCATACACTTAGTTTTTGAATAGATATGGGTACTGAGAGCGAATCATTTCTTCTGTCTCCCACGTCGCCTCGCGTTCAGAATGATTTTTCCATAAAACTTTAACGAACGGAATTGACTTGCGTCTCATAATTCGTTCTTGACGATCAATAATAGCTTCAGGTTCTTCTTCATAAGAAAGATCTTCTTGAATCGTGTGAAGAGGGTAGGTAATAACGTGCAACGGATGATAGTTGTATCCTCCAATAAGGATACATGAAAAACGTTATGAACATGAGAGAGTTGTGGCGGCAATGCTAAACGATACGAGACTTCTCCAACCCTTTCAAGAATCTCAAACGGACCAATAAAACGCGGACTTAATTTTCCTTTTATTCCAAATCGACGTACGCCACGACAAGGTGACACTTTGAGAAACACATGATCTCCAACTTTAAATTCCAAGGCTCGCCGATGTTGATCGGCATAACTCTTTTGTCTAGTTTGAGCTTCTTTCAACTTCTCTCTGGCAATGGCAACTTTATCATTAGTAACTCTAACCAACTCCGGTCCTTCGATTATCTTCTCTCCGACCTCATTCCAGCATATTGGTGCTCTACACTTTCGGCCATATAAAAGCTCAAACGGGGCCATATCAATACTAGCCTGCCAACTGTTATTATATGCAAACTCAACCAAGCATAAGTACTCATCCCAGTTGCCGGTCCATTCAAGTGCACATGCTCTAAGCATATCTTCCAAAGTCTGAATAGTGCGTTCAGACTGTCCGTCGGTTTGCGGATGGAAGGCAGTGCTAAATCTTAACTTTGTTCCCCAAGCATTTTGGAAACCCTTCCAAAAGCGTGACGTGAAACGTGGATCTCTATCACATACAATCGATGATGGTGTTCCATGAAGTCGAATGATATCTTGCAAAAATACCTCAGATAATTTGCTAACTGAGTAACCCTGCTGAATGGGCAAGAAATGAGCCGATTTCGTGAGTCTATCCACTACGACCCAAATGGCGTCGTTCTTCTTGAATGTTTTAGGTAGGCTTGTAACAAAATCCATAGAAATATCATCCCACTTCCACACAGGAATATCTAATGGTTGCAGTAACCCACTAGCTCTTTGATGCTCGATCTTTACTTGTTGACAAGTTAAACAATGGCTCACATATTTAGCTACATCTTCTTTCATACCACTCCACCAAAAGTTCTGCCTTAGATCTCTATACATCTTAGTAGCTCCCGGGTGAATAGAGAAAGGTGAGTTGTGTGCCTCTGCCAATAAGCACTCGCGAAGGGTTGAATCATCTGGCACACATAATCTATTCCCACACCAGATAACTCCTTGTTCATCAACTCGAAACTCAGATTGCTTTCCTATCTTCAAATTTTGTAAGATCGCCCATAGTTCTCCATCTTGATTCTGAGCTTCCTTGATTCGTGTAATAAGATCAGATTCTATCCTCATCTTGGCTAGATAACCGTTAGACTCACCAAACTGTAACCCAACTTCCATTCTATCAAGATCTGAGATAATCTGTGGTTGGATTTGAAGACATGCCAATCCACCTGCACTCTTTCGGCTGAGAGCATCTGCCACGACATTCGCCTTACCCGGATGGTACTGGATGTTGGCATCGTAATCCTTGAGTAGTTCTAACCATCTCCTCTGCCTCATGTTGAGTTCTTTTTGAGTAAAAATATACTTAAGGCTCTTATGATCAGTGAAGATGTCACATGTCTCTCCATATAAATAATGTCTCCAAATCTTCAATGCAAATACAACGGCTGCAAGCTCTAGGTCATGTGTTGGGTAGTTTACTTCATACGGTTTAAGCTGTCGTGAAGCATAGGCAATAACTTTACCATGCGCATAAGAACACAACCAAGTCCCTTCTTTGATGCGTCACTATAAATTTGGTACCCGCCAGAACCCGAGGGTAAAGTAAGAATAGGGGCAGATACAAGTCTCTTCTTCAGTTCCTCAAAACTCTTTTCTCTATCCTCGTTCCAAGTAAACTTTACACCCTTTCTCATAAGCTGAGTTAGAGGCAACGCCACACGAGAGAAACCTTCCACAAAACGTCGGTAATAGCCTGCTAAACCAAGAAAACTACGAACTTCAGTGACAGATGTCGGTCGGGGCCACTTAGTAATAGCTTCTACCTTTGCCGGATCCATAGTGATACCTTTAGCTGATACAACATGGCCTAGAAATGCCACTTGTTCAAGCCAAAAGTCACACTTTGAAAATTTAGCATATAACTTCTTTTGGCGTAAAGTCTCCAAAATCGTGCGAAGGTGCTCTTCATGCTCCTCTCTACTTTTAGAGAATACCAAGATGTCATCGATAAAAACAATTACAAAGCGGTCCAAATATTCATGGAACACTCTGTTCATGAGGTCCATAAAGACAGCTGGGGCATTAGTCAAGCCAAAAGGCATGACTAGAAACTCGTAGTGACCGTAACGAGTGCGAAATGCTGTCTTAGGAACATCTTGGTCTCGGATCCTCAATTGATGGTATCCTGATCTGAGGTCGATCTTGGAGAAAAACTTTGCTCCTTGTAGTTGATCGAAGAGATCGTCAATACGCGGTAGTGGATAGCGGTTCCGTATAGTAATCTTATTAAGCTCTCGATAGTCAATGCATAGACGCATACTACCATCTTTCTTCTTCACGAATAATACAGGTGCTCCCCATGGTGAAACACTTGGTCTAATGAATCCGAGTTGTAATAGTTCCTGCAGTTGTTCTTTTAATTCCTTCAACTCTACTGGGGCCATCCGATAAGGTGCCTTAGAAATAGGTTCCGCCCCAGGAATTAAATCAATAGTAAACTCCACTTCACGCTCCGGTGGTAACCCTGGCAGTTCTTCAGGAAAGACATCAGAAAATTCCCGAACAATAGGAAAGTCTTCAATATGAGGAGTATCCACAGATGTATCTTTGATAACAGCTAAAAATCCCTCACATCCACGGGAGATAAGCTTTTGGGCTTTCAGAGCAGAGATGATTTTGAGAGACTTCCGGGGTAGGCTCCCTTGGTAAACTAAATCAGGATTCATGGGATCACCAAATAGCACACGGCGAGTTTGACACTCTATGGTGACTCGGTGTCGTGTTAACCAATCCATGCCGAGAATAATATCAAAATCACCCATGTGCATAGGAAATAGTCAGCCTCTCTAACGGTTGATTCGATCTGAATAGGACAGTTTTGGTACACTTGAGAAATAACAATCGATTCTCCAACAGGAGTAGAAATCACCAATGTAGGTTTTAGAGCGGTAGGCGTGATCATAAGGCGCTTAGTGAATAGATGAGATACTATCGAGTGTGTAGAGCCAGTATCAAACAATACAAAAACATCATAGTCACCATAATAAAGTACACCGCAAATCGTACCTATGTATTGATAACTAATGAGATACTAATGACAGTAGAAACTAGAATCAATGAAGGTAGATTATGATTATTAGAAAGGAACTGTACAGAAAATGTACCTGGAGTATTAGCAGCTTCCCCTGCAGTTAGTGCGAATACTCGACCTCCGGTAGTGGGTGGCGCATTAGCTCCCTTAGCAGCATTCTCAGGTCGGTTCCTCGCTTTTGGGCATTGACTAACCCTATGCCCCATATCCCCGCAACCAAGACAAGCTCCTGTAAGTCGACGGCAAATTCCGGGATGATGTTTTCCGCAATGAGTACACATCGGATGTTTAGAAGGATTGCCTTTTTGATTCACCGGTTGAGCTGCAATTGGTTGCTGATAGGGCATCATTTGACCTTGACTTCGATTCTTACCATGCCATGGCTTAGTATTCTTCCCTTGTGCTTGATTTTTCTGACGATCATTTCCATTTCGGTCAGATCCTTGAGATGAATCTCCGCCAGCCTGATTACGAGTCTCATCTCTACTCCGCTTCCTATTATTCTCAAATTTTTCTAGGAATTCCTTTCTTTCGAGGTCTACCCTTTTTGCAGCCCTGACTGCTTCCTCAACGTTGTTGAAAGTGGAGTGAATAATAGCCTTACGAATCCGATCACATACTGCCCATTGATACTTTTCGGCACGTTCCTCAGGTGGTCCAGCAGAAGCACCTAAGAATCCTAACAGTCGGTAAAATCGGTCTGTAAAATCAGTGAGTGACTCATCATTTCGTTGACGGATGTTATCGTATTCTCGTCTATATGCTGCTTTATCCACATTAGTAAAGTACTTGTCGAAGAAGATGGCACGAAATTCATTCCAAGATAGGGTCTCAACGAACTGTTCACCTCCTCTTTCAGCTACCACATTTTCCCACCATACTTGAGCATCTTCCTCCAGCTTATAAGCAGCTAAACCCGCCCTGTATTGCTGATCAACTCTAAGCACAGTGAAAATTTTCTCAATGTGAGCAATCCAGTCTTTGGCCACTGCAGGTGTAGCCGCCTTAGTGAAGGATCGCGGTTTTTGCTTTTGAAACCGCGCTAGCCAAACGTCTGCACCAGTCGGGTTTGGATTCGGGTTCGGATCTGGGTTTGGATTTGGGTTTGGATTGGGGTTCGGATTTGGGTTCGGATTTGGGTTTGGATTTGGGTTCGGATTTGGGTTTGGATTACGTACTGCATCAATCAAAGTCGGTAGTATAGCAGTAAGTGCTTGAGTCATAGCACCGACAAGATTTGGATCAGGTCCATCCGACCCGCTAGAATTTCGTGAAGTGCGACGGGGAGGCATCTAGAATGAAACATATCAAATTAATCAGGACAAAGTGAATTAGAAATAAACATATCATATATAAAGAACCTAACCCAACGTCTACCCAATCCTCACATGTCTTAATTATTTAGTTTAAGTTTTCTACAGGAAGGAGCCTAAGCTCTGATACCATAACTGTAACACCCCAACCCGAGTAGGGTTGACGTGTCACACAAACAGTAATCAGAGTTTCACGAATAATAAAATTGAAGTACTAAGAAACATTCAAATCCTTACATAGGTCCAAATAATTGAAATAAAGTCTTAAATTAAATACTATTCAGTCTTATTAATCCAAATGTTCTCATCCTAACTCTTGAGTTAACTCACTTCACTCGTTCCCTTGAGTACCTGTTACAAACATAAGAGAAACCAACAAAAGAAAACATGGCTGAGCCAAAGAATGCTCAGTAACGGAAGTAAACAATAGCAATACAATGATCAATAACGATAACAGTAAGATGATCAAGTAGAAATCAATTAATAATGATCATCTAGAAAGGAATACCCATATGAGCCGATGACAATAAACAATTAACAATATGTACATTAGCTGCAGTTCTAATGCACCAATATGTGAGATAGGAATGTGGGCACACACACCTAACCATCTCACCAATAACAATAACAATGATATCCTAGGATCGATCCATACGCCTCCTTTAACACTAATCAATAAGTTCAACAACTTAGCACATAATTATAATGTAGAGACGCTGTGGTCTAATCGCTCTGCCACAGGTAGAGCACGTCACTTGTGCCACAATGACGCCCTATGTCCCCATAGGTGGATGTGCTCGAGTATAGAGGTCAATAATACAATACGAACAAGTCAAAAATATACAATAAGTTACTCTAATCAATGTTACTTGCCATACTAATAATCAATAATTTAGGGAACATGCGACAATGAATACAAAGCAAATAGATGCTATCGCATGCAAACGATGTGAACTATATGATTCATTACTTGTAACAACAATATAGACTTCAATAACTACATATCAAGTCACAATTTAAAGATATATATCACGAACGAGAGGTATTCATGCTACGAGAGAGGAAGGGTCGAAATCCGTACCTTAACTTGAACGAATGTCAACGTCTAAAAACCTACATATTATTTATAATCCAAATTAGATTTGCTGAATAAGGCCATAAATGTTTAATTTACTAATTGAGTATTTTTTTATAACTTAATATAAAACTTATTTTATAATTTTTAATTATTAAATATTAAACTCAATAGTATTTTGATTTATTTTCCTAACTTACGTTAATCACCTGTATATAAAACAATTTGTCAAGTTCAAACATATATATACATTTATATATATAAAATGTCATAATTATTCATTTACTGTATAACTTGTGATAAAAGTCCAACTTAATAAACTTTCATTTACCTCACAGCAATTCGTTTGTTTTTTTTTTTCGTAATAACTCAATGTGCATGACAAATTTGTATATGTATCTTTTATGATATCTTTATTAAGATTACATATTCTATTTTATTTTTCACTGCATCACCTCCTACATATAGTCATGATGGTGGTGAGTTATTCACAGTGATATATACATATATACACATGTATGAATATGACACTTAATTTAACATCCTTATAAATATTATTTTAACCATATATGAATTAACATATTTAAAGGAAACCCAAGCCAACAACAGTGGAGTTTATGGGAAATTAGTTCGTGTACGTAGTTATCTTCCTTCATGTGTAATTTTCTACTAACTGAATTGTTAAAGGTTTGGTTCAGCGGAACAATTAGGCGGTTTAAGAACATTCAAAGCTAAAGTAGAGGTGGCAAATTGTTACCTTAGTTAAACTACCGAACAAGATGATCCAGAATCCAACACGTTATGGCTAACGACGACGATGAGGCAGCAACGATGTCGAAACGGGGCACACGTTATGGCTAACGACGACGATGAGGCGGCAACGATGTCGAAACGGGGCTGCGTATGTTGCCGAAAGAGAAATAACTTCAATTGAAAATTCATAAAAACATGACTCAAAGGAAGGAATAGACTCGTACAATAGTACCTGATCGTACGGATTTTCGGAGAAGAGACCGAATAGCAATTGTATGACGATAACGGTAGTCGTCGCGGTGGCGGTGCGGTGACAACAAATCAAACGAACCACCGATTTGTGACGGTTGGTTTTGATGGTGGTTCGCGGGCGGCTTGGTAATGCAGCAGCAACTTGAAGGGAGCGAGAGATGATATTTGTAAATGTTTATGTGAATTAATCGAAGGCTTTCAGGTGTATTTAATGTAAGGAAGAAGCGTGATTACGAAGACGTTAAAATCCCGATCTATTTGGAAGTTAGGTGTAGTTGTCAATTGATATAATTGGATGGGATGAAGCATTCAATATTTTCATATAGAAGAACAATTCAAACTAAAATTTAGAGCTTGAAATTCGTACGTACGTGGAGAGTTGAAATTTTGATTGTTGTAAATCTTTATTATTATTATTATTATTATTATTATTATTATTATTATTGAATATTTCAAAGTGGTTTCTCATTTTTTGTTTATGGTTTGATTCTTATTTTTCTGTGTTTGCTTTGTATTTAGATTTTTAGCTTATAAAATTGGATATTTTTTTCTTTTACAAAGAAAACATCTTTAAAATCCGCGTATGGTTGTTTTGGTGGTTATTGTATTTGTGTGTTTGTTAACCAGACTGAGTTGGTTGTCTATATTTATATGGTTGTTGTAATTCTTGATATGATTTTGCTATACATGGGTGATGGATTGTGTTAAGTTTTGATTATTATGTAAGGTCACATTTATATTTTCTTTTGTGTTACCATTTTAGAAAGTTCACATGTATTTTTCTGTAGTTGTTTGTTCATTATTGTAGATATCTTTGTATTCGTGGATATTTTTTACAATGTCTCTCATATCTTATGTAAGCATATTTTAAGATTAAGTTTTTTAAAACAATAATTTCAACAATCATACTCGGTATTGAAGGAGCCAAGCTTAGAATTGAACTTTCTTTGACTTTGTAAAGTCAAGATTGTGCATTTAACCTTAAATACAAATTGTATGCATTTACATTGATCTTAAATAGGCTACTAGGGCTTTCCAACACATATCACAATTAGTTGCCACAATCAGGTGTCTCGCTTTCCTTTTCCACTCAAGTTTATCGTAGGCATGCAGTTTTGATGTTTTACTAATCATAGCCAACTTTTAGATCAAGATCCAGCTCAGCCGTGTTAGAGTACTAGCCCACGCAGCCTATCAGCAACATCATTTTGACAACTTTATTTATCAGTGCAAGGTAATCTCTTATGTAATTTTGTTTTGTATTTTAATATCTGCAATTTCATTCCTGTGGGTATTTTGGAGTTCTCATATCTCTAATGTTACCAACTAAAATTATTTAGACTTACTACTATGTTAATCACAATACATTTTGGCACTTGCAGTGAATCCATGACCATCTAGGCTTTGAAGAACGCACGGAGCTGTGCAAGGACGTGAGGATATAATAGGCAGGCAGAAAGGTTCTCCTTTTAGGACCGATTACAATAAGCTCATTACTCTAGATGACATATTAGTTATTGTCATATTTTTAAGGTGACACATTCGTTGCGAATCCATGTCTTTTATATATAATTTTAGGTAAAAGGAAGGGTCAAATGGCAATGTAGCGGTGACTGATACGAAATGTCTCGAACATTTATTCTGTTGTGCCACAATTATGCAACTTAATTGTGTTGATATAAGTTGAAACCCGCCGCGAAGCGCGGGTGAATCTCTCAAGTTATTTTAATTAAGATAATTGGTAATAAATTAATTTTTTTTCTCACACTTTAATATTCAAACTTTATTTAATCAAATATTATACATTAAGAATATAAACAATATTAAAAACACTTTGATATTAAAACTTTATTTAATCAAATATTATACATTAAGAATATAAAGAATATTAAAAACTCCAATTCACTGACTAATCATTTTATTTCCAATTCTACTTATTCAATCAATTTATTTATTTATTCAAGCAAATGCATTTTTATTAAACCCCAAATCTTAATTTAAACCCTAATATAGCTTTAAATCAATATTATTCAAATTTAAGGCACCATTCTTAGGTTAACTGTGAGAAAAACTCTTGATGTCTATTTTTCGCATTCTAGAATTCAAGTCTATAACATCTATCAATGTGAATATTCATAACCCTTTTTATATGTTATATTATGAGGAAATCATGTGATTCAATATTTAATCATTGATATTCATTGTTATTCTGGTTCAAAATTCAATTAAAAAAATGTTATGGTATTACTTATAATTATATGTGCATAGTTAGATAAACTAGATAACACAATCTTTAATTCATGCAACCACGGGAAACAATGATAGATCTATTGGTTTGACAAACCCACCCTATTTGTTTAGTCGTGTGGTGATTGGAACCATAATCATTCATTTTATAAGGCTTCATCGGCGTACCTAGTCAATTCAGTCATTAGGTTTGATTGTGTTGGTTTGTCTTTTATGTTACACTATTGTATTATAAGTCTTAACATTGTCATGTCAATTGAATTGTTTTCAATCTTTCAATCAATCTATATATGTATTCAAACATGTGATTACTTATAGGCTAATTCATTAGCTGACTCATTATTTTCTCACATGATTTTAGGAATGCAGATTAGTGGACTTCTTTATGCTCCTAAGTTTAATAAAAGGCTTTTGTTATATTTATTTGGATTATTGTTTAATTGTAATATATCATTTGATTAGTTCATTCAATGAAATGACATTTAATATTATTTCAACATATTTACTACCATGTGCTATAAGCAATCATTCACATTCGTTTGCCCCGATGATTCCGTCGTCTGTCGGGTTGTGACATTAACATAACCATGCAAAGCACTAAGCTAGACAGGTCTAGTAAACCATGCATTCCAGGTAACAAAGCAAGCTGAGAATCTATGTAGTGCATTTAGGAAGAGCAAGCTAAGAATCCATGCAATACAATTAAGCAAAACAAGCTGAGATTCCATGCGACACACTAAAGCAGAGCAAGCTAAGAGTCCATGCAATGCACTAAGCAAGTCAAGCTGATAAAATTTCCCAATGAAAAGGGGAGGGGGAGGGGCGTAATACATGCGTGGATTTCTTTAAACCTCTTTTAAATTTGACTAATTAAATGGGTATAACTATACATGAATTCCTCGTAGGTGTAGGTAAGAGGTGAGCATAAGTGACAATACCTCAAGTATAACAACTACGGGCAACAGCTAGACTAATATGGTTGTGTGTTTCAACAAATGCAGGTAACATTTTGAATTCATATTTTGCTAGGTTATTCAACAAATATGGGTAACAGTTTGAACATATCGGCTAGGTTAATTAACAAATACGAGTAACAGTTTGAACATATTCGCTAAGTTATATACAAATGCGGCTAAGGCTTTCGAACACGTCCGCATTACTTGGACTTAGTTGTGAAATGACTAATGCAGTTAGGTTGAAAAAATGTGGGTGAGGCTAAACCAATGAATTTAAGGCACTCATACATATCCACATTTCTTAGACTTAGCTGTAAAATGGCTAATGCGGGTAAGTTCGCAAATGCGGGTGTGGCAACACTAATGCAGGTGAAGGGTTGGACAATTGCGGGTGAAGGGTTAGACAAATGTGGGTAACATACTTAATGCAAATGAGGCTTTTACTTATCAAAATTTCTACACTTAGATTATGTAATACCCAAATGCGAACAACATGAAGTACGGTTAACAGTATAACAAGAGTGCATTTTCTACTTCGATTTGGGTCAGGAATCATGCAAAGTCACACCCTTGAATTTCTTTAAAATATCATTAGAAATATTGATATACACTCTATGGTTCATACATAGACTAAATAAAACATTAATTTAACATAACATGAACCCTAGAAAATAAAATAGGCAGCTTTAGCATCAAGCACATCATCATACCGACAATCATCCGAACGAGAGTGGGTGGTAGCTTCATAACATAAACACTTAGATCTACATATATTATATGTTTCAGCATGCATATCAAGCACAAACCACAGTAAAGGTGGTAGCTTCATAACATAAAACATTAGATCTAAATATAATATATTTTTTAGCATGAATATCAACCATAAAATCAATAGAAAACATAAAACTTAGGTATCTAGAACTCACCTTTAGTATAGAACTTAGAAGGAACCTTAAAGCCATGAGTGAGAACCCAGATCTACATAACCACATGTAAAGGTGTCAACTTTATCGAATAAAATGGTGTAAAAAACTTAACAAATGTACATCTAGCTTAGACCTAATATCTAAACTTAAAATTTGATACCTTTCTTGAGTATTTGCACTTTCTCTTTCTAATATGCAGGGTTTCCTCTCTCTAGCAGCCTTCTTCTTCCTAGAAGGCTTTTATGGGGCTGTGAAAGTTCTTTATATAGTGACATATTAGGACTTTATTTACATGAATCCCCCTTGCACTTCTTTTAGTGGTCAAACACCATTTAAATAATATTGACCTTATTTTCCTTCTTTTTTTGTTTTCTTAAAATATAGGGGTGTTACATGTTTATCCCCCTTATTTAGGTTTGGTCTTTGAAATTGATCATTTGTTGAATAACTGAGGATAAAATTGTCGCATTTCTAATTTTGGTTCCCATGTTGCTTTAGATCCCTTGCGGTGTTTCCAATAGACCTTAAACAGTTTGATTACCTTGTTCCTCAATATCTTTTCCTTGGTGTCCAATATGACTATTGGTTCCTCGACATTGTTAAGTTTCTCATCTACTTTGATATCTACAAGTGGTAGATGAGCATCTTGTTCCTCTAGGTATTTCCATAGGTGAGACACATGAAAGGTAGAATGAATCCCACTAAGCTCAGGTGGCAAGTTCAGCTTATACGCCACTAACCCCACTCTAGCTTCAATCCGAAAATATCCTATAAATGGGGGATCTAATGTCCCTTTGGTTAGGAAACGTATAATTCCCTTTCATGGTAACACCTTTAGCATAATTCTGTCTCTAACGTTAAACTCAATCGACATGCGTCATTTTTTTTGCATAAAAATCTGTTTATCCTTTGCGGCTTTCATAAAAGCTTTGATCTTCACAAGCTTTTTTATTGTGGCTTCCACCACTTTTATGCCTTCTAACTTCCTTTCACCTATTTCATCCCAATATATAGGTGTCTTGCACCTTCTTCCCTGTAAGATTTCATAAGGAGGCAACCCAATACTTGTATGATAGCTATTATTATCAGAGAATTCTGCGAGGGGTAAGTGGTTGTCCCATTTACCTACAAAATCAATAAAACATGCATGCGACATGTCTTAAAGTGTCTACATCGTTCTCTTGGATTTCCCATGGGTCTACGGGTGATATGAAGTACTAATGTGAAATCTAGTTCCCATTACAGCATGAAATCTCTTCCAAAACTTTCACGTGAATCGCGTATCTCTATCAGAGACTAGTTCCTATTACAGGGTGAATCGAGTATGCAGTCTTATGCGCTTCAAATTGTATTTTATCCTGAGATCTCGGAAACAAAGAATCCATAATCTCCCCATATTGGTCTTGACACCATGGATGTTCTCCTCCAAACTCGATATATGTCTCTTTATTCTGTCTGTAACGACATGCTAGTCTTTCATAGCTTCCTTTAGAGCACAACATATTTGTTCCATAGTATCTGATGTCATTGTTATCAGATACCTCTTTCCTAAGTGGTAATGGATTTCATAGTCATAATCTTTCAGTTGTTATGTACAAAGAAGTATTTCAAACTCTTATGATATGTAAAAATGGTGAACTTGGCACCGTATAGATAATGTCTCCATATCTTGAGCGCGAACATCACCACAGCTAGTTCTAGGTCGTGAGTAGGGTAGTTAGCCTTGTGTGTCTTCAACTGTCGAGAGGTATATGCTATCACCTTCCCTCACTGCACTAAAACACATCTAAACCCTAAATACGAGGCATCGGAATACACTACTAAGTCTTTACTTCCACCGGTTAGCGAAAGGATGAGTGCTTGAGTTAATGTCTTCTTAAGCTCTTGGAATGCATTCTCTTGAGTCTTTCCCCAGTCAAACTTCACCTCTTTTCGGGTCAGCTTAGTTAATGGCGATGCAATCTTCAAAAAGTCTGGAATGAATCTCTGATAGTACCCTACCAATCCAAGGAAGCATTGGATTTCTGAAGGTGTCTTAGGCAGTCCCATTGAGTGACTGCCTCTATCTTTGCCAGGTCCACCGATTTTCCATTAGAGTTGATGACGTGACCTAGGAACTACAAGTCTCACAACTAGAATGCACACTTAGAGAACTTGGTGTATATTTTTCTCATCTTAGAATTTCTAACATCTCAAGAATATGACATGCATATCACGTACCCTCATTCTTCGAGTAGATAAGGATTTGTCAATAAACACGATTACCAATTTGCATACCAGCGGACGGAAAACTTTATTCATCAAGTCCATATATGCAACAAGTTCATTTGTCAAGCCAAACAACATCACAAGGAACTCGTAATGCCCATAACGTGTTTTGAACATATTCTTGGGTATGTCTTGCTCCTTTGCCTTTAATTGATGATATCAAGATCTCAGGTCGATTCATGAAACCCAGCTTGCTCCCTGGAGTTGGTTGAATAAGTCATCAATCCTTGGAAGAGGATACTTATTCTTCACCATTAGCTTGTTTAATTCTCTATAGTCGATGCACATACGCATGCTTGTTTATTTTTCACTAACATCACTACAAGTACTTTCATTTCGGACAGAGCTAATAGGCAAGGCTGTTGGATCTAGAAATGCTGGTGCAACCAAAACCAAATCACTTAGACTATTTTGGTGCAACTAATAAAGGACTTCCGAAGCTAAGTGTGGAACTTCCGAAGGAAAAGGAGTTCTTCCGAAGACAAAGTGTAAGATCAACTTCCGAAGAAAAACTCCAACTTCCGAATACAAAGTATTCACTTCCGAAGATCAAGACTTAGAAAAAAAGATCAGAAGTCAACTTCCGAAGTATGAAGAAATGAAGAAGTCCTCAAGTCTCGGAAGAAGTAGCCTCTTCCGAAGTATAAGTGGCTTCGGAAGAACTTGTTCTTCTGAAGCCATCTAACCTTCGGAAGACACTACTATGAACCAGTGGACATAAGTATGGTCTCTCTGACACTCCGCTGCAGACCTCTGAGATACAGCATGGCGTTTTCTCAAAAGCGATGTAGTTGACCATACTTTATTCCATTGTTCACCTTTATAAGTTAGTACAGTTGCCAACTTTAGTTGGTGACAAAAGGTAAGTCATGGACATGTCATGACTACCCTATCTTAGATAATACTTTATCTAAGATATCTTAACTTTAGCATTGTAGTATATGTTTTAGTTATAGGCTTCCAGCTGGTATCAAAGTATATCCGGCTGTAGGTAGTAGTATATATAGTTTCTCATTGTAACTCATGTAATATGCGTGTAAGAGTCTTGTAATACTTTGAGTTGAGAAGTAATATATACAAGTGCCTTGAAAATTATTTCTTTGTGTTCTTTGCTACTTATTATATTATTATCAACTCTTAGAAGAGATTCTACTTCATCTGATCTGAGTGTAGTATAAGTGAGTTTGAGAGAAATCCAAGTGTTAAGTGACAAAACCTGATCCTGCAATTGGTATCAGAGCTTTTTAGGCTCTTGATTGTGAGATCTTAACATCCTAATCAACCTGTTTTTCACTCCTCCTTACACCACACTTAAAATGGCCCTTAACAAGTCTGAAGTAGAGATGAGGACGATGACTAAAGTACCCATCATCACCCCTGAAAACTTCAGGTCATGGAGCAGACGCATGGAAGGCTTCGTCAGGTATCAAGACAGCAAGATGTGGCAATCTATTGTCAATGGCCCGTATAAACCAAAGGTGGCAGGTGGAAACGGTGCCATGATAGAGAAAGCCGTTAAAGACTACTCTGATGAAGACTGGAAGAAGCTGGACATTGACAGCAATGCTATGACTGTTCTCATGACTGCAATTCCTAACTCCATCATGGTGGGGTTTGAGTTTGCAAGTCAGCCAAAGAACTGTTTGATGCACTTGCTCATATGTACTCCAGCTCCAATGACTTCAAGAAGGACTCACTGCAGCAGCAAGTCGAGAACTTCACTTACATTACTGGAGAGACTCTCAGCCTGCAATACTTCAGATATATGGACCTCATTTCTTCCCTTCAGTTTGTGGAAATTGCCCTTGAACTTAGAGACCTCACAAGAAAGTTCATGAGTGCACTCCCTAATGAGTGGACGTTCTATTGTGTCTCTATCAAAAGAACAGGAAATTTGAACACCCTCACCATGACCGAACTCTATGGCATCCTTGATGGATACCGTTTGGAGATGGAAAATAAGAGAGGCCATCAGACAAGCAGACCCTTTGGTCTTCCTGCTAGCAACGCTTTGATGGTTGCTAAAGGCTCAAGACCCACCCAACCTCAACAGTACCTGATTTACACCCATCAGCCGTCCTGTTCTTTTAGGCCATACATTACATTTCCTAAGACTCCAAGGTCTTAACAGGCTCAGCAAAGTTCCTTTCAGGACAGCTGTGCCTTTGTCTCAGGAAGTGGACACTCTAGTGATTATCAGTATTGCTTTGATGATTTAGAGTGCTTCAGCCCAAATGATGTGGAATATCTGGACATAGTCCAACAAATGGATCTCTTAACCTATAGAGCAAAGAAGTTCTTCATGAGAACTGGAAGGCAATTTCTCCAGAACCAAACCAACAGCAAATTTGGGTTTGACAAAACCAAGGCCAAATGTTACAACTGTAACCAACTTGGTCATTTTGAAAGGGAATGCAAGGCTCCCAAGTCTAATCCGGGAACCCCACAGGCCTCCACACATCCCTCTACACCAAAGCCCACTGAAAAGTCAACAGAAATAGCTGCAATGGCTCAAGAAGTTGACTGGAGCTTTATGGTACAGGATGTGACTCCTGCTCAAGCACTCATGGCTGGAACTGATGACAATAAGGTATATGAACATCTCTATACTCCTGCCTGTATTGCTAAGGTTAAATTGTATCAGGACTACAATATAGAGATTAAATCCGATGTTGAGTCTCTAAATGTTTTAAAATCTGATTTTAAAAGGGCTGAATTTGACTATCAAAGAAAAATTGAGAAGTTGGAGAAAACTGTGTTCTTATTAAAACATGAACACACAAACTATAAGACTCAAATAAAAGATTTAATATCCAAATTGTCTAAGGCTCAAGCCCAGCTTGTCACAGCTGAGGCTCAAGCCAGGAAGTATGCTATTTCTGAGCAAAACTTCCAAGCCATTCTTGCATCATCCTCTCACTCAAAACTTTGTTACCAAAACAAAGGTGGGTTGGGAACCAATGAAATTGCTCCACCACATTCTTATGAGTCTATAAGACAACCAAGGTGTGGTATTGAAGAGCAAGAGGTTCCATCTGCTGACCCACCTTCTCATGAGTCAAAGAGTGATGCAACCATGAAGACCATCACAGGGAAGAACCATGTAATTTTACCCACTCCTACCAATGATGATCAACCCCTGACCACCAAAGCCAGAAGAAGCAGAGCTAAGGCAGCCAGAAAAACTGCCAACAAAGTGGCTGAGTCTAAGCTGAAGATAGACCCAAAGCAAAAGGGTGTATTCATCTCAGCTGGATTCTAGGTGGTATGAAACTCTGATTTAGAAAAGGAGTGTAGTACTAGCACTCCTGTCCTACCAAGGGATCAGAAGTTAAAGGGAAAGGTTGCTGATGAAGAGAAAAAGAACAAGAAACAGCAATCCTCAAATTCCCAGAAGATTAACATTGCATGCATAATGTGTGGTCTGCAGAACCACATGGCCAAAGATTGTTACTACAATCCTCCTAGAACACATTATGCAAATAATGTTAAAAGAGAAGGAGTCCGGGAAGGTTTCTCATTTGGACCTTATCAAATGGTTCAAGTGATGAAAAAGGGAAAGCTTGTTTCCGAAGCAAGGTTGCTTTCGGAAGAAAGTCCTTCTTCCGAAGGGAAAATGGCTTTGGAAGCTAAAGCTGTCAAGACTCAAAAGAACAAAAGAGTCCCCTTGAAACCATCCCAGAAGAAGACTACTTCGGAAGAAAAGGTGGTGAAGGCTTCTTCCGAAAAGAAAGAAGCTTCGAAAGAACGCCATGCTGCAAAAGCTTCAACAAGCTCATCCTCCATGATCAACCAAGGGATGGAATGGAAGATCAAGTTCTTGGCTGCTGGATTTCCTCTGCATATTGACTGCCTCAGTTGAAGTGTCAATGAGCTGAGTTGCCATGGTTGAGGTCTTAATGATGTAATCATTTGTAGAAGTGAGAGCCTCTTCCATATGGACCTCCTGAACAGGTTTAGAAAGATCCATCTTAGTGATAGGTGACTGATGTGGGCTAGACGAAGGAGACTCAGGAGTACTCATCTCTCTTTGAGTAGAGGAAGAGTAGAGAGACTCATGGTACTCACTGAAACCTAAGTCTTCATGAGTATAGAATGAGAGGTTGGGAATAGGTTGATTTAAGTCTAAAGGCTAGGGATGGTAACTATCCCCTGAAGGTTATTCACTTGAGTGTTGAGACTCAGAGTGAAGGCTTAAGGAAGTTGGGCTTGTGAGCTCATCAGGGTGAACATGAGGAACCTCACCACTGATTCTTGAAGATATGGGAGTGGTTTGCTCCTCAGGGGAAGTGGGAGCTCTAGTGTCCACTTCCTCCTGTATGGGTGAGTGTATGGGAGCCTGCACAGACTCAATAGCTTGAGCAGGGGTTCGTTTGGATTTTCTTTGGTAGGTGAGAGTAATTTGTGGTCTTTTTGGTGGTTGGGAGGTAGAAGGTGTGGGTTCAACACTAGCTTGTGTTGCTAGGTTGTCACCTTGAGCAATAAGCTCTAACATTTTTGGGAAAAGGGCTTTTTCTACCCCTGAGAAGCCTACAATTGGCTTCTTCATAATTTTAAAGATGCCGGGCTTCATCTGTCCCAGTTTAAGAATATTATATGTTTCCCTCAACTGTGAGCCCAGTTCATAGTTGAGAATGTGTTGAACATATCTAGGAAACATATAATACTTTAAGGAGTCCAAGTTAGCAAGCAAATTGGTATAAACAAACTGAGAGTACCTGAACTTGACCCCTTGAACCATTCCATGTACTATAAATGAGAGATCCTCAGGAATCTGGTCCCACCCTCCATGCTTGTTTGACAAGCTGTGGATAAACACATGAAGTAGGTATTTCCACTAGGATGAGACCTTTCCTTTCCTGAAGGTCTTTAAAGAGAAATCTCCCTCATAGCCCATTTGCTCAAAGGAATGATTTACAGCTTCCTTTGGGAAAGACAACTCACCATCTTCATCATCCAGCTGCAAGTGAGTATTGATGATGGCCAGAGTGATGAAGATTGTCCTCCCCTACACTGTGGCAGATAGTGCCTTCTCCCCATCCATAATGACCTCTTGGCAGGTCTTCCAGAATTCAAGCAGATGATCCTCATAAAGAGTAGGATCAATGGTTAGGGAGGTGAAATAGTTGGAAAGAGCTAAGAAACGGCAAATCTCTGAGAAACTTTCATCTTTCTCAGAGCTTAACAGAGCAACCTAGTTTGTTGCCTGTGAAGTTGCATGGAGAAATCTGGGTTGTTTCTGCGGTTTAGGTTGGCCATTTGAGAAGCTTAAGGGTGAAGGAAGATGAAGAACAAAGGCGGTTTGGGAGAATTTAGGTTTAAGGAATAGTGTAATTGAAGAAGATAGTAAAAGAGGGGGGAACCGTTGGGTATTTATGTGAAAAGGATTTGAGACAAAGTTAATGAAAGAGGATAAACTTTGAAATCCGGATGTCGGTCCCACCTCTGAAAAAGTAGTTTACTTTTGCCCAAAAAGTAGTTTTCTTGGAAGTCGAGAAATCTTCCGAAGGTTATTTGCTTCGGAAGTTCTGAAGAAAAAGCTTCCGAAGGCAAATTGCCTTCGGATGATATTTCAAAGGTTTTTGAGAATTTTGCTTCGGAAGAGAATTTACACTTAGAGATTTTTATTCTAAGGAGAACAAAAACTTCTGAAGGTAAATTGCTTTCGGAAGAAACTTGTTCTTTGAAAACATTCAGAGTACTTAAGTTGATTTTAAGCTTCGAAAGATATTTCACAAATTTCTTCCGAAGGTAAATTTACTGAAGTAGTTATTTGTTTACTAAGACATAAATTTCTTCTGAAGGTAATTTTAAATCTTCCGAAGAGATCAAAATTTTCAAAAAATCTAAGAAAAGTCTTTTGAAAAGATTTTCTTCCAAACAAAACAAGGGCTTACGAAGGTGATGAAATAGAAAACTTAGGACACATAGGTTTTAGAAATAAATATGATTAAGTTTTAAGAAAAGCTATTCAAAGTTAATCATCCTAATAGCTTATACAAGATATTTAAATCTCTACTCATCAAAAGCTTTGGTGAATAGATCAGCATATTGTTCATTTGTGTTAACTTTGACTACTTTGATTAATCCTTTTTCAAAGTTATCTCTAATCAAATGATACCTGATATTGATATGCTTTGTCCTTGAGTGCTGCACAGGATTTTCTGTGATGGAGATAGTGTTAGGACCGTGTACGTACGGAGTACTAACTGATAGTGCGTGTATACCTAATCAAATAGTGCGGAATCCTATTTGATTGGTGATCCAATCAGTGAGAACGCAGTTTCGATCAATCTAGAGATTAATGAAACGTTATGAACGATCAGAACACGATCAACTGCGATCTATGAAGTTGGAACAGGTTCTCTAGGGTCTCTGGACGGCTAGGGTACGTATGTGAGTCGAAATTTTTCAAGTGTTACGTTTTTCCACGAATTAAGTGGTATTTATAGGTTAGGGTTTGTCAATCGTGTGACTGAACCATTAGTATGGTTCAGTCGTGCGACTGAATCATACGATTGGTCCATACGCACGACTGATGGTTCAGTCATGCGACTGAGCCAATCTTATGTCTCAATCGGGCGACTGATCCAGTCTCCTGGTTTAGTCGTGCGACTGGTCCGTTAGCATGAAGTGTTCATGCGTATGATCCATTAGCATGGTCCATTCGCATGACTACTTCATACTATTAAGTTTAAACACATTTCTCAACCATTCTTGACTAAGAACTATGTAAACAACCACAAACCTATATAGTTAGTTCTGCAGGCTTGATAAAGCTTTTTATGGGCTGCACCAAGCTCCAAGAAAGTGGTATGAGACTTTATCTCAGTATCTCAGTCAGCATGGATACGAAAGGGGTACTATAGATGGAACTCTCTTCATCAAAGGATCAGGGAATGACTTAATGCTAGTTCAAGTATATGTAGATGACATTATTTTCGGATCAACTAATTCAAAGCTCTGCAAAGACTTTGAGAGGCTGATGAAGAATAGATTTGAAATGAGTGCCATGGGGGAACTCAATTTCACTCTAAGAATTCAAGTGAAGCAAGTTGACAAAGGCATCTTCATAAGTCGGTCCAAGTATGTACAAGACATATTCACAAGATTAAATATTATTGAATGTAAAGTTGCAAAGACACCCATAGCCAGAAACCACTCCTTTGGACCTGATCTTGGGGGAAGTGTGTGGATGAACACCTTTACAAGGCTATGTTTGGGTTTCTTATGTACCTCACAACTAGCACGCCTGATATCATGTTTGCAACATGCATTTGTGCAAAATATCAAGCCAACCCTAAGATGTCACACCTAGTCAACTGTCAAGAGAATTCTAAGATATCTCAAAGGTGCTCCAACACTAGGTCTTTGGGATCCAAAGAATTCTGACTTCAATCTATATGCATATACAGATAATGACTATGGTGGCTGCAATATGACTGCAAAGTCTACCTCTGGGGGATGTCAAGTCCTTGGTGGAAGGATTGTCTCATGGCAATACAAGAAACAATCTTGTGTGTTTGCATCAACTGCTGAAGCTGAATACATTAGTGCTGCTAGATGTTGTGCTCAAGTTGTTTGGATACAGAATCAAATGTTGGACTATGGATTCAACTTCAAAGAGACACCTATCCACATAGACAACAATACTGTTATCTCTATTACAGAGAATCCTGTGTAGCACTCAAGGACAAAACACATCAATATCAGGTATCATTTGATTAGAGATAACTTTGAAAAGGGATTAATCAAACTAGTCAAAGTTAACACAAATGAACAATATGTTGATCTGTTTACCAAAGCTTTTGATGAGTAGAGGTTTAAATATCTTGTATTAGCTATTGGGATGATTAACTTTGATTAGTTTTTTTAAAACTTAACTCATATTTTTTCTAAAACTTGTGTGTCGTAAGTTGCCTATTTTATCACCTTCATAAGCCCATGTTTACTTTGAAAAATTTTTTTGATCATTTTCTCTTTCGAAATATATCTATTTAACTTCGGAAGAAAATTATGTCATCAAATCAAATAACTACTTATATCGATTTACCTTTAGAAGAAATTCTTCAATATCTTCCGAAGCTTAAATTCATTCATAAGTACTTATATGTTTCTTGAAGAACAATTTTCTTCCGAAAGCAAATTAAGTCTCGAAAGTTTCTATTCTCTTTAGAATAAATTACCAAGTCTTGATCTCTTCTGAAGCAAAATTTTTAAAGATCTTAAAGATATCTTCCGAAGTCATTTTAGCTTCGGAAGCTTTTTATCAAAACTTTCGAAGGCAAAATACCTTCGGAAGATTTTAGTCTTCCAAGAAAACTATCTTTTCGGCACTTTTTCAGAGGTGGGACCGACATCCGGATTTTAAAGTTTATCCTTTTTCATTAACTTTGTCTCATATTCATTTCATATATATACCCAACGGTTCCCCATCTTTCACTCTCTTCTTCATCTGAAATCTACTTTAACCTAAATTCACCCATAGCCAACCTTGTTCTTATCTTCCTTCACTCTTAAATTTACTCAAATGGCCAATCCCTATTGTAGAAACAACCCTGATTTTTCCATGCAACTCCACAGGCAACATAATCAAGTTGCTTTGTTGGACTCTGAGAAAGATCCAAGTTTTTCAGAGGTTTGTTGTTTTCTTTCTCTGTCAAACTACTTCACCTCCCTCACTATTGATCCTCCTCTTTATGAGGATCAACTTTTGGACTTTTAGAGGACCTGTCAAGAGGTCACCATGGATGGGGAGAAGGCACTGTTTACCACAGTGCAGGGGAGGACAGTCTTCATCACTCCAGCCATCATAAACACACATCTTCAGCTGGATGATGCAGAAGGTGATTTGGTGTTTCCAAATGCTGTTGTTAACCATTCCTTTGAACAGATGGGCTATGAGGGAGATTTCTCTGTAAAGACATTCAGGAAAAGGAAGGTCACTTCTCAATATAAGTATCTCCTCCATGTAGTTATTCATAGCTTGTCAAACAAACATGGAGGATGGGACCAGATTCTTGAGGATCTCTCCTTAATAGTTCATGGAATGGTTCATGGGGTACTCACAATTTGTCTATAGTAACTTACTTTCAAACTTAGACTCCTTAGAATATTACATGTTCGTTAGATATGTCTAGCACATTCTCAACTATGAACTGGGCTCACAGTTGAGGGGAACATGTAAGGTTCTTAAATTGGGATAGATGAAGCCTGACATCTTCAAAATTATGAGGAAGCCAACTGTTGGCTTCTCTGGGGTAGAAACAACGCTTGTCCCAAAAATATTAGAGCTCATTGCTCAAGGTGACAACCTAGCAGCACAAGCTAGTGTTGAACCCACACCTTCAACTTCACAACCACCAAAACAGCCACAAATAATCCTCACCTACCAAAGAAAATCCAAACGAACCCCTACACAAGCTACTAAGCTTATGTAGGCCCCTATATCACCAACCATACAGGAAGAAGTGGACACTAGAGCTCCCACTTATCCTAAGGAGCAAACCACTCCTATCTCACAAATGATAAGTGCCGAGATTCCTCATGCTCAGCCTGATGAGCTCATAACCCATACAGTTTTAAGCCTTCACTCAGAGTCTCAAAACTCTAGTGAACAACCTTCACCATCCCTTGCCTCTTGATCATAACCAACCAATACCCAACCTTGAATTCTATGATGATGAAGACATGGGATTCAGTGAGTACCATAAGTCTCTCTTCTCCTTCCCTACTCAAAGAGAGATGAGTACTCCTGCTTCTTCCCTCTCTAGCCTACATCATTCACCCATTACTAAGGTGGATCTTCCTGAACCTGTTTAGGGGATCCATATGGAAGAGGCTATCACTTCTGCAAGTTATTACATCATTAAGACCTCAACCATGGAAACCCAGCCCATTGACACTTCACCTGAGGTTGTTACTAAACAAGAGAAATCCAGCAGCCAAGAACATCATGCTGGTGATGAGGAAGAAGACTTTTGTCCTATTCTCTCACCCCCATGATTCTTCTTAAAAAGATAAGGGGAACATGAGATTAAATGTGCAAAAGCTTACTTAAACCTTCACCTACTTGGTCTCTAAGGTTAGTCACTTGGAATCTCAAGTGACTATCCTTTAAAGAATGGTCAATGATAAGCAACTTGAGATTTCAGATCTTAAGGAAAAACTAGCTCGGAGACCTTTAAGAAAAGCTTAACCAGGAACACAAGAACCTGTGGATGTGATAGACCTAACTCCTAGCTCACCTATGCAAGAGGGTGATGCTACCAAAAAGGGAGAGAAAGTCAAAACAATCACAGAACCTGGGAGTTCTTCACAAGGTATGGACATTGAGGATTCTTCACCCTCACTTGCAATTTCCATACTCAACGACCTCCTTAAGTTCACATTCATATGAACTGTCTAATTTAAAGCTTGTTTGAGGAGGGTATTCCAAGGGCAATATCATCCCCACCCCAAGAAGTCATAAATAAAATACTAGGGTGGAGATATGATACTGATAGAAGAGCCATGATACTGCATAGGGCTCAAGGACAGCAAGAGGTCTTTAACTTTCAGACCTTGAGCTAGTCAACATGCCACTTGCCAACCCAAGTTAATTTAGCCAAGCTGACAGAATAGCTGAAAGGATTCAACACAACATTATTGAAGAATTCAAACAATGAAAAAGACAAATGCAAGCAGGCAATATCATTGGTCAACTAGATGTTGAGGTGGACCCTAAGATTAGCTTCAAAGAGGAAACCTTGACTGAAGGCCCAGTGATAGAACCTGTGAGCACTGTCACATGAACCACTACTTCAACAACTTATACCCTCAATAAGGCACCAACTGGTGAAGGTGTCTCACATCCTCTCTCTAACTAGAGTCTGACTGCTACATCAGGCAATGAAGCCCAAAGCTCTCTCCACTCTGAGTCACAAAGGACTGTCCGTGAAAAACGGAAAAGGATATTGAATTCTAAGGAGATTGAGGAGGAGGACAGAGAGAAGAAGAGGAAGCTAAGGGGAGAAAGTTCTATTAGGGCTTAGGGTTCATATATAGAGAGATATATAGATAGACACACACACACACACACAGAGAGAGAGATAGAGAGAGAGATAGAGAGAGAGAGAGAGAGAGAGATAGATAGAGAGAGAGAGAGAGAGATAGATACAGATAGAGAGATAGATAGATAGATATATATACATATAGATATATATATATATATATACATACATATATATATATGTATATATATATATATATATGTATATATATACATATATATATATATGTATATATATATATATGTATATATATATATATATATATATATATAATAACCAAAATGCTTTACTCATTTACTCATTAAAAAATATATAAAAGGACATGTGTGAATCTCATATTTTTTCCTAAGTTTTTTTAAGGGAAATTTTAGGCGCACCGTAGGAATTTTGGAGAAAACCCGACCTATATGTCACGGTTTGGTCTAACCGTGACTGTTAAGTTAGGTGTAGAAAGTAACCGTCATGTATGGGCCAAACCGTGACGTTAGGCTTCAGAGAATATTTTTACTCATCGGGATTGGGTTAATAAAATTAGGGTTTGGGTGTCCGCTTTTTTAGAGTTGGGTTTTAAGGTTTTGGTGGTGGTGTATATGTCACAGTTTGAACAAATCGTGACATATTGGGTTTAATATTTAATTTTTATAATCATATTAGTTTGTGTTTATTTTTTAATCATGCAAACTATGACGCTTGAAAGATGCACAGAAGATATTTGATTGCTCTCATATACAAGTAAGCTTTACGCCCTTTTTATTGTGATTATTCTTATTTTATCACACGGTTGAACCTAATCGTGACATATTTGGTATAATATTTAATTTTTAATCATAATAGTTTGTGTTTATTTTTATTTTATCACATGGTTGAACCTAATCATGATATACAAGTTTGTGTTTTGTGTTTATTTTTATTTTATCATATTACGAGTATTTTTTCGGTTTGATCGTCATCTTTTAGCCTCATCGAAAACCCTAAAAACAAATATTGACATTATCATAAACATCGGTTGTGTTTTTTATTTTATCATGTTACGAGTTTGTGTTTTTGTGACGTTACAAATTTACATATAAAAACCGAGATAGAAATTATCATAAACATTATATGCAATAACATAACAAGTTTGTTCATACATTATCAAAATTACAAACATTGTATATAATTACCATTACAAACAACCAAACAAACACAACCAAATATATACATACAACAACCAAACAAACAACTATTATAAATACAAGAAAAGCATTATAACTAATACTGCATATATAAATACAACGAGTTTGTACATACAAAAAAAAATACAAACAAAATATATATATCTAACCCGCCATGTCATCATCTCCGGCCTGATCTGACCCGCCCGCGCCAGAGGTGCTAGCATCGTCATGCCTTAACCGTCTGGGTGGCTGTGACCACAACGGCGTACCGGAGGCCGCATAGTCTGCGACCATATGCTGTATGACCCACTCCATCCAACTGTCACTCTTTCCCACGTACTTCCCAAGGAGTTTAAAGGGGCATTTTTTTATGCTCCCAGTACGCCTGCTTGTGCCAGTGAATTTAGATTTCTTTGCTACGATTACATAAAAGTTTCACATCTTTTTTCCGTGACCGACCCACCACAATGAGGCACCCATGCTCGCGTCCTCTCATTTTAGCCCACTTCTCCAAGTCCTCACGAGAATCAAAATGCTGAAAAATTATAAAGCA
>CM046030.1:13068193-13272310 GCA_025215565.1 Flaveria ramosissima
GACTCTGCTTCGCGTTTGAGATTCACGCGGGAGTCACAAAAGAGGAGAAGTACAAGAAATACAAGGAGGTTATGCAGAGAAAAACAAGAGAATAGAGAGATCTAAGCCCGTCAAGGGAGTTTGTTGATGCATGTATGTCCCTAGATCAGGATATGAATGTAATAGATTTGTTATCTGATTCTAAGGTAATTCGAAATGATTAATGAAATAATATGATTGTTTGTGATTTGTAATGTCTAATATTTCATTAACGAGTCGATATGAATGGTTAATTAGGTTTATGATTGTTTGAATGATTACACATCAAGTTATATAATTGAAACATTCAAACTTAACTTAATGAAGTTCTCATGCGAATAGCCCATGCGAATGGACCACACGCATGAATAACTTCATACGATTGACTAAGTCGCACGACTGAACCAGGAGACTGGATCAGTCGTATGATTGACACATAAGATTGGCTCAGTCGCACGACTGAACACTCAGTCGTGCGGATGAATCAACCGCATGGTTCAATCGCACGACTGAACCATACTTATGGTCCAGTCGCCCGAATGAACAATACTAACTTAAATACAAACCCAATTCGTGGACAAACGTAAGCATTCATTCTATTACGACTCCAGACTTACCCTAGCCGTCCAGAAGCCTCCCAACCGTTCTCAAATTCACAGAACACATTAGATCGATTCCCAATCGACTTCTAACGTTAGTTTCAATTCTTGATTGATTCTTCGTGTGTTCTCACTGATTGGATCGCCAATCAAATAGGATTCCGCATTATTTGATCTGGTTTACACGCTAATCACTAGTATTTAGTTCAAATACCAAGTCCTATCAATATATATATGATAGTATATATATATACATATGTTGGATCATAAGAGGCTGTTGCAACCAAAACCATATCACTTAGAAGATTTTGAGTACTACATACAAAGGACTTCCGAAGCCAAGTGTGGGACTTCCGAAGGAAGAAAGAGTTCTTCCGAAGTCTAAGTGTAAAATACACTTCCGAAGGAGAACTCCAACTTCCGAAGGTAAAGAAGCTACTTCCGAAGGTTCAAGACTTGAAGACAAAGATCTTGAAGTCAACTTCCGAGAATAAAGAAGTCCTAAAGCCTCGGAAGCATAGAAGCATCTTCCGAAGTAGTAAGGCTTCGGAAGAACTTGTTCTTCCGAAGCCAGTTAACCTTCGGAAGACACTTCTATTATCCAGTAGACATAAGTATGGTCTGTCTGACAGTCCGCTGCAAATCTCTGAGATACTGCATGGCGTTTTTCTCAAAACCATGTAGTTGACCATACTTTAATCTATCGTATACCTTTTATGTAAGTACAGTTGCCATCTTTAGTTGGTGACAAAAGGTAAGTCATGGACATGTCATGACTACCATATCTTAGATAATACTTATCTAAGATACCTTAACTATAGCATTGTAGTATATGCTTTAGTCTTAGGTTTCCAGCTGGTATCAAGTATAACCGGCTGTAGGATCTAGTATATATATAGTTTCTCATTGTAACTCATGTGGTATGCTTGTAAGTGTCTTGTAATCTTGAGTTGAGAAGTAATATATACAAGTACCTTGAAAATATTTCTGCTTGTTACTTTGATTACTTATTATATTATTATCAACTCTTGTCAAAGACATTGCTTCATTTGTTTGAGTGACTATTATAAGCGAGTTTGAGAGAAACACAAGTGTTAAGTGACAAAACCCGATCCTGCAATTGGTATCAGAGCTTGTTAGGCTCTTGATTGTGAGATCTTACCATCCTAATCAACCAGTTTTTCACTCCTCCTTATACCTCACTCAAAAATGGCCATCAACAAATCTGAAGTCGAAATGGGAACGATGACCAAAGCTCCCATCATCGATCCTGAAAACTTCAGGTCTTGGAGCAGAAGAATGGAAGGCTTCATCAGATACCAGGATAGCAAGATGTGGCAGTCCATCGTGAATGGCCCGTACAAGCCAAAAGTTGCTGGTGGGTGGAAACGGTGCCATGATCGAGAAGGCTGTTGAAGACTACTCCGATGAAGATAGGAAGAAGCTCGACATTGACAGCAATGCTATGACTGTTCTCATGACTGCAATCCCAAACTCCATCATGGTGGGGTTTGAGCATTGCAAGTCAGCCAAAGAGACTCTTTGATTGCACTTGCTCAAATGTACTCGAGCTCTAATGATTCAAAGAAGGACTCACTGAAGCAGCAGTTCGAGAACTTCACCTATGTTGCTGTGGAGAAACTTTTAGCCAGCAATACTTCAGGTATATGGATCTTATCTCCTCCTCCAATCTGTGGGAATCACTCAAGAACTTAGAGACCTTACCAGAAAGTTCATGAGTGCTCTACCCAATGACCTATTGACGGAGAGCTGGTGAAGAAAACTATGTCTCTCCAAGGCAATGAAGTTGATCCACAACACCCCATTAAGGATCAACAGAGCCTAGAGAAACCTCTTGTCTCTAGCCCACACCAGCAAAGCCCTACTGAGGTGAGTCCCACTGATGTGGAGGGGACTCATGTAGATTCAGCTGCCACTACTGAAGGAGCCTCATTGGATCCTCAGGACAGTGGTAACAATAGTCAGACTGAATCTACGGCAACCATGCCTATGATGCCTCTGAAAGAGACATCATTGTGCAAGGGAAACCAGGGTGCCAAGAAACCACATCTGGTGGTGAGATGAACATACTAGGTATGTTACCTCATCTCCCCGTGATTCTCCAAAGAAGATGAGGGAAGAATGCAACTCACAATCAGAGACCTACTTTCTAAAGTCTCAAACCTTGAATCAAAGGTGAAGACTTTAGAGGATAGGTCTGCCACTCAGCAACTTGAGATTGAAAGTCTCAAGGTAAAACTAGCTGAGAAACAGAGATGAGAGATCTGTTAGGCATGTACCCGTTCAAGTCTCCTTGACTCTTCCTCTAGCTCATCTACCTCTCAAGATGATGCTACCAAAAAGGGGGAGAATGTTGAGGAACTAAGTCAAAGACAGGATTCCATCAGTCAAGCTCTCACTTCTTTGAGCTCAAAAACAACAAGCCGCCATCTTCCCTGAGCCTCCTCCAGTTGTGATTCAAGTGGATCAAAGGATGCTTCAGGATCTAAATAGGATCTTCAACAAGTTCCTTTTAGAGTCCCTCATTGATCAACCCAGTCCGGATATGTCTGTGATGTACTTTGGAGCTCAAGAGCTTCAGAGGTTGAATGCACCTCCTACCACTGTTGAGGAAGTTGGTCAACCTAAGGCCCAAGTGGAACCTGAGATTGATTTCGAAGGGGAAACTAGGACTGATGGCCCAGCAACTGAAATAGTTGGGACAGAAGGTGTGTTTTCACAGGCTTCCGAAGCACAATTTGAAGCCTCGGAAGAACCAACTCAAACTTCCGAAGCTGAAATTGCTGCTGCGGAAGGACTGTTCTCTCTTTCGATGATCTAATAGTCACAGATGCAATTCTGGAACTTGCATCTGAGGTTAATAGGGAGGATTTTCTCAGCCACCACTAGCCATTACATCTGCATTGACCTCAGCTCCTACCTCCACCATCCAACCTGAGTCTTCTACACAAGAACCACCAAAGTCTAGCACTTCCGAAGACATTAAAGGTAAAAGGAAGATGACTTCGGAAGAGCTTCTGGAAGAGAAAGGCTGGAGAAACTTAAAAGGAAAGGAATAAGACTGCCCAACTGGGAAACTGTTAGCTGCAAGTTCAAAAGCAGCTGCAGCCAACCAAGAGGCAATCAACAATAGAAGAAGGGTGGAGGTAATTGATAGACTAGTCAGTCTAGGGGCTGCTCCGAAGATGTACTCCTGCTACCATTAGAGGAGCTGATAGAGCTTGAAAAGGCAACTTGCTGCAAAAACAGCAAAAAGAAGAAGCTGCAAGGTTGGCCTTAGAAGAAGAAAGGCTGAGAAAAGAAAAAGAAGCTGATCTGCAGCTCAGGAGAGAAAGGATCACTTTCCTACTCTCCAGAGAGATTCTCTCAAGAGGAGTTGTCTCCAACAACAGTGACACGATCTTGTGGCTCTTTAACAAAGAGCAAGATCAAATGGAGAAGGAGAGAAAGAGAGTTGCAAGGGAAGAACTGGATGTGGAGAGAAGAAGAAGGAGAAGAAGAGCTGGACTGTCTGCCGCCAAGAAGATAGGTGACAAAGCTTGGATGAAGAACTATCTTAAAGCTCACGGCTTCTCTGGCAGGCAAGTGGGTCCAATGTCTGAGAAGACTCTGCAACGACATGTCAGTGACATCAAGGCTGACATTCGTGCAGGGAGAAGAAAGGAGATGTATAGAAGGGGACAGGGGATGACCTTCAAAGCCACCTCTCAGCCAAATATCCAAACCCAACATCAACTGAACCAATACCCTTTCCCTTCCAATCAAAACTGAACCTGAACCTTTCACCCCTGAACCTACACCTTCACATCTACCAACTCCCTCACCTCCAACAACACCTAAACACTACCCATCATCCAACCCAAAACCTTGCCCAGAACCCAACCTCCTAAACCTACCCAACAACCAATCAAACCATCCCCTCAGCCTTCTAAACATCTCTCAATGGAGGAATTCAAGGAGATCAAAACCAAGCTCATCAACTGCACTACTCTGAGCGACATCTCTTGTGAGGAGGATACAGTCAACCTGACTTATGTTGATGGATCCTCAAGTTCCCTCACAAGAGATGAGTTTCTTGATCTACAAGAGGAACTTTGGACCAGCCGCAAGACTCTTTGGCCTCAATTCAGATACATTAAATGAGGAAGAAAAGAGGCTGAGGAGAGGCTGGTGACTCTGCTGGACACAAAGAAAGGAGATAGGGTACCAAGACAATCTCTTGTACCCAGAAAGAAGATAGTCCAGTGGAGGTTCGAAGACTCTTCTCACAACTTTGTTGTTGAGAGAGAGAATGGTGAGATTAACAGGCTGAATGCCTCATCTCTGCTACACCTTAAGCAGATTTGATATTGCTGAGTTAGCAGAGAAACCATTCTCCAACCCCTCAAACTCCGAAGTAGCTGCTCACATCAGAAATCATCTAGGCAGCCTTCACATGGCCGAGCTCACTGCAAGAAGCAAGGTCGAAGAGGAGTCAAAACGGAGAGAGGAGGAGGAAGGAAAGGATCAGCAACCAAAGGTAAAGCCTTTTTTCAAATGGTTGAAGGTCCTGAACTTGAGTCCATAGTTAGATGGAGTATGACTACAACTCCCGTCAACTAACTCTCTTCAGGGGGTCAACAAAAGGGTGCATGTCATTCAAAGTGAATAGACTGGATCTCCTATCAACGAATGACTGTGTCAAGCTTCTCAGCACCACTTCCGGGAAGAACAGAGAGACAGACAAATATCTTTTGTCCCTGGTGCTGAAAAACTCTGAGAAGTAGAGATAAGTGAAGTTTTGGTAGCATCAGCCTAGGGGGAGTTTGTTGGATCATAAGAGGCTGTTGCAACCAAAACCATATCACTTAGAAGATTTTGAGTACTACATACAAAGGACTTCCGAAGCCAAGTGTGGGACTTCCGAAGGAAGAAAAGAGTTCTTCGAAGTCTAAGTGTAAATACACTTCCGAAGGAGAACTCCAACTTCCGAAGGTAAAGAAGCTACTTCCGAAGGTTCAAGACTTGAAGACAAAGATCTGAAGTCAACTTCCGAAGAATAAAGAAGTCCTTAAAGCCTCAGAAGCATAGAAGCATCTTCCGAAGTATAAGTGGCTTCGGAAGAACTTGTTCTTCCGAAGCCAGTTAACCTTCGGAAGACACTTCTATTATCCAGTAGACATAAGTATGGTCTGTCTGACAGTCCGCTGCAAATCTCTGAGATACTGCATGGCGTTTTCTCAAAAGCCATGTAGTTGACCATACTTTAATCTACTGTATACCTTTTATGTTAAGTACAGTTGTCATCTTTAGTTGGTGACAAAAGGTAAGTCTGGACATGTCATGACTACCATATCTTAGATAATACTTTATCTAAGATACCTTAACTATAGCATTGTAGTATATGCTTTAGTCTTAGGTTTCCAGCTGGTATCAAGTATAACCGGCTGTAGGATCTAGTATATATATAGTTTCTCATTGTAACTCATGTGGTATGCTGTAAGTGTCTTGTAATCTTGAGTTGAGAAGTAATATATACAAGTACCTTGAAAATATTTCTGCTTGTTACTTTGATTACTTATATATTATTATCAACTCTTGTCAAAGACATTGCTTCATCTTGTTTGAGTGACTATTATAAGCGAGTTTGAGAGAAACACAAGTGTTAAGTGACAAAACCCGATCCTGCAACATATATATATGTATGTATATATATGTACACACACACATATATATATAATACATATATATATATATACATATATATTATATAATATAATATATATATATATATATATATAGATATATATATATAATATATAGATATATATATTATATATATATATATATATATATTATACATATCTGTAACCCGAAATCGTGACATATTCTCGTACTTTTTGGACTGATGTACATTTCAAATTTAGCACATAAGAACACCATCTAGCCACCTAATTGGTAACAAGTAGTTAATATTTATAAAACTAATTAAACTAAATTCAAAAGGATTATAACATCAAATTACCATTAACAAACATAATACCCTTCACTTCTAAATCCTAACCATCAAATTTCTCACTACCATCACGACCCTAACCCCCCCCCCCCCCCCCACACACACACACACAAATTTACCTACTCCCACACCATCACACCACGTGACCAGTTGAATTTTTAGTTATCAAAATCTTGACTTTAGGACACTTTATTTGTAGGGTTGTAAACGAGTCGAGCCGAGCTGAACCAGGTTGGGTTCAAGTTTGAGCTTGAAGCTTATCGAGCCGAGCCAGGCCGGCTCGAAAATTTTAACGAGCTCAAAAACACAAGTTCGAGTTCGGTTCGTGAAAAGCTCGAGCCAGCTCGATTCAATTTTTTTTATTTTTTTCACATTAATTTATATGAAAACACAAAAAATATATATTAGGGATTTTAACTTTTGTTGGATACTCCGTACTTAGGGGAACAAATATCATTATTTGAATATAAATAATTTACTATCAAGTTATATATTTTTAAACAAAATATTTAGTGTTTATAAAAAATATATTTTTATTTTAAGAACACCTTTTAAAATCCTAATATAACAATAATAATTATAATAATAGTAGTAGTAGTAATAATAATAATAATTATTATTATACTATATATATATACATGTATTATATGCACCGAGTCACGAGCCGAGCCAACGAACCGAGCTAACCCTGGCTCGAGTTCGGCTCGTTTAGATACGAGCTTTTTACGAGCCGAGCTTTTCTCAAACGAACTTCGAGCCACAGCCCTATTTACTTGCAACATACATAAACATGGGTGTAACACCCGGTTATTTATTTATTTTGATGCCGGGCGAATGAAGAAAAAGAAAATAAAGTCCAAAGTCGAGGGACCAAACTCGCCAACGAGAGAAAGTTGGGTAATTGGTGATATTTGAAGGGAGAGGGCATCCATTACCCTCTCCCCACAACCACATTTTCAGCCAGAAAAGAGAGAGAGGAGAAGAAAAAGGGAGAAAAGAGAGAAAAAGGTTGGTTCGAGCGGATTCAAGAGTGTCAAATCGTCGTGTAGCGGTCCAATCGAAGCTCTTCTTGTTGTGGTCGTTTGTGTGAGTTCTAGGACCCCTCATTTACATGTTTTCAAACGATTGTAGGGCTGGAACACATAGAAAACCCGTTTTGTATGTGTGTGTGTTTGACCCATGTGTATGTGTTTGCGTGTGATGCGTGTTTGGAGTTTGTTTCCGGCTTGTGTGTGTTTGAATGGTGTGGTGGTATGCATTCCTAAGGTTTAGGATGGTTGATTTAGGCTTAGAATGGGTTTGGATGAGCTTGGAGGTCGAAAATGGCAGATTGGGTTCGGGATGAACTCCATTCTGCATCAGCTAATGCTATGTGGCCGAATGGAGGCCATACGGCCGATTGAGGTGCGATTGAGGTACATTCGCACAATTGAGGATTCATTCGTACGATTGGGGCCAGTCGCATGGAGAGTCATACGACTGAGGCGTCACATAGGTGTTCATTCGCATTAGTTTCATCCGCATGAGGTCCATTCGCATTAGCTCCATTCGCATAGAACTCATCCGCATTGAGTCCATCCGCATGAGGTCATTCGCATGGGTGTTCATTCGCTTGAGTGTTCATCCGCATGAGGTCCATTCGCATGACTGGTGTTCATCCGCATAAGTGTTCATCCGCATTGGTCCATTCGCATGATGTTAGGTTGCCTGGTGGCCATACGACTGAAGGGTGTCCATATGCCCAGGTAGGGCTGTTGTACCAGGGAAATGTGTAGTTAAATACTGACTTTGGGGGAAAGTGCAGATGATGTAAGTTTTGATATAGAAATTCCGTAAGTTCATGTAAGATGACTGTTGAGACCTTAAAGGGTATGTTGGGGATGATGATGATGTTGCATATTTATGCATGATAAATGTTATGTATGTATGATGTTGCCATGTATGATGATAATGACTGTGTATGTTGATGTTCCTGATTATGATGAATGCTTATCTTTCTTGTTGCTTTACGTGTTATGTTAATGAATGAATTGAAAATATTATGTAACGTAAAGTGAAAGATGATGAAAAGAGGAACATGATGAATGCATGCATTAATAAATGATGAAAGTAAAGGAAGTCTTACAAGCCTTGTGTGTCAGGACACGCCATTAAAAGGTGTTAGCCCAATGGTGTGTGGGTTCGCTACCCCGGGAGGATGCATATCGGGGTCTTTCTTTGTGATTGACCATTTGTATAGAACCATCGCTGCATACCTTAGGTGTTGTGACCATGAGGTGTTGTGCACCGTTATAGAAGGTCTATGATAGGCCTAGGTCCGAAACCATAACAGACAGGTATTGCCTATGGCAATGATACACCCAAATTATACCTTAGGTACTGTGACCATGAGGTGCGGTGCACCGTTATAAAAGGTTTATGATAGGCCTAGGTCCAGAACCATGAACAGATTGGTATTGCATAGCACACCTAAAACCTTAACTTATGTTGTGACCATGAGGTGTTGTGCAGCGTTATAGAAGGTCTATGATAGGCCTAGGTCCAGTACCATGAACATAAGGGTAAAGTTTATGGTTTGACATAAAGGAAAAGACGAAATGATGAAGATAATAAACGTTACCTAATGTGTACGTATGATGTGTGATCACATGAAAGTAAAGAACGGTTTTAATGAAAGAAAAGTATGCTTTATTATAAAACTAGAACTCACTCAGCAACGCTGACTTTTAGATGTTTCCAGTTGGCAGGTAATTATTGCCTGAGGATGGCACGGGGCGGCTACTCAGCTCTTTGGATGGCATCCATTTATATAACGCTTTTGTGATGTAATGCAACAATGTATTTTGTAACTGGTTAATGATGTATATTTGGCAAAAGCTTTTATAATAAAATGAAATGTCATTTTTAAATGTTTCCGCTGCAATGTTTATGTAAGATAAATGGAAATGTATTTTTGTGCGAGGATCAACCAACTGTAAGCATCCCGGGAACAGGGCCTTACAAGTTGGTATCAGAGTCAAAGTTTAAGTGAAATGGGTAAAATTTTAAAATAAACCTTACTTAAACTGAAAATAGGATGGAAAGAGAATGGGAATGGATGCAATTTAAGTAGTTGTGTGCCCTAAGGTATTTTCGTAATCGGTTAACGTGTGCAGGTATATGTGTCGTTTCAGTGTTTTGTGGTTTATGTGTTGTTTGTAAACTTAAATGCTGATGTAGTCAGGACGAGGTAATGCTCGGGGTATGAAGAGTAAACTAAGTGGCTAATCAGGAACGGCCACTGTAATAGGGACTTACTATACTTGACATATACTGAGCTGTTCCTTGAATGACTGTGTTGGTGTTTGAATCTTTCAGGTGTTAGAGAATAGGCCATGGCGGTATGGTAGTATCTCAAAAAGCTTCGAGGGGTGGAGGTCGTGGTGGGCCTGGTGCTGAACCGCGACCCAAAGAGGAAGGCCTAGAGTCGAAAGGTGGTTCCTGAAGAAACCTGAGACCCCTCATGCGGAGGCTTGTTAGGACCTGGTATTTGAACGAAATACCTAGTGATTAGCGTGTTAAACCAACTCAAATAGTGCGGAATCCTATTTGATTGGCGATCCAATCAGTGAGAACACACGAAGAATCAATCAAGAATTGAATCCAACGTCAGAAATCGATTAGGAATCGATCTGATGTGTTCTGTGAACTTGGAGAACGATTTGGGAGGCTTCTGGACGGCTAGGGTACGTCTGGAATCGTAATGGGATGAATGCTTACGTTTTTCCACGAATTGGGTCTATTTATAGGTTAGTATTGTTCAATCGTGCGACTGGGCCATAAGTATGGTTCAGTCGTGCGATTGAACCATGCGGTTGATTCATCCGCACGACTGAGTGTTCAGTCGTGCGATTGAGTCAATCTTATGTGTCAATCATACGACTGATCCAGTCTCCTGGTTCAGTCGTGCGATTGAGTCAATCGTATGAAGTTATTCATGCGTGTGGTCCATTCGCATGGGCCATTCGCATGAGAACTTCATTAAGTTAAGTTTGAATGTTTTAATTAATATAACATAATGTGCAACCATTCAAACAATCATAAACCCAATCAATTCAATCACGACTCATTAATGAAATATTAAACATTACAAGTAACAACCAATTCATGTCATTTCATTAGTCAATACAAATTACATAATCATCAGACAGACAAGTTCATTACATTACAAATCATGATCTAGGGACATACATGCATCAACAAACTCCCCCTTGGACCTAGATCTATCTAATCTCTTGTCTTCTGCATCACCTCCTTATACTTCTTGTACTTCTCCTCTTTAGTGACTCCTGCGTGAATCTCAAACGCAAAGCAAAGTCGTATAACGTTTTGGAACTGGAGGGCTTGTACAATGTCTTGTGTGTCATAGAACAGTGGCCACTTGTATAATGTATAGACATCATTAGCAGACAAGTTGGTTAGCCACATCGGGTCGAATACCCTGATAGTATCCATTTGGCCCTCTTTATTCAGAACTATGACAGCTTCAGCAGTTCTCCAATCATAGTACCACCATTTGAAGTGTGGAGTGAAGTCCTGTGGCATTTCCCTGAGAGGGATTCTCGACATAGTGCGCGGAGGACTCCACTTCAACACAATCTTGGGCTTGCCAGTAATGGCATCAACCTCAGACCTTCTTATATACCTCGTAGGCTGTTGTGGTCTGAAGTTAACCCATCTGGTGTGGTACTCCTTCTTCAGGGCAGCCTCGAACCAGCCTGACATCTTTCTTGGGTCAGCATACAGCAGCTTTAGTTTAGCCAGCTGGTTGAGCTCAAAACCAGGTAGAGTCTTCAGATCATGTGGGAACCTGAAGTACTCTATGCCCTGTTCCCTCTTAACTGCATACGCGTTAAGGTCATCAAAATAAGCCCATGCAATAATCCTGCCTGACACCTTATGGTGTTTCTTGACTCTGTAGAGCTTGGTGTAGGCATCTTTCTTTGGTGCAGCACGCTGGGTCTCTTTACTTCTTCAAAACAGGCAGCCCACTCAGCCTTGCGAATGTCTACGTCATCATTGGAGGCTTGGGCTGTTCCTTCAGTCTTTTCGTTTCCTGCTCCATCTTGTCTAGTACCTCAAACGTATCACTGACTAGGGACTCACCCAGATTGGGGACCACATTACCCTCGGTGTCAGCATACTGAGGGTACTCTTCTGCAGTAATATCTTCAACCTCAACTTCATCAACGTCATTTAGTTCTTCATCACTGGTTGAATCAACTGTTGGAGCATCCTTGACAATTTCATCAGGATTGAGTCTGAACATCTCTGCCAGTTGCTCATCAGATAGGTCATGAATTATTTCCCCTTCTTCAGGGGTATAACTCACAGACCTTCTTACAATCCCTTGCAGATCAAGAATCATGGTTAATTGAGTCTTGACCTGTTGAAGGGGAGCAATGTCAAACTCATCCCTTTGAAAGTTTGGATCTGTTTGATTTAAACATTCAACACATAAACCATTAGTAAGTAATCAAACAGAATTATATCAACTTAATATATAAACATTCAACACACTGGTTTTCATTACATGATTCAAATACAAATAAATAAATACATAAGACATCTAATCTGTACTTTTGTCTTGAATCATGGGCGTGTCGCTCGGAGGAGCAGAAGTGGTAGATGACTGGTCCTGTCGATGCTTAGATCTTCGTTCTTGACCAGAAGCAGAGGCCGATGCAGCCGCATCCCCTCCTTCTGCTTCGTCATCATCATCTCTACCTTCTGTCCTTTCTTCTTCAGTCTCTTCCTCATCCTCATCCTCATCATCTTCCTCATCATCATCATCATCTTCATCATCACCACCATCTCCATCATCCCCATCACCCTCCTTTATCTTCAAGGGCTCATCCTTTGACCCCTTTAACCTCAGCATAATCGTCTTGTTGGTCGTCTCCAACTCCTCTATACGTTTGACTGACTGGGCCTGCTGGTCCTGGAGTTGGGACACCTCGACTCTCTGAGCATCGATTAGCTGGTTCTGCTGGTCTATCACCCGAGCCTGCTCTGCCATCTGCTGAGACTGGGCAGCAGTCAGGTCGGTCAGCTGGCGGATCTGCGCCGCCTTCTCCTCATCTGCAGCGAGCAGGCGCATCACCATACGGTTAAGCGCCGACAGCTGCTCCTCTACCCCGATGTGAGGTAGAGTAGATCCATAGCATGTGATGGCTGGGCTGAAGGTCCAGCATGATGTGAGGTGGTGGTGGTAGTGGCAGTGGTGAATATGGGTCGGTAGGCTGGTGCTGGTGATGTAGGTGTGAATGGTATGGTGGTGGATGGGAAGGATACAGTGGTGGTAGGTAAGGTGGTGGCTGTGGTAGTGGAAGTAGTGGATGTGTGTGGCTGTGGTGATGGGTGGTATGTCAGTGGTGGTGGTAGTGGTGGCTGTGGTGGTGGAAGTAGTGGCAGCAGTGGTAACGAAGGTCAGGCGACGCTTCTTCTTCTTCAGTCCGTGGGGTTGAGCCATCCTCTTCCTCCTAGTCCCGGTGGAAGTGGATGCTCCCCCTGCAGCTCTGCCCACTGAACCCGGAGCATAGCTCGGGTCAGTCTCTCTCTCTGAGGAGTCCCGAGGGTGTTCACCAACCACCCTAAGCCCGTGTTCTGTGGGAACAACTTTGCTTCCCACAGTCCTAGTGAGGGGCTCCTCATCTGACTCCTCCTCCTCCTGATCACCAGCTACGAACTCCTGATGGAAACCGGCCATCTCAGCAACCTCTCCGGCAGTGGCAGACCCCGGGGGAATAACGTCTGAATCAGTGCCTCTAGGTGGAGCAGGCATATCATCCCCGGCGTCGCCGCTATCATCATCATCTGAGTCATATCTGGTATAGCAATCTGCTCTACATCTGAATCACTGTCATCGTGGCGCCACTTTCTCTTGGCTGGCGCCACATAGTCAGCACGGGCCAGATGCCCAAACAACCTCCTGACAGGGGGTTTCACCTGCTTCCCCCTGTATACCTTCATCCTGCCTAGCGTAGTGTCATCCATGACCTCGAGCACTACAGCATCCTCCTTCTCCTTTGGCAGGGAGGGAAGCTTCTGATCAATAATCATCTGTATAAACCTCGGATACATACAGAAGCCTTCCTTCCCTTTCCCCTCAATGTTCTCCACCAAGTAGGTGAAGATCATTTTGGAGAAGCTGAACGGGTGGTTCAGCACCAATGCAGCATAAGCGTTCTGGATCTGATCCGACAACTCATCAAATCCTCCCTTCCTCGACGCTATGCACTTCAGCAGAACATGCGCAAGATACTTGAACTGGGGACAGAGGTTACTCTTGTTGAGTACCCCAGCATTGATGTCCCCAGAGTACTTGGCTCTCATAAACATCCTCTGACAGTGAGGGGGTGTAGACGAGTAGGACAATCAGCATCATCCCCTAACTGTAGAACAATCCTCAAATCCTCCTCTGATACGGTAATAGCCTCACCAAAGATCGTACTCCTGATGCAATGAGGCTCAGAGGATCTATCAACAGTCGCGCCTTCCCAGAAGGCCTGCTGCACTGATCTATACGGCGTGCATGGTGTAGAGATAGCATGAGCAATCCTGGATCTCAACAGAAACGTAATGATGCCTGAGAAGTCAGCTGCGTTCCTGGATGTCAAATCCAGATGAGCACATATGTTATGCTTTGTGCTCATGTTCCATCGACTCGCCTCTGTAACACATAACAATATAAACATTAGTACCTTTGGCTAAGAGCATAATGAAACACTTAAACTTTGAATAGAATGTCTCTGTCATGCGATTGAGGTTGTGCGACTGAAGACAGTCGTGCGACTGAACAGTGCGATTGAGGTTCAGACGTGCGAATGACTCATGCGTACGACTGAGTGTGCGACTGGACTCATGCGCATGTACTCTTATGCGGTTACACCAGTCGTGCGACTGAGTCTCATTCGCATGGTTCAGTCGTGCGGTTAAGTAAATCGCCCCCTTCAGTCGTGCGACTGAAGTTCATCCGCCTGTCCAATCGTATGACATCCTGTCCGTTCAATTCAAAATAACTTTTTCACCAATTTGAGTTTTAGACATTGTTATCTGGTTCATTTGACTCGCAATATGTTCTTATAACCTATAACACACTTAATTTCATCTGTTTGAGTAGTTAGGTTAGGTTATTTGTCCGTTTTAGTCTCGGCTTGCTTTCTGATCAAATTCCACAGATCTGGAGTCACAATGAACACTATTTTGGTTTCTTTCCACTTCAAGTTACCTGTAAAGTCGATGGAGATGATCAGTACTCAAGAATCGGGTGTATTATAAATCAAAGGAAATTTTGGCAGAGTTTGGTTAAGTCGTGCGATTTAGGGTTTCTTTGAGGGTGATGAGTCTCTGCGACCGACTCCTCCTCTATTTATACTAACCCTAAATCCAATCGTGCGACTGAATTCATACGCACCTTTCAGTCGTGCGAGTGGGACTCAGTCGTGCGATTGGGTCAGTCGCCCTTCTCCAGTCGTCCGATTGGATTTCAGTCGTGCGACTGACTCACTCGTTCGCACTTAAGCCTCCGACTGGGCTAATCGTATGGGCCATTCGGTTTGATGGTCCATACTCATAGTTCATTCGTGCGAATGGATTCCATTCGTATGGTTAGTCCATACGTATGGTCCATTCGTGCGAATGGGTCATACTTAGTTAATTTTCTGCCATTTTGACCAATTTACATTTAAAACCCCTTTTAACTTTATGAAATTAACGTTATGAGCCTTTGATCATCTCAGACATGATCATTTTATCCTGAAAACATTTTGATCACTTCAGACGTGATCCTTTTAAACACTTTAGTCACCTCAGACGTGACCCTTTTAAAAACACTTTGTCACCTCAGACGTGACTGTTTTAAATTTTCAAAGCACATATGGTCATCTCAGACATGACCCTTTTAGTGAGTTGATTCCTTCTGATTTTCCTGATGTAGTCCGACACAAGACTAAAATTAAAATTAAAACAACTAACTAATTTAAAATTCTTTAACTAATTACATAAACAAACTTATTTTTGGCTTTTTGTGAGAGATAAATCCAGAGATTGATATCTACGGGATTTGGTTCGGGAGTAGATAGCTTCAACTTAGATTGATCATATCTGGACCAATTCAATTTTGGAATCATACAGGTAAGTCAAATCATTTGGGACTAGTTATTAAAACTTTTGATGCTCAAATTCTCGGTGTTCATCCAGAGTCGTTAGCAACTTAAGGAAATCATACTGAAACTCTTAGATTTTCACATTGATTTGAACTTTTGAGAATGTAGCCACAATGATTGTCAGTATGTTTGTCCACTTAAATCCATACACAGACTTTTGACACAGACTGGTGACTTATTTAGGTTTAATTATTTCAACTAACATTTGTGGATCCCACACTTATATGGTAATCAACATTCCTCAGGAGCTTTTGAGCGGTCTACGGGTATTATTACAAGAAGAGACTATTCTTAGAGCTTTCAAAGAGAAGCCTGTCCTCAGGTCAGTGCCATCGCACAGCAGAGAGGCGGCAAACAACAATGAATTCTAGAATATCTAGGTTATGCTTATCCTCAGGTCAGTGCCATCGCACAGCAGAGAGGCACACAACCTATCTCCTTGTTAGAGCAGCTTATTTTATTTTACACAAAATGCACCAACAACATAAGTCATTAGCTTTATTGCATTTGTCTTTCATTTTTTTCTTGCTTTGCTCTAATTATGGTCATCCGCACACATTTGTGGCGTTTAATTGCTCATTACCCCTTATTGGAATATTTTGATTGTGTTAACCAGTGATAAGATGGAAGCCCACAGTCAGTTGAACAACTTAGTTTGATCTTGAGATCACCAATCAGGTCTAATTGTCTATTGTGTTGAATCTACCAACATATCATTTGTGGTCTAGCAGCCTCTAAGTCTACTTTCTTTGTGTCACCTTAGGAGTTGCCAGTTTTCTATCATCTTCCCTTTTTATATTGCTTAGACTACACAGACTTATACTTTGAACTTTTGCATCTTTCAAAACTTAAATTTTTAAAGTCCCTCTTGATTTGTTCCTGTGTACTATCATTTTCCAAAGGTATTGAATCGGTATCACAGACACAATCTACCTTATTTCAGCTAGTTACTCCTTCTCCCTCATTTTTTTTTTTTTTTTTAATGTTAACTTGCTGACATATTCTCCCCCTAAAATACTAAAATCATTTCTGGTTTAATTATTTTAGGATTTTAATAAACAGCAAAATAACATGAGTTTAAATAAAATAGACGAGAATAAAACAAATAAAATAAAATAAAATAAACTTTAACTAAACTACATCGGACTACACATTATCATCATCAGGAATTACCTCACTTTTCTTTTTAACGCCGTTGACCTCTAGCAAATATTGAAAACGTGGTTTATCAAAGGCTTTAGTATAGAGGTCAGCGCGTTGAAAATCAGTATTAATTTTAACCACATCAATTAAGTTCTTTTCAAAGCAATCTCTTATGAAATGGTATTTAATACCGATGTGTTTGGTCTTAGGATGTTGAACCGGATTTTTAGTTACTGCAATTGCAGCAGAGTTATCAACAAAAATAGGAGTAGATGAGAATTTTAAACCGTAATCCCGCATTTGCTGTTGAATCCAGATGATTTGTGAACAGCAACTTGCAGCAGCAACATATTCGGCTTCACAGGTTGACAATGCAACCGATGTCTGCTTCTTACACTGCCAGGTAACTAATCTTCTCCCAAAGAATTGACACCCCGCTGATGTAGACTTGTAGTTCATCTTGCAGCCCCCGTAATCCGAGTCACTATACGCGGTAAGCTCAAAGTCATCATCATGAGGATACCACAATCCAAGTGTGGGTGTACCCTTCAGATAACGAAAAATCCTCTTGACCCCGATCAGATGGTTGACCTTTGGTTTAGCCTGATATCTAGAACATAGACATGTAGCATACATAATATCAGGTCTTGAGGCAGTGAGATACATGAGGGATCCAATCATTCCTCGGTACATAGTGGCATCTACTAGATCTCCATTCTCATCTGATGTAGAAAGATCCCATTAGGTGTTTGATCTACCTGTAATCCGAGAAAGAACTTCATCTCCCCCATAGCACTCATCTCAAACTCTTTCTTCATCACTGCTTCAAACTCTTTGCATAACTCTTCGTTCTTTGACCCGAAGATTATGTCATCAACATATATCTGTACAAGCAGTAGGTCGCCATCCTTTTCTTTAATAAACAGTGTACAGTCAATGACTCCCCTGCGAAAGCCGTGTTTCACAAGATGAGTCGAGAGTTTCTCATACCAAGCTCGAGGAGCTTGATGAAGCCCATATAAAGCTTTGTCGAGCTTGTAAACTCTATCCCGATGATAAGGATCTTCAAATCCCTCGGGTTGACTTACATAGACTGTTTCCCTGATTTCCCCATGAAGGAATGCACTCTTCACATCTAATTGGTAGACTTTAATCTTCATGTACGATGCATAGGCAAGGAAGATACGAATAGCTTCCATCCTTGCCACGGGTGCAAACACCTCATTATAGTCAATTCCCTCGACTTGGCGAAAACCTTGAACCACCAGTCGAGCTTTGTTCCTGATAATGACTCCTTGGTCATCCTTCTTGCATTTTAGTACCCATTTGGTGCCAATGACTTTAGCACCTTTAGGTCTATCAACCAGAGTCCATACACCTAACTTCTTAAACTGCAGAAGTTCTTCTTGCATGGCACTCACCCACGCCTCATCATTTAGTGCCTCACTGACATATTTTGGCTCAACCTGCGAGACAAAACATCGATAAGCACCATCATGAATGTAACCTTTCTCCATAACCGAGGCGTAATCAGCTGAGTATAGCTGATTTCGGGTTTGTACTCCTGATCTGACATCCCCAATAACATTGTCAAGGGGATGATAGACGTTTAGTCGTGATCCTGGAGTAGTAGGAACAGCCACCTCAGAACCGAGATTATGAACATTTTGTTCTGCATCTGAGGTAGTTGGAGTTTGAGGTTCCGAAGTCGAAGGAGCATCACTCGTAGATGCTTGTGGACTTTCAGGAACTGGAACCTGTTCCTCCTGACTGTTCTGGTCATCTGCTTCAGTTTCATCTTCAGAGGAGGAGTCACTGTCATCGACTACTCCCCCTGACTGAGTAGATGATTCTCCCTGTGTGCTAGATGGTGTATTCAGAATATCATACATCATCCTAGTAGCTAACTCATCATCCGAGGGAGAGAGAAGAATGTTGAAGGACTTGAAGAATCCATCATAATCGAAGAAGTATGCAGGTCCTTTGCCTGTAGGTGGTGTGGTATATCTCTGAACGTCGACATTACACCACACTTCTACAAGACCCGTTGAGTTATTGTAAACTCGCTTGTTCGGTATGTTGTATCCTAGAAAAATTCCTTCATCTGCCTTCTCGCTGAATTTTCCTTCTTGTGTCTTCTTCAGAAGTGTACACGGCGCGCCAAAAGGTTCAAGATACTCCAAATTTGGTTTGCGTCTTTGTAGTAGCTCATAACATGTCTTTCCGTGGCGCTTGACTATTAGGACTCGATTCAGTGTATAACATGCATTTGCCACTGCCTCATTCCAGAATTGGATAGGCAGTTTCGAGTCAGCCAGCATAGTCCGTGCAGTCTCTATCAAGCTTCTGTTCTTTCTCTCAGCAACACCATTCATCTGAGGCGTGTAGGCTGAAGTGAATTGATGCACAATTCCCTTTTCCTTGCAGTATGCCTCCATCCATTGATTCTTGAATTCCGTCCCGTTGTCTGAGCGTACTTGTCTAACTTTTAGCTTGTAGAGAGATTCCAGTGTGGTTACTAATTCCTTGAATGACTCAAATTTTCTGATTTGGATTTCAGAAACATTACCCAAGTGAACCTTGAGTAGTCATCAGTGACCACAAAACAGTACAAATCGCCTGCAATGCTCCTTGTACTGACTGGACCAAACAGATCCATGTGAAGAAGTTCAAGAGGAAGTTCTATTGAATGAACTTTCTTTTCCTTATGAGACTTCTTTGTCTGTTTGCCTTTCTTGCAAGCTACACAAAAGTCAGGAAGTTGGAAGTTCTTGACATTTACTCCTCTCACTAAATCCTTCTGAATCAAATGATTCATCTTCCTTTGACTAATGTGTCCCATTATTCTATGCCAGGAGATTGAGTCCTTCTCAGTAGCTTTAGATAGAAAGCACTGAACCTCATGATCCGTTGTAGCAGCTGTTGACAGATCCAAGACATAAAGGTCTTTATATCTTGAAGCAGTCATCAGAACTTGGTCCTCTGGGATCATGTAGTCTTTCTTCAGCACGTAACACTTCTTGTTGTCGAAGATGACTTTAAATCCTTTATCGCAGATTTGGGAAACAGAAAGTAAGTTATTCTGAAGTTGTTGAACGTAGTTCACCTTATCAAACTTAACTTTCTGATTTCCCACTTCTCCCTGAGCTGTGATGTATCCTCCCTTGTTTCCTGCAAAGGAAACATGCCCTCCTTTTATTTGTTTGACGTTTGATAAAAGGGCTCTATTTCCTGTCATGTGCCTGGATGCTCCGCTGTCTATAATCCACGTGTTAGTCTCAGCGCTGTATCGAACACCCTGCACATACAAAGTAAATGTATTAGTTTAGGTTAGGAACCCAAGCTTTTACTGTCTTGGGTTTCCCAGAGGCATCACACATCATAAACTCTACCCATTGACCCTTAGAGGGTGAGGGTAGCTCAGGTTCCTTCTTGTCATCAGTATCAGACACGCAGGATGACTTCTCTTTCCATAAGCCAGATTTGTGCAATGCCTGTTTATGATAAACAGTCGTCTGGCTTACAGGTTGGACTTTAGGTTCACTAGATCTTCTAGGTGGAGTTAGAGAACTCCTCTTAGAAGACCTAGGTCTAGAGTCCTGAAGATCAATCTTCTTCCTAGGTGTCTGATAGAAAGGACAATAGGAAGCAATGTGTCCACATTCTCCACAGTTGTAGCATGATCTGCTATCAACTTTATAAGTAGACTTTCTTTGTGGAGAAGTGCGTGACACTCTAGTAACATCAATCACTAGGTTTTGACTCTTGTATGTTTGATGTTTTCTCTGGTTTAACAAAATTAACTTTTTAACCTGTTTAACATGTTCCATTTTTGGTTAACTGGTTTTTGACTTGAAGCATGTGAAAAATTAACGTTTGAAGTCCTTTTAGGTTCTGATTTGACTCTGTTTGACCCTGACTTTAAGTTAACTTTTTCAAATTCATTTTCCAGATTAACACAAGGCAATTTACCCTTTGCCTTTGAAGTGGCCTCCTTTTGTTTCTGTCCAGATTCAGTAGATGAACATGATGTGTCTGGATCAGTAACAAGAGGAGTAGTCACCACATGATCCTTGATGGGGTTGTTGTTTACTGGTCTAGACTTAGTGTTCATCAAGGTCTCAGGTGGAGGTGGAACCACTTTGTAGCCTAATCCCTCCCCGTTATTCCTTTCTCTCACTAAGTGTTGAACTATGTGTGAAGAACTAGTCCAACTGTGCAGTTTCTGTTTTAATGAGTTAACTTCTACTTCTAGAACTGCCTTTTGCTTCTTAGTGTCCTCTAGGGAGTTTAGATAGTACCTAATGTCATTTGCTTGGTTAAAGGCAACTACTTCGGTTTTCCTAAGCTGTTTAGTCAATAGGTCTATCTTTTCTTTATAACTATGCTCATTTGTTTTAGAACTCTATTAGCCTCAGTGCACAGTTGTAAATCTTTTACTAAGTTATCATTGTGATCTAATAACCTAGCAAATTTTTCATCAATGCTATTCCTAAACATATCACAATCAGAACAAGCATGATTATCAAACATTTGGTCAGTTGTACTTACCTGTGTTGGTTCAGAAGAGTTAGCCATCAACGCAGCATCAGACGTCTCTAGTTCTGGTGATTCTGACTTTTCTGTCTCTGACGTGGAAGTCTCCTCCTTTGGCTTGTAACTGACCTCAGCTGCAGTTGTTTCTTCACTATGTGACATTGCTATCTTAACTGCTAGATCACCTTCACTCGCAGAATCATCATCAATATCCTCAACACTGGAATGTTAGATTCTCCTGGTGAGACAAACCTAAAACTCCAATCCTGTCCTTCATCATCATAAGCAGTCAAGGCTTTTGGGTCCTTGTTTGATGAAGTAGAACTGGAGACTTGCTTGTCTTGGCGAGTAAAGGACGAGAACGGGTTCCCATTACCCGTCTTCTTTGGCTTGACACATTCTCTCTTGAAGTGCCCCTTCTCTCCACAGTTAAAGCAGGTCACTTTGCTCTTGTCAAAACCAAATGTGGTATCCTTAGTAGCTACCAAGTTCTTTCCTGTCTTCTTAACAAACTTCTTCGCCCTTCGGACAGCGCTAGCTAAGGCCCACACTATATCCATCCTCTCAAGCTCCATTTCGTCCACCTGCTCGTAGTCCTCATCTGCCAGATGGCAGTTTCCAATCTTCCCGGCAACAAGTCCATCATATGAATGAACCACTGCTGCTAAAAGATCAGTATGCTCTCGAGCTACTTCTACGGTCACATTACCGAGGTTCTCGGTCTTCGGTTTGGTAGCACTTGCTTCTGATCCAATATAATGGGTACATGACGACCCTGACGTGTCTAATCCAGAAGGAGAAGCATGTGAAGGACCTGACGAGCTAGACACAAGTGCAGTCTGGAGAGGTGCTCCAGATGTCTTAGCTTGAGGCGTGGCGTTGTATAAAGCTGGATTTTGTGTATACGAAGACTTCTGCGCTCTATACTTCATCCTTAGTGCTTCTTCTCGCAACTTGAGAATGAAGTCATTTATATCCAGCTTTACAAGCATTCCATTCTGTCTCAGGTTAGACACGAATGAAGCCCACTTATCAGGCAATCCGTCTGCGAAGTTGCTTACTTTCTCTTCCATAGTCGTTTCCACTCCATGTGTATGCAATTCGCTCATCAAGTGGTAGAATCTGTCTATGACTTCGTCTAAACTCTCATTACCAATCGATGAGAAGTTATCGAATTCCTTCTTTAGCTCCTTTTCCTTGATTGCCTTCAATGACGCATTCCCATCATATCTCTTCTCTAGCTCATCCCACAGTTTCTTGGAGTGTTTGTTCTCTGAATATTGGTGGAATATATCTTTGGGGATAGACTGAGTGATCAATGCATAAACCCTTTTCTCTGCATTGTACTTTACTTTCTGTGCGTCTGTCATCCCACTTAACGTTAATTTAACTCCATCAGCTCCCACCGGTGTACTGTAACCGATCTCAATGGCTTCCCACAGATTAGGATCTACTCCATTAAGGTAGATCTCAAAACGTTGTTTCCAGTGGGGAAACTCATCTAAAGTCAAGAGCTTTGGTGGTTTATCATGATTACCCACCTCACTCTCAAGCAACAGCAGGTTCTGAATCCTCGAGTCCTTTCCAGCAGTAAAGGCTGACATCTGATCTTCCATGGCTAATAAACTTAGAATCTAATCAAACAAACTTTCACTGATGCGACTGAAGGATGCGAATGGTCTAATCGTGCGTATGAACTCTGCGATTGGTTCAATCGTGCGGCTGAACTGGGCGATTGGTTCAGTCGTGCGAATGAATCTGGTGCGTATGAGTTATGCGAACGAACGGTTCAGTCGGCCGAATGAGGGTGCGACTAGGTCCAATCGTGCGAATGAGCAATGCGAATGGAGTCCAGTCGTGCGAATGGGTCACTCGTGCGACTGAAGCTGTTGTTTTGCGAAAATTTCTAGGTTTGACGGGTTTCAGCCGTAAAAATTCGAAATTTCACAAGTCCTAATTGCCTAAGTCTGTAGAAACTAAACTTCGATGAGCAGGGAACGTCCAAGATCACTTTTGATGCCAAAGATTGCGTTTTTCGTGCAAAAACACAAACTTTTATGCAATCTTGATTGAATCAACACGTAATCAAGAGCCAAAGCTCTGATACCACTTGTTAGGACCTGGTAATTAGTGATTAGCGTGTTAAACCAACTCAAATAGTGCGGAATCCTATTTGATTGGCGATCCAATCAGTGAGAACACACGAAGAATCAATCAAGAATTGAATCCAACGTCAGAAATCGATTAGGAATCGATCTGATGTGTTCTGTGAACTTGGAGAACGATTTGGGAGGCTTCTGGACGGCTAGGGTACGTCTGGAATCGTAATGGGATGGATGCTTACGATTTTCCACGAATTGGGTCTATTTATAGGTTAGTATTGTTCAATCGTGCGACTGGGCCATAAGTATGGTTCAGTCGTGCGATTGAACCATGCGGTTGATTCATCCGCACGACTGAGTGTTCAGTCGTGTGACTGAGCCAATCTTATGTGTCAATCATACGACTGATCCAGTCTCCTGGTTCAGTCGTGCGATTGAGTCAATCGTATGAAGTTATTCATGCGTGTGGTCCATTCGCATGGGCCATTCGCATGAGAACTTTATTAAGTTAAGTTTGAATGTTTTAATTAATGTAACATAATGTGCAACCATTCAAACAATCATAAACCCAATCAATTCAATCATGACTCATTAATGAAATATTAAACATTAGAAGTAACAACCAATTCATGTCATTTCATTAGTCAATACAAATTACATAATCATCAGACAGACAAGTTCATTACATTACAAATCATGATCTAGGGACATACATGCATCCACAAGGCTGGAGATGAGAGTGCGAACTTGAGGGCCTCGGTAAAGGAGGCTGTTGTTGAAGAGGTGCATCAGGTCATGCAGACAATCTTACCGTCTGTGGTGACCGAAGTTATCAAGGCTGTAAAGGAAGGAGAAAGAAAGGAGAGAAACAGGTCCTCGGGGGGACGGGAGCAACCGGAGCCTGAAATGATTTTCTCTGATAATGAAGAAGAGGAAGAAGAAGAGCCTGCGCCGGAGGCGGCACGAGGCTGTAACTACAAGGCGTTTCAGCGATGCAAGCCCCCTACTTTTGATGGTAACGGCACTGCCGCTGCTGCTCACCGATGGGTGAGAGAAATGGAAGCTGTTCTAAATATCAACGAGTGCCGGGAGGATCAGAAGGTAAAGTTTGCTGCCCATTCTTTCGTGGACTCAGCTCTATGCTGGTGGGACAATATTGTCCAAGCGGAGGGTAGTCGGGCTATTGGAAGAATGAGATGGTCCGAGCTGAAGAAGTTGGTGATTGAGGAGTTCTGTCCTCACCGTGAAATGGATAAAGTTGAGAGAGAGTTCCTGCAACTGGAGGCGGGAACCATGACACATCAACAGTACACCACAAAGTTCAACGATATGGCACGTCTGGTGCCGAATCACGTGACGCCTCTGTCACGGAAGATTAAGAGGTACATTCAGGGTTTGCCAGTGGATATTCGCAAGCACATGATCGCTGCTCGACCGAGTACGTTTAGGTCGGCGGTGGATTTGGCAGGGAGACTGTATGATGAGAGGACGGTGGTGGTGACTAAAGGTAGCAAGAAGGGTGGTGGTGATCGGAACTGGCATGGGAAGAGGTTTGGTCGGGGTGATGCCTCGACGGGTAACAAGAAGGCACGGGTGGACGACCACCGTGGGGTCGCATCGGGTAGTGGTATGAAGAAGTGCGGTAGGTGTGGGAGAGAGCATAGTGGGGAATGTAGGCTGGGGTTGAATGTGTGCTTCAAATGTGGGAAGGCGGGGCATATAGCCAAGGACTGTCGTACGGTCCGGTGTTTTAACTGTGGCATGGAGGGGCACATGAGTAGGGATTGTAAGAAACCGATGGCTGAGGGTTCCGGGGTGAAGAAGACGGGAAGTGAAGGATAGAGGGCGAACGCCATGGTATTCACTATGACACAGGAGGAAGCTATAACGGACCCTGATGTTGTGTCCGGTACGTTTCTAGTGAGACAAACTTTAGTTTCTGTGTTATTTGATTCTGGTGCTAGTAAAAGTTTTATTTCTGCTGCTTTCTGTGCTAAGCTGCTTGTTAGTAGTAGACGTGTTGATGCGCCGTTTGATGTAGAAACTGCCATAGGTAAGTCTACCCGGATTTCTGAGATGATAAAAGATTATGATATGGAACTAGAAGGTCATAAGTTTCCTGTTAGACCGTTCGTGATGACCTTAGATGGTTTCGATTTGGTTCTTGGGATGGATTGGTTAGCGGACTACGAGGCGAACGTTGTGTGTCGCAAGAAGATGATTCGGTTGACAGCGCCTGATGGGAGTTCGGTGATGGTTTATGGTGATCGGGTCACGACGATTCCGAAAGTAATTTCGATGGCGGTGGCGGGAAAGTGTATGAGGCGTGGATGTAGTGCCTATTTAGCCTATGTAAAGGATGTGGATACGCCAACACCACAACTAGTTGATGTACCGGTTGTGTGTGACTTTCCAGACGTGTTCCCATAAGACTTACCAAGAGTTTCACCTGACCGAGAGATTGAGTTTTAGATTGATCTGATACCGGGTGCCCAACCTGTTGCCAAGGCACCGTATCGGCTGGCTCCGACGGAGATGAAGGAGTTGATAGAGCAGTTGCAAGAACTGCTTGATAATGGGTTCATTAGACCGAGTATCTCTCCTTGGGGTGATCTGGTACTGTTCATGAAGAAGAAAGACGGTAGTATGAGGATGTGTATTGACTACCGTGAGCTGAATAAGTTGACGATAAAGAACCGATACCCCTTACCGAGAATTGATGATTTTGATTAGCTTCAAGGTGCCAGTTGGTTTTTGAAGGATAGACCTTCGATCGGGCTATCATCAGTTGAAGATGAAAGAGCAGGATATCCCTAAAACAGCTTTCCGCACGCGATATGGTCACTACGAGTTCCTTGTCATGTCTTTTGGTTTGACCAATGCGCCAGTTGCTTTTATGGATCTAATGAATCGAGTATGTCGGCCGATGTTGGATAAATCAGTGATCGTGTTTATTGATGATATCCTGATTATTCGAAGAGCGAGATAGAGCATGTCGGTCACATTCAGGAGGTTCTAGAGACGTTGAGAAGGGAGAAGTTGTACGCCAAGTTCTCCAAGTGCGCATTCTGGTTCCGCAAGGTTCAGTTTTTGGGTCATGTGGTGAATCCTGACGGGATTATGGTGGACCCGGCAAAGGTGGAGGCGGTTATGCAATGGAAGTCACCAAAGACGCCATCCGAGATTCGTAGCTTCTTGGGTTTGTTGGGTTACTACAAAAGATTCATTAAAGACTTCTCTAAGATCGCCTCCCCACTAACTAAGTTGACCCGGAAAGATGTGAAGTTTGTATGGGGTCAAGCTCAAGAGAAGGCGTTCGAGGAACTGAAGGCGAGGTTGACTCAAGCTCCTGTTCTGTCATTACCCGATGGAAGTGAAGATCTGGTGGTTTATTCTGATGCTTCCTACTCGGGGTTGGGGTGTGTATTAATGCAGAGAGGGAAGGTTATAGCCTATGCATCCCGACAGCTGAAGGTTCATGAAGTCAGTTATCCTACTCATGACTTGGAGCTAGAAGCCGTGGTCTTTGCGCTAAAGATTTGGAGGCACTATCTTTACGGGACGAAGTGCACCATATTCACTGAGCACAAGAGCTTGAAGTACTTCTTTGAGCAGAAGGACCTGAACATGAGGCAGAGACGATGGTTGGAGCTCATAAAGGACTATGATTGCGAGATCCATTACCATCCGGGCAAAGCCAACGTGGTGGCGGATGCCCTTAGCCGAAAGGAGAGACCCGAGCCGATTCGGGTGAAAGCATACCAGTTGATCATGACCTCGGATGTAATGAAGCAAGTCAAAGAGTTTCATGATGAGGCATTGAAAGAAGATCATCGTAACTCTGAAAGAATGGGAGGTCTGGTCGCGGAGTTGGGTGAAAACACACTTGGTGTTAGAATCCGATTTTGATGAATGTGGATTCCTCGCCTTGGGGATCTACGGGTGAAGATTATGGATGAGGCTCACAAGACTCGATACTCTATTCATCCCGCTGCTACAAAGATGTACCAAGACATGAAGAAAGATTATTGGTGGCGGGGTATGAAGCGTAACGTATTGGAGTATGTGAGTAAGTGCCTTACTTGCTTGCAAGTGAAAGCCGAGCATCAGAAGCCGTATGGGAAGATCCAACCTTTGGATATACCGGAATGGAAGTGGGAGCACATCACCATGGATTTCATTACAAAACTGCCGCGTACCCCGAAACGGTATGATGCCATATGGGTGATAGTTGACCGTCTGACGAAGAGTGCTCACTTTCTACCGACCCGCGAGACATATTCATCTCAGAGGTTGGCCGATCTATTTATCAAGGAAATTGTTACTCGTCATGGTGTGCCGGTGTCTGTTGTGTCTGATCGTGACACCCGGTTTACATCCAAATTCTGGAAGAAATTCCACGACGCCATGGGGACGAGGTTACATATTAACACGGCTTATCATCCTCAGACTGATGGTCAACCATTTAGACATTGGAGGACATGCTTCGGGCATGTGTGATTGATTTTGGACGAATTTGGGATGACCACTTACCGTTAGCTAAATTCTCGTACAACAACAGTTATCATACCAGCATTGGTATGCCCTCATATGAGATGCTATATGGTAGGAGATGCAGAACACCCGTCTGTTGGGGTGATATTTGTCATAAAGAGTTAGGGAGCGTTGAGGTGATCGAGGCTACGACTGAGAAGCTTGAAAAGATCAAAGCCTTCATGAAGGCAGCCAAAGATAGACACAAGTCGTATGCTGATAAACGACGCAGACCGATTGAGTTCCAGGTGGGTGACCAGGTTATGTTGAAGGTCTCACCTTGGAAGGGTATCATTCGTTTCCGAAAGCGGGGCAAGTTGAACCCGAGGTACATAGGCCCTTTCCGAATCATTGCTCGGGTAGGAGAGGTGGCCTATAGATTGAAGTTATCGGATGAGTTAAGTGGAATTCACCCGACATTCCATGTATCTCACCTAAGAAAGTGCTTGGCAGATGAAGATATGATTGTTCCACTGGAAGATATCGAAGTAGATGAACGGCTCAATTATGTGGAGCAACCAGTAGCAATCATCGATCGAAAAGAGAAGAGGCTGAGGAATAAAACGGTTCCTCTTGTGCGCGTACAGTGGAAGCACAGGAAAGGATCCGAGTCAACGTGGGAGACTGAAGAAGAGATGACGCAGCATTACCCACGTTTGTTCGAGGAATAACAAGTTTTGGGGACGAAACCTATTTAAGGGGGTGGACTTGTAACACCCGGTTATTTATTTTTTTTGAAGCCGACGAATGAAGAAAAATAAATAAAGTCCAAAGTCGGGGGACCAAACTCGCCAACGAGAGAAAGTTGGATAAGTGGTGATATTTGAAGGGAGAGGGCAGCCATTACCCTCTCCCCACACCCACATTTTCAGCCAAGAAAAGAGAGGAGAAGATGAAAGGGAGAAAAGAGAGAAAAAGGTTGGTTCGAGTGGATTCAAGAGTGCCAAATCGTCGTGTAGCGGGTCCAATCGAAGCTCTTCTCGTTGTGGTCGTTTGTGTGAGTTCTAGGATCCCTCATTTACATGTTTTCAAACAATTTTGGGGCTGGAACACATAGAAAATCCGTTTTGGTATGTGTGTGTGTTTGACCCATTTGTATGTGTTTGCGTGTGATGCGTTTGGAGTTTGTTTTCGGGCTTGTGTGTGTTTGAATGGTGTGGTATGCATTTCCTAAGGTTTAGGATGGTTGATTTAGGCTTAGAATGGGTTTGGATGAGCTTGGAGGTCGAAAATGGCAGATTGGGTTCGGGATGAACTCCATTCTGCATTAGCTAAGGCTATGCGACCGAATGGAGGCCATACGGCCGATTGAGGTGCGATTGAGGTACATTCGCATGATTGAGGATTGATTCTTACGATTGGGGGCCAGTCGCATGGAGAGTCATACGACTGAGGCGTCGCATAGGTGTTCATTCGCATTAGTTTCATCCGCATGAGGTCCATTCGTATTAGCTCCATTCGTATAGAACTCATCCGCATTGAGTCCATCCGCATGAGGTCATTCGCATGGGTGTTCATTCGCTTGAGTGTTCATCCGCATGAGGTCCATTCGCACGACTGGGTGTTCATTCACATAGGTGTTCATCCGCATTGGTCCATTTGCATGATGTTCAGTCGTCTGGAGGCCATGCGACTAAAGGGTGTCCATACGCCCAAGTAGAGCTGTTGTACCCGGGGAAATGTGTAGTTTAATTACTGACTTTCGGGGGAAAGTGCAGATGTAAGTTTTGCTATGGAAATTCCCTTAAGTTCATGTAAGATGACTGTTGAGACCTTAGAGGGTATGTTGTGCATGATGATGATGATGTTGCATATTTATGCATGATGAATGTTATGTATGTATGGTGTTGCCCTGTATGATGATGATGACTGTGTATGTTGATGTTCATGATTATGATGAATGTTTATCTTTCTTGTGGCTTTACGTGTTATGTTAATGAATGAATTGAAAGTATTATGTAACGTAATGTGAAAGATGATGAAAAGAGGAACATGATGAATGCATGTATTAATAAATGATGAAAGTAAAGGAAGTCTTGCAAGCTTTATGTGTCGGGACACGCCATTAAAAGGTGTTAGCCCAACGGTGTGTGGGTTCGCTACCCCGGGAGGATGCACATCGGGGTCTTTCTTTGTGATTGACCATTTGAATAGAAACATTGCTGCATACCTTAGGTGTTGTGACCATGAGGTGTTGTGCAACGTTATAGAAGGTTTATGATAGGCCTAGGTCCAGAACCATGAACAGAAAGGTATTGCCTATGGCAATGATACACCCAAATTATACCATAGGTACTGTGACCATGAGGTGCGGTGCACCGTTATAGAAGGTCTATGATAGGCCTAGGTCCAGAACCATGAACAGAAAGGTATTGCATAGTACACCTAAACTTTACCTTAAGTGTTCTGACCATGAGGTGTTGTGCACCATTATAGAAGGTCTATGATAGGCCTAGGTCCAGTACCATGAACAGAAGGGTAAGGTTTATGGTTTGACATAAAGGAAAAGATGAAATGATGAAGATAATACACGTTACCTATGTGTACGTATGATGTGTGATCGCATGAAAGTAAAGAACGGTTTTAATGAAAGAAAAGTATGCTTTATTATAAAACTAGAACTCACTCAGCAACGCTGACTTTTATGTGTTTCCAGTTGGCAGGTAATGATTTTTGAGGATGGCACGGGGCGGCTACTCGCTCTTTTGGATGGCATCCATTTATATAAGGCTTTGTGATGTAATGCAACAATGTATTTTGTAATTGGTTAACGATGTATTATTTGGCAAAAGCTTTTATAATGAAATGAAATGTCATTTTAAATGTTTCTGCTGCAATATTTATGTAAGATAAATGGAAATGTATGTTTTTGTGCGAGGATCGACCAGCTATAAGCGTCCCGGGAACGGGGCCTTACAATGGGATACTTAGTTTAATGCCCATACATAAGCATGACTACAATCATAATTTAAAAAATAGTTCTCCATATTCCATATCCATTCCCAAATCTATAAGAGCATTCGCACTCCGTTTTCTAAATTTATATGAGTGTATTCTCTATATTATATGGTATGGTTATAAGTGTTTGTGAGTGAAAGATATAAGAAATTACTATTCAATCTGTATTTTTAGGACATTCTGTTCAAAATCCTATAATGTTTTTAATATATTTTAAATAGATAAAATAATAATAAAGTTGAAAATGAGAGAGAAAAAGTAATGATTTTTTATATAATTATATAGATAAAAATAAAAATGACTTGTGAATGCTCTAAGGCACCCCAATACCCCAAACTTTCTAAATTATAAATTATTTCTTATTAGTCAAGTCTAAATCCAAAACCTTCAAGATTTTTGGGTTGCCAAGATGTTAGGAAGCTTAAGAACACTAGAAATTTCACTTAGTTTCTTCCCTAGCCTAGTCTACTGGTATGACTCTTGTTTACTTCATGGTACTTAATTTTTAAGGAATATGTTAGTATGTGTATGAATATTATGTTACTACAACACAAATAAATATCTCCTATGGATTTTTGTTATTAAAAAATTTTGTAGGAAATTTCTTACGGATTAGCTACGTGCTACAGATGCATGTTGCTACGGTTTGCCTTCGGATAAACCATTGCAAACTGTGTTCATAGCAAATCTATAAGAAAATTCATAGCAAAAGTTTTAAAATAAATATATTAAAAATGATTTAATTTAACTTGTAGCAAATTCGTAGAAATAAATGTTAAAAAAATAACTAAAAATAGTTTAGCAATGCCCGTAGTAAAATCCATAGCAAGACTAAGGAACAAACATTACATAGTAAATTTTATAGCAAAAGTGAAATTATAAGATTTTAAATAATGATAAAAAATATCATCAAAAACATCCACAGTAAAATCCATAGCAAAACCTAAATTTACGAAAATAATACATAATAAATATTAATACCCGTAGCAAATTCCATAGCAAAATTTTTTAAAAAAATAGATATTTAGGATAGTTGAAAGTAAATTAGTTGAAATTTATAGAGAAAGTCATATTAAAATCAAGAAATAAGTTTTTGAACTAAAACCTTTGTAAAATTTCTAAGGAAATCAAGAGATATATAACAACTATAAATAAATAATCAAAACAAGTTAATAAAAACTATAGTAAATATGTAAGAAAGTGAGTTCTGATTACCTATTATATAATCCATCAAACGTAATAAATTAATACTAAATATGATCAAGTGAGACTCATCATGATTTGTTAAAACCTATAATAACCCTCAAGAACCAATACGATTCATTAAGGTGCAAGACTCGTTATAAGTAATTTTAAAAAAAAATTGCACTCGTAGTTAGTCATGTATAAATATGAATGTCCTTATCAATAATTAATAATAAATCATTTAGGATCAATTGTGATGAATTAGGATTAGATAGTATAAATATTATATAGTCAACGGAGAATGATAGTATAATACAATAGCTTAGCTTTGATTTCGGACAATCATGATTAATTAATGAAAAGCTAGTTGTAGGGGTGTTTATCGAATCAAATCAAATTCAAGTTAAACGAATCAATTGACATGAATTTTGAAATTTCCAAACAACTTTCGAATTTGATTTCAATTAGAAAATGATAAGTCGAATTTAAATCGAGTCCAATATGAAAATTTCAAACATAATTCGAATTCGATTTGTACTCGAAAGAAATTTCAATTACTTAATTTGTATTTGGTGAAAGAAATAATTTATCAAATAATATATTCCTTTTAAATTTATTCAAAAAATACAATTTTAAATTATCAAAATAAAAATAGAAAGCGTAACACACAAATATTTCAAGTGCCAAATAAGACAAATGGTATTGATTAGACCTTAAAATTTTAGATTATATATTTTTTAACCTTTTGATTCTTACTCTCTTATATACATTATAGTAATATATAAAATAAATACGTATAAGCTTGTATTTTTATGTAAGGCCCCGTTCCCGGGACGCTTACAGTTGGTCATTCATCAAACATAAAACATACATTTACATTTGTACTTAATAAACATCGCAGCGGAACATTAAAATAAGCTTTCATTTCTATATAAATGCTTTTGCAAGTTAATACAACATTCATTACAAAATAGTTTGTTCGCATTACAATGCAAAAACATTAATCAAAAGAATGCCATCCCAAAAAGAGCTGAGTAGCCTCGCGGTGCCATCCTTAGCAAACATCACCTGCCAACTGGAAAACATATAAAAAGTCAGCGTTGCTGAGTGAGTTCTAGTTTTTATTATAAAACATACTTTACTCTCACCTAAAACCATTCGTTACTTTTGCATGATCACACATCATACGTACGCATAGATAATATCATTATTATCTTCTTCATTCATTCATTCGTTCCATATAATTTTACTTGCGCATCGGACATCATCCATACCAATACCATGTGCTACACCCCGATCAGTCTTAGCTACTGGGCCGAAGTCAATAAATGAACAGCTAAACGTATGCCACAGTACTAGGGGTAAGCGGTAGAGGTTCTACATTAATGGTCAATCACAAAGAAGGACCCGTTATCCGATGCATGCAAGACGTTTCATTTCTTTCCACTTTACGTTACATAATACTTCATTTCATTCATAACATAATACGTAAAGCCATAGGAAAGATAATATACATCGCACTAAGGAACATTAACATGCATCAACATCACATTATACAGGGCAACATCATACATACATAACATGCATCATGCATAAACATGCAACATCATCATCTCTATGCCCTATATGCTTTCTAAGGCCATAACAGTTACCTTACATGCCCTTACGGGAACCTTTATGTCAAAACTTACATCTGCACTTTCCCCCGAAAGCCAGAGGTCTAACTACACTTTCCTTCGGGTGTAGCAGCTCTATTCGTGCGTATGGACACCCTTCAGTCGCATGGCCTCCATGCGACTGAACATCATGCGATTGGACTCATGCGGATGGACATCTATGCGAATGGACATCCAGTCGTGCGTATGGACCTCATGCGGATGGAACTAATGCGAATGAGCACCTATGAGACTGATCTAATGCGAATGAACTCATGCGACTAAGCACTTATGCGACTGAACTCTCAGTCGTATGACTCCCCATGCGACTGGACTCCCAGTCGTGCGAATGAAACCTTAGTCGTGCGATTGAACCCTCAATCGTGCGAATAAATCCCAATCGTGCGAATTACCCTCAATCGCCTCTCAATCGGTCGTATGGCCTTCATTCGGTCGCATAGCCCTAGCTGATGCAGAATGGAGTTCATCCCGAACCCAATCTGCCATTTTCGGCCTCCAAGCTCATCCAAACCCATTCGAAGCCTAAATCAACCATCCTAGACCTTAGGAATGCATACCACAACACATACAAGCACACACAAGCCCAGAAACATACACGAAACGCATCACACACATCACACCCAATTGGGTCAAACACATACACACACAAAAACAGGTTTTTAATATTCTCCAGCCCCAAAATCGATTGAAAACAAGTAAAAGTGGGGTCCTAGAACTCACACAAACGAGCACAATGACAAGGGCTTCGATTTGGCTTGCTACACAACGAGTTTGGCCACCCGAGTCACCCGAACCGACCCTTTTTCTCTTTTCTTCTTCTTTCTCTCTTCTCCTCTCTTTGAAAGCTGAAATGTGGGGGTGTGTGGGGAGAGTTTGGCTGCCCTCTCCCTACTAATATCACCATATTTCCAACTTTTCTTCGTTGGCGAGTTTGGTCCCTCGACTTTGAACTTTATTTCCTTTTTCTTCCTTCGTCAGCTTCAAAATAATAAATATCCGGTTGTTACAAGTCCACCCCCCTTAAATAGGTTTCGTCCTCGAAACCTGTTATTCTTCGAACAAACGTGGATAATGTTGTCTCATTTCTTCCTCAGTCTCCCACGTTGACTCGGATACCTTCCTGTGCCTCCACTGTACACGCACAAGAGGAACCACTTTATTTCTCAGCCTTTTCTCTTTCCGATCGATGATTGCCACTGGTTGCTCCACATAATTGAGCCATTCATCTACTTCGATATCTTTCAATGGAACAATCATATCTTCATCTGCTAAGCACTTCCTTAAATGAGATACATGGAATGTCGGGTGAATTCCACTTAACTCATCCGGTAATTCTAGTCTATAGGCCACCTCACCTACTCGAGCAATGATTCGGAAAGGGCCTATATACCTTGGGCTCAATTTGCCCCGCTTTCGGAAGCGAATGATACCCTTCCAAGGTGAGACCTTCAACATAACCCGGTCACCCACCTGGAACTCAATCAGCCTGCGTCGTTTATCAGCATACGACTTCTGTCTATCTTTGGCTGCCTTCATGAAGGCTTTAATCTTCTCAAGCTTCTCAGTCGTAGCCTCGATTACCTCAACGCTCCCCAATTCCTTCTGCCCAATATCACCCCAACAAACGGGTGTTCTGCATCTCCTACCGTATAGCATCTCATATGGAAGCATACCAATGCTGGCATGATAGCTGTTGTTGTATGAGAATTCGGCTAACGGTAGGTGGTCATCCCAACTTCCACCAAAATCAATCACACATGCGCGAAGCATGTCTTCCAGCGTCTGAATGGTCCTTTCTGACTGACCATCAGTCTGAGGATGATAAGCCGTGCTAATACGTAACCTCGTCCCCATAGCGTCGTGGAACTTCTTCCAAAATTTAGATGTAAACCGGGTGTCGCGATCCAACACAATAGACACCGGCACACCATGACGAGTTACAATTTCCTTGATGAACAGATCAGCCAACCTCTCCGATGAATATGTCTCGCAGATCGGTAGGAAGTGAGCACTCTTCGTCAAGCGATCAACTATCACCCATATGGCATCGTACCCTTTCGGGGTACGCGGCAGCTTTGTAATGAAATCCATGGTGATGTGCTCCCACTTCCATTCCGGTATATCCAAAGGTTGTATCTTCCCATACGGCTTTTGGTGCTCGGCCTTCACCTGTAAGCAAGTAAGACACTTACTCACATACTCCACCACATTGCGCTTCATACCCGGCCACCAATAATCTTTCTTCATATCATGGTACATTTTCGTGGCACCAGGATGAATAGAGTACCGAGTCTTGTGAGCTTCATCCATGATCTTCATCTGTAGATCCCCAAAACAAGGAATCCACACACGACCGAATCGGGTTCTAACACCGAGCGTGTTTTCACCCAATTCCCCAACCAGACCTCTCATTCTTTCAGAGTTAAGATGATCTTCTTTCAATGCCTCATCTTGGAACTCTTTGACCTGTTTCATCACATCCGAGGTCATAATCAGATGGTATGCTTTTACCCGAATCGGCTCGGGTCTCTCCTTTCGGCTAAGGGCATTCGCCACCACGTTGGCTTTGCCCGGATGGTAATGGATCTCGCAATCGTAGTCTTTTATGAGCTCCAACCATCGTCTCTGCCTCATGTTCATATCCTTCTGCTCAAAGAAGTATTTCAGACTCTTGTGGTCGGTGAATATGGTGCACTTCGTCCCGTAAAGATAGTGCCTCCAAATCTTCAACGCAAAGACCCCAACCCCGAGTAGGAAGCATCAGAATAAACCACCCGATCTTCACTTCCATCGGGTAAGGACAGAACAGGAGCTTGAGTCAATCTCGCCTTCAATTCTTCAAACGCTTTATCTTGAGCCTGACCCCATACAAACTTTACATCTATCCGGGTCAACTTAGTCAGTGGAGAAGCAATCTTAGAGAAGTCTTTGATAAATCTTCTGTAGTAGCCCGCCAAACCCAAGAAACTACGAATCTTGGATGGCGTCTTCGGCGACTTCCATTGCATAACCGCCTCCACTTTCGCCGGGTCCACCATAATCCCGTCAGGATTCACCACGTGACCCAAGAACTGAACCTCGCGCAACCAGAACGCGCACTTGGAGAACTTGGCGTACAACTTCTCCCTTCTCAACGTCTCTAGAACCTCCCGAATGTGACCGGCATGCTCTGCCTCGCTCCTCGAGTAAATCAGGATATCATCAATAAACACGATCACTGATTTATCCAACATCGGCCGACACACTCGATTCATCAGATCCATAAAAGCAGCTGGCGCATTGGTCAAACCAAAAGACATGACGAGGAACTCATAGTGACCATAGCGCGTGCGAAAAGCTGTTTTAGGGATATCTTGTTCCTTCACCTTCAACTGATGATAGCCAGATCGAAGGTCTATCCTTGAAAACCAACTGGCACCCTGAAGCTGATCAAACAAATCATCTATCCTCGGCAAGGGGTATCGGTTCTTCACCGTCAACTTGTTCAGCTCGCGGTAGTCGATGCACATCCTCATACTACCGTCCTTCTTCTTTACAAACAGGACCGGAGCACCCCAAGGAGAGATACTCGGTCTAATGAATCCCTTATCAAGCAGCTCTTGCAACTGCTCCATCAACTCTTTCATCTCGGTCGGAGCAACCGATACGGTGCCTTGGCAACAGGTTGGGCACCCGGTATCAGATCAATCTGAAACTCGATCTCTCTGTCAGGTGGCACTCCTGATAAGTCTTCTGGGAACACGTCTGGAAAGTCACACACAACCGGTACATTGGCTAGTTGTGATGTTGGCGCATCCACATCCTTTACATAGGCCAAGTAGGCACTACATCCACGCCTCATACACCTTCCCGCCACCACCATCGAGATCACCTTCGGAATCGTAGTAACCCGATCACCATAAACCGTCACTGAACTACCGTCAGGCGCCGACAACGGAATCATCTTCTTGCGACACACAATGTTCGCCTCGAAGTCCGCTAACCAATCCATCCCGAGAACCAAATCAAAACCACCTAAGGTCATCACGAACGGTCTAACAGGAAACTTATGACCCTCAAGCTCCACATCATAGTTCTCTATCATCTCAGAAATCCTTGTAGACTTACCTATGGCAGTTTCTACATCAAAGGGCGCATCAACACGTCTACTACTAACAGGCAGTTTAGCATAGAAAGCAGCAGAAATAAAACTTTTACTGGCACCCGAATCAAATAACACAGAAGCTAAAGTTTGGTTCACTAGAAACGTACCGGACACAACATCAGGGTCCGTCCTAGCTTCTTCCTGTGTCATGGCGAATGCCCTGGCGCTCGCTCTCGGTCCATCACCTCCCATCCTCTTCGCCCCGGAACTCTCAGCCCTCGGCTTCTTACAATCCCTGCTCATATGACCAGTTTCCCCGCAGTTAAAACATTTGCCCGACAGGCAATCCTTTGCCATATGCCCTGTCTTCCCACACTTGAAGCACACATTCGATCCCATCCTACATTCTCCCGCATGCTCCTTTCCATACTTGCCACACCTCCTCGATCCCGCTCCCTGTGTGGCCACGCGGCGGTCATCCACCCGTGCCTTTTTGTTACACGTCGAGGCATCACCCCGACCAAACCTTTTCCCATTCTAGTTCCGATCACCACCACCCTTCTTATTCGCTTCAACCACCGCCATTTCCCTCTCATCATATAGTCTTCCGGCCAAATCGACCGCCGACCTAAACGTACTTGGCCGGGCGGCGATCATATGCCGGCGAACATCCACCGGTAAGCCCTGAATGTACCTCTTGATCTTCCGAGACAGAGGCATCACCTGATCCGGCACCAACCGTGCCATCTCATTGAACTTGGTAGTGTATTGATGGTGTGTCATGGATCCCGCTTCCAGCTGGAGGAACTCCCTCTCTATCTTATCCATCTCCCGGTGAGGACAAAACTCCTCAATCACCATCTTTTTCAGTTCGGGCCATCTCATTCTCCCGATTGCCCGGTTACCCTCCACTTGGACAATGTTGTCCCACCAGCATAGTGCTGAGTCCACAAATGAATGAGTGGCAAACTTCACCTTCTGATCTTCCCGGCACTCGCTGATGTCGAGAGCAGCCTCCATTTCTCTCACCCATCGGTGAGCAGCGACAGCATTACCATTACCGTCAAAAGTAGGGGGCTTGCATCTCATAAACACCCTGTAGTTACAGCCTCGTGCCACCTCTCGCCTAGGCTCATCTTCCTCTTCCTCGTCTTCGTTATCAGAGAAAATCGTTTCAGGCTCCGGTTGCTCCCGCTCCCCCGAGGCCCTATTTCTCTCCTTTCTTTCTCCCTCCTTCACCGCCTTAATGACTTCGGTCACCACAGACGGTAAGATTGTCTGCATGACCTGGTGTACTTCTTCAACAACAGCCTCCTTTACCGAGGCCCTCAAGTTTGCACTCTCATCCCCAGCTTCCGGATGAGGAGTCTCTGGTTCCTCAGGAACCACCTTCTCGACCCTTGGTATTCCTCTCTTGGGTTACGGCTCAACATCAGGCCCGCCACGGCCTCCACCCCTAGATGCTTTAGAAGATCTACCTCCAGCCATTCTCTAACTCACACTGAAAGATTCAAACACCAACACGGTCATTCAAGGAAACAACTCAGTTTATGTCAAGTATAGTAAGTCCCTAATTACAGTGGTCAGTTGTGATTAGCCACTTACTTTACTCTTCATACCCTAAGTATTACCTGTCCTGACTACATCAGTATTTAAATCTACATACAACACATAACCACATACCATGCGCACATAAAACCAGTTAACTTTAAGAAAATACCTGATGGCACGCAGCTACTCAGTTTGGCATCCCATTCCCCTTTCGTCCAATTCTCGGTTTAAGTTAAGGTTTATTTTGAAAATTTACCCATTTCACTTAAACTTTGGCTCTGATACCAACTTGTAAGGCCCCGTTCCCGGGACGCTTACAGTTGGTCATTCATCGCACATAAAACATACATTTACATTTGTACTTAATAAACATCGCAGCGGAACATTAAAATAAGCTTTCATTTCTATATAAATGCTTTTGCAAGTTAATACAACATTCATTACAAAATAGTTTGTTCGCATTACAATGCAAAAACATTAATCAAAAGAATGCCATCCCAAAAATAGCTGAGTAGCCTCGCGGTGCCATCCTCAGCAAACATCACCTGCCAACTGGAAAACATATAAAAAGTCAGCGTTGCTGAGTGAGTTCTAGTTTTTATTATAAAACATACTTTACTTTCATCTAAAACCATTCGTTACTTTTGCATGATCACACATCATACGTACGCATAGATAATATCATTATTATCTTCTTCATTCATTCATTCGTTCATCCGTTCCATATAACTTTACTTGCGCATCGGACATCATCCGTACCAATACCATGTGCTACACCCCGATCAGTCTTAGCTACTGGGCCGAAGTCAATAAATGATCAGCTAAATGTATGCCACAGTACTAGGGGTAAGCGGTAGAGGTTCTACATTAATGGTCAATCACAAAGAAGGACCCGTTATCCGATGCATGCAAGACGTTTCATTTTTTTCCACTTTACGTTACATAATACTTTATTTCATTCATAACATAATACGTAAAGCCATAGGAAAGATAATATACATCGTATGAAGGAACATTAACATGCATCAACATCACATTATACAGGGCAACATCATACATACATAACATGCATCATGCATAAACATGCAACATCATCATCTCTATGCCCTACATGCTTTCTAAGGCCATAACAGTTACCTTACATGCCCTTACGGGAACCTTTACGTCAAAACTTACATCTGCACTTTCCCCCGAAAGCCAGAGGTCTAACTACACTTTCCTTCGGGTGCAACAGCTCTATTCGTGCGTATGGACACCCTTCAGTCGCAAGGCCTCCATGCGACTGAACATCATGCGATTGGACTCATGCGGATGGACATCTATACGAATGGACATCCAGTCGTGCGGATGGAACTAATGCGAATGAGCACCTATGCGACTGATCTAATGCGAATGAACTCATGCGACTAAGCACTTATGCGACTGAACTCTCAGTCGTATGACTACCCATGCGACTGGACTCCCAGTCGTGTGAATGAAACCTTAGTCGTGCGATTGAACCCTCTGATAGGATCGGATCTAGTTTGATCAATTAGATTTGAATTTGCAGCGGAATATAACAGAAATAAGATCAAATTCAAGCAAGACAAGTATGAATATGCAATCACACTATGATGATTATAGAGAGAGAACTTTTCTGTTAATGGAATATTTTCATTCACGCTAATGCTTTGGTTACAAAACAACTAGGTCAACATTCCTTTTATAAAGGAATGTGACGTCAGCTAATGTCACTTGATAGTGACATCTAACTGATTTAACAAACTACTGAAAATAACTAATCTACTGAAGATGTCCACAACAACTGAGGACACCTTCACAAAAAGCTAAGTGTAAAACAAAATTACAACTACTGAAACTATAACATCTGAAGTGTAAGAACTTCAAATGTTTTACAATAATAAAACTACTGAAAGGAAACAACTGAAAAGTAAAGCATTACAACTACTGAAAGGAAACACTTTAGCTGTTTGAGACAACTTCTGAGAACTTGGTCTTCAGACTTTGTCTTCAACATATGTCTTCAGACTTTGTCTTCAGCCTTTTATCTTCAGACTTTGTCTTCAGACTTTGTCTCCAGCTGATGTAGATCTCTTCAGTTGTTGTGATGTCTGTGGGACTTAAAGGTTTTTCTGATCTGGCTCATTGGTTCTTTTGGTCCAACTAACTCCCCCTGAACCAATGCAGCCAAAACCTTTAAGCTTATTGAAGTCCCACTTATTGGCAGACATATTTTCTGGATCAGCTCAGAAATCACCAAGTCAAGCTCAGGCCAGGAAGAGGTTTCAAAAAATTTGTTTGGCAAAAGATGAATGGGAACTCTATCTTGGGGAATTTGGACACAGAGCTGTTACCCCAATCATTAAACCTACTTCCCAATGATGAGTCTGTAAGACTCTCTGACATAGGCCTCTAGGAGAACAACTTTATCTTCAATTGTGAGTTCTTCAGCTTCACTCTCAAAGAAGAACTCAGGCCCATAGTACTCAGACAAGTATCTCAAAGTCTTTCCATTCTTCAGCTCCACAGTTGTTATTTCTCTGTAAGCAAACTCATCAGGATGAGTACCTTCAAGTAACAACTGGAGCTCATTTCTTCTGATTTCTTCAAGCTTCTTGTAAATTAACCCCTTCTTCACCATTTTGTTTTCCAACAAAGTTTGTGGGGTCATCTTAGTCTTGTAAGCTCGCTTGAAATCATTAAGGATTTTCCAGGGTGACACTACAATGGCCAGCATTATCACAGCATCCACAGTCTTTCTAACTTGACCATTGTATCTACTTGGAATATTTTTCTTATGAATCCTGTCACTAACTCTAGGGTCAGGCCAAATCCTTACTCTCTCTTTCTGATATTGAAAAGTAAATCTGAGAGCATACAACCTCTGAGCATGTTTCTTCATAGCTTGTATGGATGAGGACTTAGGAAATTCCTTATCAACCATCCTTAACAGCTGCTCATCATGTTGTTTCTGCTGTTCTTCTTCTTCAATCTTCACTTTAACCATTTGCCTTTGAGTGTCAGGAGTGATTGTTGTTGGTTGACTCCTAGGCTCAGGTTTCTTCATTTTAATCACAGCAGAGTTTGGTAGACTATCCTCCTCATCATCTTTTTCTTCTTCTTCCATCCTCAACACCCTTCTCTTTCTCTTAGGTGCATCACTGGTGGTTGATTGAGTGGGTTTCTTGGGTAAAGGAATTGGTTTTGAGGGTTGTTTTGTTTTGAGGGTTGTGAGGGTTGTGAGTGGTTGTTTTGGGGGTTGTGAGGTTAATTTTGAGGGTTGTTTTGGTAAGGGAGATTGTAAGGCTGCTCTATCATTTTGGTTGTGAGGGTGGCTTTGGATAACTTAGCCATGTCAGACCTTTTCCCAGCACCAGCTTCATCCAGAGCTTCTATGATCAAGCCTTTGTTGAAGGTTTCAGAAGAGCAGATTTTGGTGGTTATCTCCAAAATACTATCTCTAGACCATGACTTTACTTCAATGATAGGTCTTCCCAAGTGTTTTGATAAGAATCTGATCATAGCTTCCAATCTTTCCCTTTCTTTCTCATTGCAGCTTGCCCATCTATTTTCAATCTCCTGAATCTCTAGCCTTCTGATCTCAGAATCAAGTTTGGCAGTGTCAAAGCCTTGTCTGAAGAGCTTATCTATGATCTTATCCATGGATCTGCTATGTTGCTCATCAGCTTCTTTGATCATTTCCTCCAACTTCTTCTCATCCTCAGTCTGTTCAGCAACACTTTTCTTTCTCTTGTAAGTGATTATCTTTTTCCTTTCTTCTCTTTGGCTTCTTCCTTTTCAACTCTCTTTCTTTTATCTTCTTTCACTGACTTAGACTCTCCCTTTTTGGTTGCATTGGGTTCAGGGGTTTGAATGTCAGAAAGTTTCTTGGACACAGCATCATCAACAAGGGTTTGAAGATTTGAGGAAATCCTCTCATCAATGGTTTGATGGACAATAGTAGTGATGATAGGAGTGATGAGAGGTAAAGAAGATTTAAATGTAGCAACCATTTGCTCAGAGGGGTTCTCTCCCTGAGAAATGGTGCCTGAAACAGAGGCTGGTGGCTGATTTGTTGAGAGTGGCTCAGTGTTTGGGAGAGCTTCAACAGAAGCTGCCATCTGTGGGTGAATTGGGGCAGATGGACTTGATTCCTGAGACATTTTGGCAAGCAGTTCTTGTAATCTGCATACCTCAGCCTCAAGAATGGTGTTTTGGGCTAGAACTTCAAAGAAAAAGCCCAGGTCATCATCAGTTTTAGCTGAATCAGCTGACCCTTGAGTAAATCAGGATGAACATGTGCTGAGTGTAGATCAGTATTCACATGTGCCCCTTTGTCTTGGAACTGGGGACTTCCTGCCTCAGGATTAAGTCCTTCATTGGCAGTTGCCTCTGGTGAGGTCTTAGAGATGATACCAGCTTCATCCTGTTCATGTGCTGAAACAGGGGAAGAGGTAGCCTCACCAGATGTTCTAGTCTCCTCATCTACACTGGGAGATTGAACTTTGTAATCCCTATGCTGTGGGTTGTCAACTACATTATAATCCTCTCCCTCAGCTGTTGAGGTTTTCCAGTGTTAACAGGTTTCTGGGGAGGGGTAGAGGAATGTAGTTGAGTCAGCACTTGTGCAATGACTGCAGTTGGGCTTGTAGGGGTGGTTTCAGTGGGAGATAGAGGTGAAAAGGATTGCACCTGGGGTGAATGGTGCTCTTCAATGGCAATCTTCTCAAGTGAGAGAGATTCCAGTAATGTGGTTTCCCAATGTTGGTTGCATCAGGATCCTGTTGAGAGGATACCTGAGCGGTTTCAGCTGGTAGAGTCTTTGAAACTACAAGGGGATTAAGGCTAGTAGTTTCATCCTGCGTTTTGCTGCAGGGGCATCATCAGGGGACTCAACTCCCTGAGTAGCCTTTTTGGTTTTCTTGGATTTTGGTTTGGAGGGGACTTTAGATCTGGAGGTGGAGGCTGTGGGTTCCCTCTGCTTGGGTTTTAGCAGTTTGGCAGCCTCTTTGAGTTGTGGATTTGAGTTGTGCCTGGAGTATACTTCTGGCAAAACTACCATAGCAGGGACTCCAAGGCCAACAAGGCCATCAGATTTTAATTGATTTGGAATTATGGCCATAAGAAACCTTGGATATAATATCCATCTATTAGCCACAGGTTTCATTGCCAAATCTTTTAATTCCAAAAATATTATTTCAGAAAAATTTAAGCTTTGGCGTTCAAGGATAGAATACAATACCTGTTGCCACCTGGATGACATTTGATCCCATGAAGATGTTTTGGGGGCAAGACAGACATTGATCATATGGAAAATGAGACGCTCAGCATCATGGAAGTGCTTCTTCATAATAGTAGTAGCACTTAGGTCACCCTCATAGCCATGGTTAACAAAGGATAAATCAATGGTGCCTTTGGGGTATCTGGTGACATAGGTGGCATCATTCAGGTCTAGGGTTTGGCGAATGATCTCAGAAGTGATGACCACCTTTTTCTGGTTGACAAACGACTGGAGAGTGATCGAATCATCATTCTCAGCAGTATGAACAGTGACGTTTGTCCAGAATTGGCGAAGGGTATCGGGATAGATGGTAGGATTCAAGAGGAAGGCTGTGTGATATTGGGAATCAACCATCAGATCAATGGCAGCATCAAACTTGGTCCAAAAGGCTGATTTGGTAAGGTAAGCGACACAGTTGTGTCGAGGTTTGATTTGCATGGTCGCCATTAATGGAAGATGAACGTTTGGAAAGTGAGTTATGAAAAGTTTGAAGTTAGGGTTAGGTATTTATAGGTTATGAAACGGCTGAAAGAAAACAACTGAAAGTTTTGGTGTGAGTCATCAGTTGTTAGAAAACAACTGAAGACATGGTTTTAACTTTCAGATGTTGTAAACAACTGAAGACTTGGTGTTAGTCATCAGTAGTTGTAAACTACTGAAGACTTGGTTTTGGCTTCAGTTGTTTTGAAATGAAACAGTAGTTGTTGTCGTCAATTCACAAAGTTCAGCTGTTTCAATGACCTTAACACTTACTCATCAGATCATCTGATTTTCAGATGTTTCATTGGTCATCAGTACTTATCTATTATAAAGGACATCAGTAGTTTGAACTACATCAGTACTTTTCAACAAATGAAGTACTTCAGTACTTTTAAGTAGTTTAGTCTTCAGTAGTTATAAAAACTGCTGAAGATAAAATGACTTATCAGCACTTATTTTTGACAGCTTTATACTAATGCTCATCAGTATTTATTAACTAAGAGCATCAGTAGTTGTCAAATTATTCTAGTTGCAGCATACCAAGCCTGAGCACAAGATTATGGAAAGTTGCACTGTCCAAAGGCTTAGTAAATATATCTGCAAGCTCATCAGCACTAGGCACAAACTTTGGATCAATCAGACCTTTTTCATAACAATCCCTGATAAAATGATGTCTGATCTCAATATGTTTGGTCCTAGAATGCTGGACAGGATTCTTAACAATACAAAGAGCTGAAGCACTATCCATCAGTAAAGGAGTCTTAGTCTCTGTAATGTCATAATCCAATAATTGATTTTGAAGCCAGAGTACCTGAGATGTACAGCTTGCAGCTGCAATGTACTCTGCTTCAGCTGTGGATGTAGCAACTGAAGTTTGTTTCTTACTCTGCCAAGAAACTAAACAGTTGCCTAGAAATTGGCATCCACCAGAAGTTGATTTTCTGGTTAACTTACACCCTGCATAGTCACTATCAGAGAAAGCAACTAATTTGCAAGAGTGCCCAGTGGAATACCAAAGTCCTAGAGATTGAGTTCCTTGCAAATATCTAAAGATCCTCTTGACTGCAATCATATGGGAATCTTTAGGTGCAGCCTGAAATCTAGCACAGACACAAGTTGCAAACATAATGTCTGGTCTAGAAGCTGTAAGGTACATCAAGGAACCAATCATACATCTGTAAAGAGTTTCATCAACTGCTTTACCTTTCTGATCAGCATCCAGTTGTGTGTTGCTGCACATGGGAGTAGAACAGGGCTTACATTTTTGTAAATCAAACTTGGTTAACAAATCCTTTGTGTATTTTGACTGATGAATAAAAGTTCCATCAGCCATTTGTTTGATTTGCAAACCCAGAAAGAACTGTAATTCTCCCATGGCACTCATTTCAAACTTTTGTTGCATCAATTTAGTAAAGGCATCACACAACTGTGGATCAGAGGATGCAAAAATAATATCATCTACATAAATTTGAACAAGGAGCTTATGCATGCCTACTTTCTTAATGAACAAAGTTTTATCTATGGAGCCTCTAGTGAAATTATTTTGAAGAAGAAAGTTAGATAGTGTTTCATACCAGGCTCTGGGAGCTTGTTTCAACCCATAAAGAGCCTTATCAAGCTTATACACCCAATCTGGATGTTTATGATCTTCAAAACCTGGTGGTTGACACACATAAACCTCTTCTTTTATTTTACCATATAAAAATGCACTTTTGACATCCATTTGAAAAACTTTAAGGTTATGGAAAGCAGCATAAGCTAAGAACAATCTGATTGCCTCCAGTCTGGCTACAGGGGCAAAGGTTTCATCATAATCAATACCTTCTTCTTGTGAAAACCCCTGTACAACCAGTCTGGCCTTGTTCTTGACAATTTGGCCTTTTTCATCAGTTTTATTCCTAAACACCCATTTAGTGCCTATTGCACACTTACCTTGGGGTAGAGGAACCAGTTCCCACACTTGCTGCTTTTGAAATTGAAGAAGCTCAAGCTGCATGGCTTCAACCCATCCATTGTCCCTTAATGCAACATGATAATTCTTTGGCTCTTGCTGACTGATGAAGAGAGCATAGAGACAGAAATTGGACAATTGACTTCTTGTTGAAACACCAGCATTAATGTCACCAATGATCTGGGACATGGGATGATTCTTCAGTTCTTGATACTCAATAATATCTGTGCAAGTGTTTGTAGGAGATTCAGCAGCAACAGATGTTGATTCAGACTCTTGAAACCTAGAATGAGATGGCAGTTCAAATGAAGTAGAGGATTCAGAGATTTCATCAGCATTTGTTGTGGATGGAACTGCTGAAGCTACAGGAACATCAAGTGTAGTAGACACAGGCAGATGATCACTACAACTTGCATTTATACCATCAGATGGAGATGATGGAACCTCAAAACAATAACAGATGGAGACTGATATGGAACATATTGCAGTATGTCCAAATCAAACAACTCCACAGGGTTTTGAGGAATTTTGTCTTTTGGAGATTCATTAAACTTGACATGCAAAGTTTCTTCAACAATCTTTGTTCTGCAATTAAAAACTCTGTATGCCTTGCAAGTAGATGAATACCCAACAAAATACCCTGCATCCACCTTTGATTCAAACTTCTGAAGTGGATTTTTGTGTTAAGAATATAACAGGGACACCCAAATGCTCTAAAGAATGAAATTAGAGGGGCCAAATGATGTAATAACTCATAAGGAGTCTTCATCAACCTCTGATTCACTAACACCCTATTCTGTACATAGCAAGCTGTGTTGACAGCTTCAGCCCAAAAGGTTAGTGGCAAACCTGAGTCAGCCAACATTGTCCTTGCGGCTTCAATAAGGGTCCTGTTCTTTCTCTCCACCACTCCATTTTGCTCAGGAGTTCTTTGAATGCTATATTGTCTTGATTCCCTTAGACAAATAGAATTCATCAAGAGTGTGATTCCTAAACTCTGTGCCATTATCACTTCTCACACATTTGACTGGAAGTGAATGCTGCTTTTCCACATGCAACACAAAATAAATGATGATTTGAGCAGCCTCATCTTTGGAATGTAAGAAGAAAGTCCATACATATCTGGAATAATCATCCACAATTACCAGACAGTATTTTTTTTGCCATACTCATTACTCTTACAGGACCAAAGAGATCCATATGCAGTAATTGCAAGCAGGCAGTGGACTTGGGTTCTTCTATTGGAGGGAATGAAACTTTGTGTTGCTTTCCTTTTAAGCAAGCTGGACAGTTGTCATCACATTTGAACTCCTTCAATGGCAAACCTCTCACTAAACCATGATGAATAAGCTGATTCATGTTTTTAAGATTCACATGACCAAGCCTTCTATGCCATAGTTCAGATTCTTGAGGAGAGGCTTTAGAGAACAGACATGGATGGCCTTTAAGATCAATTTTCTTTGATAAATCTAAGGCATATACTCTTCCAATCCTGTTGGCCTTCAGGAGAGTATATTCATCCAATATCTTGTCAATCTTGTTCAAAACTTTGGAAGACAGAATCCGGCAGTTCTGACTTGTGAAAAGTGCAACATGCCCTTTATCACACATTTGACTGACACTCAGCAGATTATACTTGAGGTTCTCCACATGGTTAACATCATCAAACCTTATTTCCCCATTTGAGACAAATCTTTTCCTATGATGTAACCCTTAGCATCATTTCCAAAAGAAACAAATCCCTTCTTCCCTTGAGAATAATCATGAAGAAGAGAGCTGCTCCCTGTCATATGCATAGATCCTCCACTGTCTACATACCAGATGCTTCTTTGGCATGCTGAAGAACCCTGCATTTTTCACAAAAATTAGTTAGCCTTTGAGACCCAAACCATTTTGGTTTTGGGTCTGTTTTCATCAACAGATTTTAAACTAACTGATTTGCATGATTAACAGCCTTTGAAGGTGTAGATGGTGCTGAAAAGGATTCCTTTGATTTTGGCTTAGGTTTCCTTTTCAGTGGTTTAATCACAGAGACATCTAATTGGTTAACTCTCCCCAACAGATGTTGAACCATCATAACAAGTTGTGTCTGATTGGTTGTCAAAGCTTTCAACTCAGTTGACACATCAGTACTTGTTGGTGATTTGTTCTTGTGATTCACCACATCCTCCCTTTTAAAAGACACAGACTTAGTCTGGGTTTTTGATATTCCATGAGGAATATTTTCAGCTGTTTTGTGATAAACCCCTTCCTTCTTTTAAACTTTTTGGAAAAACTTTGGTTTATCAGATTGAGATGATTGTGGTACAAACTTGGTTTGAAATTCATCTTTCATTTTATGCATTTTCTCTTAATGATTTTCTCTTTGTTGAATTTTAAACCCTTGTTATACCAGCATTCATCAGTAAGATGATTAAACAAACCACATATTTCACATGGCTTCCTTTTCATCTTTTGTTGATCAACTGCTGAAGATGATGAAACTACTGAAGATTTGTTCTTCAGTACTTTCTTCCTTTCAGTACTTTTGGTAATTACTGAAGGATTTGCAACAACTGAAGATTTGTTCTTCAGAAGTTTTCTATCAGTACTTTTGAAATTCCTGATAGACTTTTCAGCAGTTGTCAAGCAATGCTTGTTTTCCTCTGATTTGAAATGCTCTTCAGGTGTTGTGTTTTGCCCTTCAGTACTTTGAGTACTTTGTGGGACAACACCTGAATTACTCAGTTTCTTCTTGATCATGTGTTTAGAAGCAGTGGGACCATCAGCAATTTGATTAGCTGAGGTAATAACACTGACTTCATCCTCTGATTTTGAATTATCACTTGAGGATGAGACACATGATGATGTGGTTTGGGAATTACAATCACCTTCAGATTTTACTTCTAGCTTGGGAGTAAAATCTGTAGGAGGTATGGTATGATTATACCCAATCCCAAACTTCACATTAGAAGCTGTTTGCTTACTGAGAAGCATTTCAAATCCCTTGCATGATGTTACCCAACGTTCACAATTAACTTGAGTAGCTGCAAGTGTTTCTTTGAGATTCTTGTGATTTTCCAAAATGACCTCTACCTTTGCTTTTTCATCAGTGATTTGACATTTTAGTTTGTAAATCTCCTCATCCTTTTCTTTTAGAACAGACTCAAACTCAGCTTTTCTTTTGGAAATTACTTTCTCTAGGTCAAGATTTTGATTAATTAAAGCTACATTTGCTTCCCTAATTGAAACAAAAGCAGCTATGCATGACTCAGAACATAACTTGGCCTTAGCCTCAGAAGATACCTGTGGTACCTGTGATGATGAAGTATTTCCATCAGTAGACTCCAGGGCCATTAGAGCAAGATTTCCAAAAGGGTTTTCACCACCATGTTGACCAGCACCAGCAAATAACTGTTCAGAATAACCAGAGACATCATCTGGTAAGCTGCTCCAGTCAACAACCTCAAGGGTAAAAAGCTCTGATGTGATTGAATTGAGATTGTTGATTTGTTTGAGATGGTTGAGGATCAGGTAGAGCATGTGGTTGTTGAGCCATGGGTACAGGAACCTGACTAGACTGAGGCATGTAAAAACATGGATAAGGATATGGCATTGGACTTTGAGGAACAAAAAATGCAGGAGATGATTGAATTTGTGAATGATGATCAGAACTGGTAGAATGTTGCCCTTTGGTTTGTGAGCTATTGCTTGGAAAAGTCACAAAGGGTGCAGATGAGTTAGATCCAGATGATCTACACTCTCTAGCAAAATGTCCAAGTCTATGGCACTTGTGACATCTCAACTTGCTCTTATCAAAACCAACTTTGGTTTTGCCAGAGAGACCAGGGAATTTTCTACCTGTCCTTTTGTAAAACTTTTGAGATCTGATATTGATCAATGCCATTTGGCTCAAAATATCCATCTCTTCCAGATCATCATCAGCAATTCCTTTCAAATCATCCATCAAAAACACAAGTTATCAACACTAAACCCTGAGTTACCATCAACTCCAACAAAAGCATGATCTCCACTGTTTGAAGAGAAATCAATATGCTCATCATAGGAACTTTCAGATGTAGCATATTCTGACTCATGACCAACCAGAGCAGTGTTTCCTGGTACAAAGTCATCAGTGAGCTTTCCAGATGAAGACAGTTTCCTTTTCTGTTCTATCTCTCTCTCAAATGTTAAGAGTTTCCCATGAAGTTGGGTGAGAGATAGAGTATCCAGATTTGCACTGGAGCGTAGGACAATGGTATATGTGTCCCATCTCTCAGGCAGGGATCTGAGGAATCTGTTGTTCATCTGGCTGTTTGTATATTCATGTTGAACCATTTTTAGCTCAGATATCAAACAGGAAAATCGCTCAAACTGTTGAGTCAATGTCTCACCCTTCCTATGAGAGAATGTCTCATATTGCTTGGCAAGGATTTCTCTATTGTTTGCTAAGACCTCATCAGTTCCTCCAAATTGTTCTTTCAGAGCAACCCAAAGATCATGAGCAGTTTCATGATGCATAAGCCCAGAGTAGATTTCATTAGGCAGTGCCATGGCCAGAATTCCATGGGCTTTAGCATCAATTTCAAACAGTTTTAAATCCTCATCAGAATATTGTTCCTTCTTCTTTGGAACCATCTCATTGGTTTCAGGATTACTCACCATAGGCTTATATGGTCCATGAACCACTGACTTCCAACAACCTAAACTATTAACAGACAGGTGATGGAGCATTCGGTGTTGCCATATGTTATACTCACTCCTAACAAGCATCGAAGGCTTAGTTGAGGAGCCAGTATTGTGAGGATCATTGATTGAAGTAGTCATTTTCACCAATTCAACCAAATTCAATGAGATTATAATAAGTCTAGCTTAAAAACTCAACAACACAATTTGAATCTCAAATTAATTGACCAGAAGCGACAGAAAATCAAACTCTATAACCAATTCTTGTAAATTTGCTAATTCGATCAAACTTAGATATCAAAAGAGCAGTTTCAATGATCAATTGTTAAATCGATCAATGAACCAGCTCTGATACCATTTGATAGGATCGGATCTAGTTTGATCAATTAGATTTAAATTTGCAGCGGAATATAACAGAAATAAGATCAAATTCAAGCAAGACAAGTATGAATATGCAATCACACTATGACGATTATAGAGAGAGAACTTTTCTGTTAATGGAATATTTTCATTCACGCTAATGCTTCGGTTACAAAACAACTAGGTCAACATTCCTTTTATAAAGGAATGTGACGTCAGCTGATGTCACTTGATAGTGACATCTAACTGATTTAACAAACTACTGAAAATAACTAATCTACTGAAGATGTCCACAACAACTGAGGACACCTTCAAAAAAACTAAGTGTAAAACAAAAGTACAACTACTGAAACTAAAACATCTGAAGTGTAAGAACTTCAGATGTTTTACAATAATAAAACTACTGAAAGGAAACAACTGAAAAGTAAAACATTACAACTACTGAAAGGAAACACTTCAGCTGTTTGAGACAACTTCTGAGAACTTGGTCTTCAGACTTTGTCTTCAACATATGTCTTCAGACTTTGTCTTCAGCCTTTTATCTTCAGACTTTGTCTTCAGACTTTGTCTCCAGCTGATGTAGATCTCTTCAGTTGTTGTGATGTCTGTGGGACTTAAAGGTTTTTCTGATCTGGCTCATTGGTTCTTTTGGTCCAACACCCTCAATCGTGCGAATGAATCCCAATCGTACGAATGACCCTCAATCGCCTCTCAATCGGTCGTATGGCCTTCATTCGGTCGCATAGCCCTAGCTGATGCAGAATGGAGTTCATCCCGAACCCGATCTGTCATTTTTTGGCCTCCAAGCTCATCCAAACCCATTCTAAGCCTAAATCAACCATCCTAGATCTTAGGAATGCATACCACAACACCATACAAGCACACACAAGCCCGGAAACATACACGAAACGCATCACACACATCACACTCAATTGGGTCAAACACATACACACACAAAAACGGGTTTTTAATGTTCTCCAGCCCTAAAATCGGTTGAAAACAAGTAAAAGTGGGGTCCTAGAACTCACACAAACGAGCACAACGACAAGGGCTTCGATTTGGCTTGCTACACAACGAGTTTAGCCACCCGAGTCACCCGAACCAACCCTTTTTCTCTTTTCTTCTTCTTTCTCTCTTCTCCTCTCTTTGAAAGCTGAAATGTGGGGGTGTGTGGGGAGAGTTTGGCTGCCCTCTCCCTACTAATATCACCAAATTTCCAACTTTTCTTCGTTGACGAGTTTGGTCCCTCGACTTTGAACTTTATTTCCTTTTTCTTCTTTCGTCGACTTCAAAATAATAAATATCCGGGTGTTACATTTTAATTCGAATATCATAAGGCACAAAGTAGAATTTCGATTCGAATTCGAATCAAATCGAATCTCAAATCAGTAATTTTTACTCAAATCAAATAGAATTTTGAGGTTTTCGAATTCGATTTGAATATTGAACACCCCCGATCAATTTTATTATATGTAATTAGTAACTTTTATGAGAAATCATGGCAAGTATGTTTAGCTAGGGTTTATTGGCCTGATTCAAAGTGAATTAAGGTTAATACAATCAATTAAAGGCAATTGGGTGTCAAAATCAATGTTGTGAGGGTCGGATCAGACCGACCAGTCCGATCGCGATTTGGCCCCTTGAACGATTCGATCTGATTTTGTTCGTGTTGATAGCGTTGAACCGATTGGTTTAACACGAGTCGGCTGTTAGACCCGGTCGAACTGGAGGGTTAGACCGATTGGATCGGTTTTTTTTATATATTTATAAAATTAGTATTTATTTACATATATTCATTAAATAATTAAAATTTCATCCGGTTGTCAAAAACAGTCCGACCAGTGAACTAGTATGGCGTCTGATTCATTGTCCGATCCGGTTTTCAACACATTGGTCAAAATTGGCCACACACGGTCAATTAAGGCTAATTTCGATTAATGATCACCCATTAGTGTCTCTTAAGGCAACTAGCGTTAATATTTCCAAAGAAGATCAACGAAGTTTGATTGGATAATTAGGGATAATTAGTTGCAATCATGTTAAGTTAGTTCCAAGTGGGTGCATATGGTATCGTATGACTTATAAACCGTTACGACTTATAATGATACTTGTAACTTAATTAGTGTACTTGTAATTCAAAAATCATCAAGTACAAAGTAGAAATTTGATTTGAATTCAATAATTAGACTTTTAATCGAATTTTGAATCAGTGATTTTTGACTCACATCAACTTTCAAATTTTCGCATCCTATTTGAAGATTGAATACCCTTAATTAATATTATATGTAACTAACTAGTATAGTATCTCGTGTAATACACGTATTGATTAAATAATATATAAAATAATTTGTAATAAAAAATTAAAAATTATAAATGATATTTGTAAATAAGATATGATTGAGTTAGAAATAAATAAGTAGTTCAAGTAAAACAACAATAATATTATTTTAAAATTTCATTTTATAAGATTGTGTTTTTTTAATTGTTTTCTTAAACATTCTGTTTTTTTTAATTTTATTTTTGAAAAAATAATTATGTCATGAAACTTAGAAAAAATGGCATTAAAATACTTCGTATTTGAAAAAGAATTTGTGTCATATATTTTTAAAGTGTATTTTTCATTATAATATCATGTTTTTAAACTTTTTTACGATATCAAACTTTTTTATTTAAAAATATTTGAAATAATACAGTTACTATATATACTTTTATCATTTACTAGCTTAGTATCCCATACGATACACAGATTAAATAGATAAAAATATTAAATATTTTGTAATAAAAATTAAAAAAATTATAAACAATATTTTGAAAATAAATGTGATTAAATTACGTAAAAATAAGTACTTCAAGTAAGACAACAATAATACCATTTATATGAAAATATTTTTTATTTGCTTTTTAAAATAATTTTATTTTTTAAACCATCCTTATAATAGTTAAAAACACTTTTTAAAATGTTTGTGTTTGAAAAATGTTTAAGAAAATTTTAATATTTGATATTCTTTTTTAATGTTTGCTTTTTTTATAAATACTAAAATTTGTACAATATATATTTTTTATTATGTAAATGTTTTACATAATATAATTAGTATGCAATATTATTATTTATTAGGAGAGAGATGCGGGAAAACTAAGATGAGGAAGCTTAATATTTTGACAAGTATCACTTCAAAACTTTCTTTTATATATATAGATAGATTAGGAGAGAGGCGGGAAAATGAAAATGAGAATGCTTAATATGTTGACATGTTGCATCAAAAAACCTTCTTTTATTATGAGTAATAGATATACAAACATTATTAATATACGTCAAATAATGGTCAATCGTAAACAATTAGTGTCTAATGTAGCAATTCATAGTCAACCATGGGTGCAAATGATCCATTAAGACACCTTATTATAGCTTTTAAATATGCACCATGTCTCTATAGATCCATTATCACGTAGCAAAATTTATTGCAAAATAAAATATATAAATTTAAAATATTTTAACTAAATTTTGTATGTGAAAATATATAAATGCCCTTGAATTTAACATAATTATTTAACAGTGTCAGTGAGTTGGAGTTGATTGAGATGGATTGCAGACCACAAGAAGCAATATCAAAATTTTGAAACATTTGAATGTAAATCGTTATTTACACAAAATCAAAGGGAGAAAAAGCGAAGTTTACTCTAATGATTATGTTTTTGGCAAGTTATTTTATTTATCGTTATTATGTTTATTTACATTAGCTTAAAAGTTTCTTTTTTTAACTTTTTAATTTTATTACCCTATATATTTAAAATGGAATTTTTTGGTAAGTTATTTTAATTATCTTTATTATGTTTATTTACTTTAGCTTAAAAATTCCTTTTTTTAACTTTAAATAATATTACCCTATATAATTAAAATGTAATGTGAAGAAACAGGTGTTCATAATGTGTCTTCGATTTGGCCACGAGACTTTTTGGATGTGTGTTTATATGAAGAGAAAAGGGGTTTGTTGTGTTTCAAGTGGGTTTTATGAGTATGCTAGTGGTGGTCGGCGATGACAAAGGAGATGGTGCTAGTAGCGTTTTTGACTGCATGCATCTCTTTCTGGTCATTCTTCACTACGGCGGCAGTTGTGGCCTCTTTTGCCACCCCGCCTCCCCTCTGTGATCAAGGTGGAGCAGGTGGCGATTCCCCGACATTGGTCGGTGGTGATGATGGTCTATCGTCATTGTTCTACCAGCGCTTTACATTGAGCCTAGCAATGTCAAGCGCCGCCACTTCTTTGTGTCTATGTGGCGGTGAGAGCTCTATCATCGTGATAGGAGGTGGTGTGGATTGTGTTGGCGGTGGCCATGGCAATTGTGGTGGGTTTCTACTTTGTTTGTGACAGCGACCGGGCCGATTGATGGTTCGCCACCATTTGTGGTTTCCTTGACAAGGCGATGGCCCTCTTAGTGTAGGCGGTGACGACAATGATGGTGCAACTATTCGTTGTTGCCCTTCACCTTCGTCTCCCTCTAAAACCCATTTAGGGTTTTCTGATCTACAACGTGTACTAGCGTCCGTGGTGGTTCAACCACCATTGTCTGCCCTGATTCATGTTGTGGTCATGGCGATGTCCAATCCCTTTGTCTCATTCTATGTTTACAGATATATGGCTAGGGTACCACTAATAATGGTTTTGTGGTGTCGATGATTGTGACAACCCGTGTTTTCAGGTTAGTACCAATCTAATTTTTCATTAATAATCCATGCACCACTACATGTTATGTGTTTAATGAATTTTTTTGTGAATTGAAATAATAATATTAGTATTATTATTCAATTAGCAACCTTAACCTCAACTCATTAGAATAAAAAAACTTAATGTATTTAATTAACACTTAAATTAAATCAACTCTATGCTCCATAACCAACTCCCCTATTAACCCTCTTACCCCCTCTTCTTAACCCCGACCCCACAAACCCACCTTTCTCACAACACATTCAATCATTCTTTCCCTCCCTCAACACACTGCGAACCTTGAACGCCCACGGTAGCATTCTTCACCCCACCACCGGTTTCGATCAACCTGCCATCACACCGAAGACCGCCGTACGCTATCGACGTCACTACAACTTCGTCGTCGTGCATCGAAGGACATTGGTTTCCGGAACGCAATTTTGAAAAAGGTAAGCGATTCGATCATCTAACGCACGTTTTCTTTCACGTAACCAGGTTTGGTTACTCGAAACGAAACACCAACGCTCCGGTTCACGTAGGGTCGTGAACCGTCGGCTAAATCGCGAAAGAAACACAGCAGCCGTAGGCTACTGTGTCTGGTCGGGTATGTATGTATATGGGTCGGCTACGTAATTATATGGGTGATCGGGAATATATATGTGAATATGTATTTTGGGTTATGGTTAAACATGCGATCTGTGGATGTTTCTTGACCAAGCAATATATATATATATATATATATATATATATATATATATATATATATATATATATATATATATATGTGTGTGTGTGTGTGTGTATATATATATAAATTGTGTGCATGAAAGTAATCAGTGCATTACGTGTGTGTGAAAGAAATTAGATATACGATTGACAAGGGTGTGTGCGTTAATGGACAAATATATAATAATAATAATATGAATATTAATATTAATAATAATAACAATAATATAATTTGATTGTATAAGTGAAAATGCAGTATACGTATAGGTAGTCAGGTATGTCATGAAGAGCATATATTGATTGTGGATTATGCAGCGTAGACTACCTATTTAATTTAGTGGATCAAGCAGGCGACCCAAGTTTTATGTTCCGCAATTAGAGCAACTATACGACATATGTATCAAATTTTATGTTATGTTGGGGATTTATATAGTCGATTCTTATTGTTAAGTTTGAATGTGGGGTTTAATATAAAAGATACAAGTCATGAAAAATTCATAATAATTATTTAGTATAGTTTGAGACACCCTCACCTATTTAATATTTCTAACGGGTCAAACCGGTCAATTTTAGTTAAAGTGTCAAAACATGAGGGAATGTGACTAGTAATTTTTTTTAACACGCTAATATTTGAAACTGTTTGGAACAGAGTCAGGTTTGTATCAATCATTATATACACACACTCATGGACTTATTATAATTACTAGGTCTCGGTTAGCTAGCAACATCAATCTTAACTTTTTTCTACGCACTCTAAGGTGAGTCTTCACGGCTCTATTTTACATTCTTTCCTTTTGGGGAGAAAACATGCAGCTTACTTATCTGTGGTTTTTAGTATTATTGTCTATCGCCTGTTACGTTAGTGCAAACATATATGAAAGCCCTTACATTCTCGAACCGTTAGTAATGAGTAGCGAGGTAATTTTGAGTAGTACTACTAGGTTTGACAAACCCCACCCGCGTTAGTCGCGCTAACTCGACTGGAGGTCGAACGGGTGTTTAATTGACCTAACATTTGCCACTGTTTGTGTTAGACGTGGTGGAAAGGCAAACAACTTACAAACAGTCAGCTTCGGTTTGAAACGCTAAGTAACTTGATTATAGGCTAGCTACCTATCGATATGCTTTAATTACTTTACCATACGAACATTTGTAAACACATTATCTTTTGTTAAACTTGTGAACTCACCAACTTTATGTTGACACACTTTAGCATGTATTCTCAGGTCGCAGGACGCTTAAGGTTAGACTGCATGGCTAAGGATTCACACAAAACATGCATCACAAACTTATTTTCTTGCATTGAACATTTTTAATTGGGCGTTGTATATTGCGCGACTTTTAGTATTGGTTTTAAATTTTACTTATATGCTTCCGCATTGGTTATTATCTCAACTATGTTTTACTCTGATTAAAGTTCAAACGTTTATTTAAATTCATATAATGTCGTTTGATATGATCGTGTCTGAGATCTGGTTTGTCACACGCCTCGCGGTTAAACTCTGCAGGTGGAATTTAAGGGTGTGACAATGATGATGACGACTTTACATTGTATGTACAATTTGTGATGCTTATTGTATAACCGGCTTATGGATGACTGTTACTTTTCTATTGTTGGTATGTGTCGTTCACCGATGGAATCAGTTACATTGTGTAGATGATGATGAAGACCACCTCATCTGAGACTCGGCCTTGGCTTGATGTTAATTACTGGTTTCTTTGTTCTCTTTTTGGTTTATTACTAATATGTTGTTTACCTATTAAGCTCCATGGGCGGTGATGACATACCTGAGTGGTTTCGGTTGTTTAGGTGTGATTGCCGATTATGGTTATCAACCACAACCGAGCACCGATTCGGAGCTCGAGTTATTTAGTTTCAAATCGTTTCGAGTCGGGCATTACACGTGCAACGTGCCCTGATGGAGAACACTAATTTAGTAAATTTATTACCTTTATCTAATTTATTTAGTTTAAATGAATTTTCTTTATTAAATTGAGCTTAAGATTTTAGTTAATATTTTACTTTAATATATGCATTCTTCATGTGTTATTAAGACCCTCTTGTTAAAATTTTATGGTTCTATGTAACATAAATGAGGTAAGTGATTTTGTCAAAAGGATGATGAAACAAGAAAACAAATTGATTATCTATTGGTTTATCGTTTAATAAAGTTATAACTACATTTACCAGTTGTAACGACAAATGTTTTTTTGCAACATTTTGTATCGTATTTATATTACGTGACCAACCTAACCTGATCCGAACTGACCAAACTAGTCCGCTTTTTATAAAATTGAAGTATATAAAAAAATAACTCTATTAAAATAAATTTATATCCGACCCATATGCACAATGTACAAATTGCAGTCACACATAAGAATCTAAATAAGCAATCACAATAATACCACTCCAAGAATACACCTTTTTGTTCCAGCCAACACAGACCTGAACAACACATCATCGTTTTCCTCTACATGCAGCAATCTTCTTACACTTTCTCTAAGCAAAGCACAAACAACACACCCCATGGCCCCCACCCACCGCCCCCCACCTCAAATCTTTATAAAAACCACATTCCAAACACCAAAATCTTCAAAAAATCAAATCTTTCACCTTCTTCCCACCTTAAAGCTTCATCTTTTTTTGTTTTTGGCAGATTCCCAGATAAGAAAGATTGCCATAAAACAAGATTTTGTAGATGAGTTTTTTGTTGGTGCAAAAGGGTGTGTGTTTGTGGGTGTTGTTGGTCAGTTTTGTCTTTGTTTTTGTGGACTCAAGAGGTGAAAATGGGAGGGTTTTGATTGATGGTAAAAGTAGGATTGCAGAGACAAATGATGATTTTATATGTGCTACAATGGATTGGTGGCCACCACAGAAGTGTGATTATGGTACTTGTAGCTGGGATCATGCTTCACTCCTCAATGTGGTAACTTTTCATTTCTTTTATTTACTCATATTTGTATATAATTTTTATATGCAAAAGAATGTCTAGGATATAGTGTTTGCATTTATTTCCATGTTTGATTAAAGAATGGTGGATTTTTTTTGGGAAAATTAATGTCAAATTTCCAATCAAATATTGTGAGTTTAAATTTATCTAAGTGTTTAGATTTAGATGTAACTAGGTGTAAAGCAGATATTGTATGTTTGCCGATGAGAAAGATGTTTGAAGATAATTTTAATTATTTAAAGCTTTTAATGTTAGTTAATTTCAAATATGTTATCATTATAACTAATTTTAAATATATCATAGCCTATTCTTTTTACATTGTGGTGCCTATAATATTTTCTATAAGGGTAATGCCTATATTTATGAGATTTATAAAAGCCCAGTACTTCATAAGTTTATAGAGGTATGTGAAGTGATATCAGGACAAAATTTTATACTAATAGGAAAATATATCATGTGGTTATAATAAGTCAAAGTTTTACCGTTAAAAAAATAAGTCAAAGTTTTGTTTTGTTTTCTTCTCTTTTTTCTTATTTTTTTCCTTCTTTTCCTTAGAAAGAGAGTTATTTTATTGGCTTTTGTGGTTACATTTGATGGCGAGAGTGACTATTTCGGTCAACATGCAAAGGTCTTTAATATATTTCACATGTTAATCCTATTCTTACCGTGGATGGTGTAAAATCTTTTGAACCTTGAGCTAATGTACTTACGATCCAATTATATTATAACATAACATCTCATTTGAACACAAAGCTACCTTAAAGTGTGGTGTGACATCATTTTTCAAACTTAAAAATGTCCTAACAATGAAAAAACAAACTTTGCTTATGAGGTGGTACTCAATTTCTAGCGGCTTCAACCTCAAGTTCTAAGACACGATTTCCAACCCGATGGTGGTACCTCGGGTAGTTGCGATGGTGTTCCCGTCCAATCCGCCAACACCCGAAGATGAACCTGAGGGACACCGCGATCACCCTTAGAAATGCAAGTCAGGATATTGATAGCAAGTTCGTTTATTCTAAACATTTACTTGACTCGCAAGTAAACAGACCTGCCAAAAGTTTGGTTTTTTTTGTTCTTTTTATTTCTGTGGATGCTTCATCGTTCACTTTTATTAGAAAAACAAACATGATTCTCCACAACACCATTTGACTAGAGGAATATTGAAAGTTGAGAAAAAAATTTCTGAAACATGTAACTAGAATAGATTAAAAGTCATGAAAGTTAGAGCAAATGGTTATAATTAATATAATTTGAATCTTTTTTACAAAATAAAATAATAAAAATCATCAGATATTACTCAATTCAGCAGACATTGTGTGTATTTTAAGTATTTTACAAAACTACATTTGTCACTGCTGGAGTGTCCATCAACTCTGTTCTGATTTGAGTTGAGATATGTTGTCTTACCTTGTGTGTCCTGCTTGTACTAAAGAATATAGTGTACAAGTCTACTATTCAAACTACATTTACTTGAGTTCTTATTATTTGTGTTGAATTGTTGTAAAAGTTTATAGTCACATTGTGATTTTTCTTGTCCTTCAAAAACAAATATTAACTATATAAAAAACACATTAATTTGTTCTCTCACCATATTGTTATATAAGCTATATTTTGAGAATAAAAGTTATAGTTAGGAACAAAAAAAAGTTTAGTAGTCTAAGGAGACATTTATATACTTGTTATGTACAGGATCTTAAAAGCAAAATCTTCAAGAATGCCATCAAAGGTGAACAATTTTCTTCAGATTTTATAGTATTTCTCTTATCAACTTAATCTAATTCTAAATTGTAATTCTTTAATTATTATGTAGCATTTTCTCCATTAAAGATCAGATTAGGAGGCACTTTGCAAGATAAAGTGATCTACCAAACCAAACATCACCACAAACCCTGCAACCCCTTCATCAAGAACACCTCTGCATTATTTGGTTTCACTCAGGGTTGCTTGCCTTTATCCAGATGGGATGAACTCAACAGATTCTTCCAAGAAACCAGGTTACCGAATCAAACAATTGTTTCCGTTTTGTGTGTGTTTGTGTTTTCAGGATACTAATTATTTTCTTACATTCAGGAGCTTGGTTACGTTTGGACTGAATGTTCTCATGGGAAAGACGGTGTTAGCCAATGATTCTACTGTTGGATCTTGGGACTCGACCAATGCTGAAGCTTTAATGCGTTACACGGTTAAAAAGAACTACACCATCTATGGCTGGGAGCTTGGTAGGTGAACCCACAGTCCACACATTTCATTTTGGAACAGTATATAAGTACCTCAAGCGACTACTCATGTACGGATGTATCATGTATAGGCTAGGTAGATTACATTTTTAGGATTGAGCCCATATAAGCCTGTAGAGCTACTAAATCTAAGGCATATTAGGCTAAAACTCTGTCCATAGAGTTCAATGTGTCGGGTAGACTAGGCTCTGCGATCACCATGCTAAGCTTGAGCTCGACTCATATACTCAAATGAGCCAACTTGTGACTACCAGGCCTATCAGCTGACAAAATGGGCCGGGTATCAGGCAGAGAGTAATCAAATTGGATATGGGACGAACGGGTCAAGTTGACTCACAACCGGCCACTTTCTTGTTTATTATTTTAATTTTTTAAAACATTAATTAACACATACAAAATATGATTACAAAGATTGTGTGATTATAATAATAACTAATACACTTGAATAAAGCACTCTAGGAGGTTGTATGTGTTAAAAATTATCAATTTTAAGTGATTTTTTTTAGTTTTTACCCATTTGATCATTCTTTTTTATCAAAGCTTCTATAATTGATCCGTTTGACACGTAGGGGTCAAAACAGAACTTTGATCTATTAAGAACTAAATTATATACAATCCTCACCTTTAGTTCCATCTCTGTGTACCATTATAACTTAAAATTTGAACTAACAGGGAATGAGTTAAGTGGAAATGGAATTGGAGCAAGTATATCAGCATCACAATATGCCCACGACATTATGACCCTCCGCAAAATGGTGCACCGTGTTTACAAGGGAATCGGACCTAAGCCATTGGTCATCGCACCTGGAGGTTTCTTTAATCCAAAATGGTTGACAAAATTTTTAAACAGAACTTCCAAAACCCTCAACGTTGTCTCTCACCACATCTACAGTCTTGGATCAGGTAACTCTTTAAAGTAAATCAAACTAGAGCTGGTTGTTTGTTTACATTTTTAAGATGTAATTCTCACAATCATTTTTTTATAGAATGTTTGGCTAAAGAGATATGGTGTTTGAATATTAGTAATAATCCAAAGACTAGCAATATACTTCCTGTGTCTCGTTTTATCACAACTGATTATCTGATTCTTATAATTCAATGTCACATGATCTATCTGAAAACGCGTATCCAAACATCCTTACAATGATCAAATTCCAAAAAGTTCACATTTTACACCATTATTTCTATCAGGGAAAGATCAGAACCTAACTGCAAGAATACTTGATCCATCTTATCTTGATGAGGCTGGCGATACTTTCAAGCAACTTGAATCCACACTCAACACTTCTTCATCTTCGGCAGCTGCTTGGGTTAGTGAGGCTGGTGGGGCTTATAATAGTGGCCAAAATCTTGTTACTAATGCGTTTGTGTTTAGTTTCTGGTAAGCTTCCTATCAATGTACATTCAATAAAAGAACATAAGAAGAACCCAAACCCATAAGTCCATCCGTAATGGGTTAGTGCTAATGATGAAAAGTGTTGCTACGTAGACCCCATGTAGGTAGTAGGAGCTATTGCATTTAAGGGATGTAATGGTGTTCGTGTGAATGTGAGGGTTAAATGAAAAGAGATAATGAGGTGTGGTGTTGTGGTTGGTCGAAAAAATAAAATAAAAAAAAGAAGAAAAAACCAAAACCCTTGCATCATGCTCATGACTCTGGTCATGCCTTGCTCAATAACACCACCTATCACACCCAAGGGCACGGTGTTCGGGCATGATAACGGTGTCCACCTTAGCCCATACCTTCCCATTACACATGGTCTAATGTACAACTATCGAAGCAAGTGGGACAACCATCAATGCATATTGTACACAACTATAATTGATAGTAATACATTACACTTTTCTTCCTATAGGTATTATAAAAAGTTGCCAAATTACACGAATGATCCTTTACATTTAGGGTTTATCATGCATATGTTACAACCATCAATACATAGGCTAAAAGTATGAAGGCCTGGATACAACCACCAAAGGACGGGGTACAACTTTCAATGCATGATCTATAAGTTAAAACTATGATATTCATGAATGCAGGTACTTGGATCAGCTAGGGATGTCATCCATTTATGACACAAAAACATACTGCAGACAAAGTTTGATAGGAGGAAACTATGGCTTACTTAATACCACTACCTTTGAGCCAAATCCAGACTACTACAGGTTCATAACTAAACTATGACTTTTGAAGTCAAGCGCGTTAAAAGATCATAACCTAGGATTCTGTTCATTTCTGACCAGTGCGCTTCTTTGGCACCGGTTAATGGGAAAAAAAGTTCTATCTGCAAGATTTATGGGCTCCAAGAAAATACGCGCTTATGCACATTGTGCCAAAGAATCGGTATGTTAACTTGCCACATCATAAAGATGGAAATTTTGATCATTTTCATATAACAGGGTAATGTTGGGTTTTAAATTACTCTGTCAAGTGGGCCTAACAATAATAATAGTTAGCTGAAAGGTAAATGGGTCAACTTAAGTCTACTTTTGACTTATACAACCTACTAAGTCTGTTTCGACCGAAACTTTTTTCCAAACCCTCTTGCTAACTCTAGCTATGAAGCTCGAACCACGCAAATTTGAACTATAATCTAAACAACATTGTCACAATTTTGTTTAAAAATTTAGATTATTATTGTAGTAGTATCATTTTTGCAACTCCCACCGACCGGATTATGACTCTTTGATATCATATTGCAGAAGGGAATAACCATATTACTGATGAATCTAGGCAATACCACTACTGTTAATGTAAAATTGTCGGTCAATAGTATTTGGAGGCTACACAAACACAGGTCTCATACACACCATCAGCACAAAAGGAAGCATTCTCATTTAGAATCAAGACATCCAAAGATGGTTAGAACAAGAATAAGAACACGCGAAGAATATCATTTGACTGCAAAAGATGGAAACCTGCATAGTAAAGTGATGATGTTGAATAACAAAGAATTGAGAGTAAATTCATATGGTGACATACCTTCATTGAAGCCTTTATATGTGAATTCTTCAAAACCTATATCTGTACATCCTTATTCTATTGTATTTGCACATATCCCACATTTTGCATTGTATGCTTGCAATCATTAGGTAGGAGAATCATTCTGATTTGGTTAGAGAATTTATAGAAGATTGATCATACAATTGTAATCAAGCTTTCATTTTTCTAGAGAAATAATAAATGTAGATGAGATCTACAAGCCAAGAATCAAGGGATGTTAATAGCAAAGTTCTCATAATAATTGTTATCCTCGCCTCATAACGCAGGCATCGAATGCTAATTCTATACAAACATAAACTAATTATTATTTTGACATATTCCAATATAAAATACTCTTGATTATTAAATAATTACAGGTGATTATTGAAAGAACCAATTGGGAATTATATATCCAACCTTCTGTTAATTGCTATTCAAGGATCAAAAGAATTACACTTTATACGCTCACAAAAATTATAGAAACGAGAAGCTGAATAGGCAACCGCAAAACTAATCTTCCAGTAGGTACAACAGGTGAATTGAAGAAGCAAAATCAGTCTTACACTATCTGAATTGTTGTAACTACTGTATTGTTAACTTTGACATCCTCAACCTTCCATTAATATTTGTATGTTTCTTTTGGCCTTTCATTCACATGGTGATGCTTTTCTTGCACTTACAGACATAATATTTAGATTTTATTAAATCTCCTTGGAAGTGTCACCACCCCTTCTTGTTTCATCCGCCACAAATTTCGTCTCCAATAACTTTAATCACTATACTTCTTTGTGTTAGAAACGATTCATCGTCATCAGATAATATACAAGAAACATAGTTTGATAATCATGGGAGATAAGATGATTATAGGGGTTGCTGCTGATCACCAAGAAACACCCCATCAGTGCACAAAATTACTAACAGGAGATCTAAAGGTGTTCACATATGATGAACTAAAATGCGCTACGATGGGGTTTGGATATAAAGCATGCTTGGGTGAATGGAGTTTCGGGAAGGTTTACAAAGGTTGGGTTGATGAAACGACTTATTCGCCCACAGAGCATGGTACAGGATTAGCCGTTGTCATTAAGACGTTCCAGCTCCATCATTCAAAAATTATTAAGAAGTCCAAGGTATAGCAATTCACCTCTTATATTCATCGCTCAATAATACAAAGGTGATTTAACAAAAATACTTTTGGCCTAGCGGAGCAAACTCTTTATCCTACTGGATAGATGTAAGATTTGCCTCATCTCACCCCAGACCCCACTATCGAGTGGGATTTTTTGCTAGGTTGTTTGTGGTTTAAAAAAAGCTAAGAGGTCGATTTATTTTTTTTCAGTTGTATTTATTGATAAAGATTCCATTCCAATGGCGCAGTTGATTATGTCATTTAGCCTAACAGGGTTTGCTAACTTTATACAATTTTCATTTTAATAAGCCGTTTATTTCTTGAATATAAACACCTTGCGAATGCAGTTGGATTTGGTGTTAAGAAAGTTGAGTCATCCGAATCTTGTTAAGCTCATAGGATATTGCTTTGAAGGTGAATCGCTGTTTCTAGTAGAAGAATTCTGTTATGCGAACTTTGAGGATTGCCTGCGTTATGGTAAACAGCAAAATTATGCAGTTGGAACACCTGATTGAAAATTAAGAGATGCATTCTTGACATATTTCATTGATGGTTGTAGGAGCTATTTCACGACTTCCACTTGATACAAAGATGAAAATGGCACTAGGAATCGCTAGAGCGATTGTCTTCTTACACCAAACACAAGATCAAAATGTTTCAAAGCGCTCATTTGCAGACAGAATGTTTTTGTTTGAGAGATGTAACATACTGCTGGATGAGGTACATGCTATTCTGCTTTAAGTAATTGCACTGAAAATCAAGAGAACTTGAAATGTTGTCATATTCACCACTTCTGCAGTGAAAATAACCCATGCATTTTGATTGAAGAACTGCCATTCATGGATCTAAATGTTGGCATTAATTATGTGTTGCTCTTGAACTCAAAATTTGCAGGATTTTACAGCAAAGCTTTCGGACTACAACGTGTCAACGTTTAGGCCTTGGCCTCTTGGAAGATCAGATTGCAACATTGATCACCCTAAGCACAGTAAGTTATTTCAATCTCTCATTTTCTTGCCCTAACATAGAAAACTACCACTATATGTATACTACTAGTTCTTGCATTTTATGCAAAGTGTAAATAAAAAAATGTTACACTTTAAGCCTGTAACATATGTGTCTTTAAAATTATAAAATCTTTACACCTGTAAATGTGTAGAAAGAATATTAAAAAAGGTTTGTGCTTCATATGTGTAAGCATTAGAATGAGCCCCAAAATGTGCAGTGCGTCGAATCAACTGGTTGTTTTTTCTTGTAAAGCTTTTTCGTTTCGATATTAACCATCACTTTGTCAGAACCTCCTCCATCTATATTCGCATGGAGCAATCTCACCAGCTTTACAATGGTATTAGCGGAGATACTAACAGGAGAAACAATTTCTGATACAAATCCTCTCGTGAAGATGAATGATTTACGCCACCATAAAGAAATACTACAAGATCCAAAATCATTGGGTTCTATCGCAAATCGTTGTTTTGAAATCTGTAATGATGTGGATTCAGAATCCAAGATGCTAAAGCTTTTAAAGAAGTTTGACAACATATCCCAACACGGAAAATGGGGAATTGATCACTAGAATGCAAAATTCTTAGAAAAGTATTATGTATTATGTACTAGTGAATTGAAATCTTATTTTAAACAAACTAAAAAGTAAATGTAGGTGTCTTATGGAAATAGTTTAACGAGACTTGAATATGTGCGAGATGGGTGATAAATTAGAGAGTAGAAATAGGATATTTAGTTTATAATGAATTAATCTAGAAATGATGTAATTTTAGGGTAAAAGTAATCAAAATGACGTAGTTTAAAGAGGTTTGCATCTTATCTTATACTAGTTATAATTTTAAGCCTAGGTTTTATGAGGATGGATGAGGTATGTTGTGGATGAGCGAGGAAAGGTAAAATATGGTGTGATTGGGGACGTATACTGTGTCTAAAATTTTAATAATAAAAACTTTTTTTTAAAAGTGGGTAGGGGTGCCTAGGTGAGCATAAGTTCATTATTGAAGAAATAACTTTTAGATTAATTGATAAGTATGATAAGTTTAGATTATTTGGATCATGGATATAATTTGGTCATGTTTCAGTTAGTTAAATCTTTAATGACTCAGATCATGACTTGTTATCCATTGAAAGGCCTATTGCTGATGAGTATGTTTAGGCATGAAAATGCTGAAATAATAATGAAACATAAAGAAATAAAGGCACATTGCTTGAAATTGTTATAGCCGGCCCTTTTGGAGCCACTAATGATGCCAAAGTAATTATGGAATTACTATGATGGTGGGGAAAACATGGTTATTTTAATAAGTGATAGAGAAATGATTTGACATCTTGAATTAAACATTTTCCTTTAAATATATAATCATATATGTGAATTGTAGAATATGAAGATGATCCTTGTTGCTTTACACCCTGCTTGGTAGTACACTTCACTTTGGCTGCAGGCTTTTATCTCTATCTATAGAGAACCCTAAAACATAATAGAATTATGTTACTCATGGGATGTTGTGTTAACTTTGTTTGTTGTTGTAGTTAAAGGATCAAATACTTGTCATGTGTGTCATTTTTTTTTGAGTTGTAACCAGTTATTCTTATATGATCCTATTTCCGACTACTCTCTTCCCTTAAAAATAAATACAGATCTCAATAACTAGCAAATTAAGATTATGTTGTCTACAACAAGTGATACCAACAAATTGTCATCATTAATGTCTGTATCGCCATGTATTCATTTTTCTCTTGTAGAGATTCAGTTTGCAACCAATGATTTTGACGAAGAACTGGTCATTGGGCATGGAGGATTTGGTAAAGGACACAGAGGCCAAATTTGAAGTGAAGAAGGTGATCAGGTTGTAGCCATCAAACGTATGGGTTTAACGTCTAACCAGGGGGATCCTGAGTTTAAGTGTCACATCCAGACGGAAGCGTGAAATGCTTTAGATGTGACTAGCTTATTCAGGATGCATTGATTAGAAAAATATTATAAATAAACAACACGTAATAACATAAAACATTAGCATATATCATAATTAGTACCAATTCGGGTTACATTAATATCGGTATGCAAAATTTAATATAACCCTATTACAATAACATATTAATCTAACTACTACATCTTTAGTAACGATGGAAGTGAGCATCCACCGCCAAGCTAAGATCGTACAAATAAACAGTTAAATTCACACAAACTTTCCCCATTACTTCACCCCGGCCATTGTACACATCAAATGAGAACATTAAACTGTTAGACATGTTGAATACCTGAAAAAGCATACTCAAAACAATCAACATAAAGTTGGTGAGATCATAGGTTTAACATCATAATAAAATACATATATTGATGCATCATAGATAAGTTTACAACCAAACCTACTTATAAGTCGGGTGATTCATAACTGTCACAATATAAATCACAAAAATTGGATAATATAACATCACAACACTCATCCTTTGAGACTATGAGTCTCACCTCTTATTTCAGCAGGTAACCTATAAAAATATTTATAGATTAGAGATAAATATTTTTTCTTTAAAATTTTCAGCACCTCAGATTATAAAAATTAAAACAGAAGTTATAGTTATCCATATGTCACAAAATTTTTACAGCAAAAGCATATGAAAATCTATCTTAACATGTCAAAGTTTCATATATCAACTAGTTACAGTTTATTTTCTATAATGTTTACAATTCTTGAATAAACTGACAAAAATACCTACGGGTTCTTAAAGTTCACCAAAATTTATCAGAACTTATATTTAAAAATCCGTATTATCTCATAAATTCCTGGGAAATTAATTCATAACATAACTATTTTTATGATTTTACCATTTTGACAATAATTAGTAAAAATAGCAAAACATCTCTAAAAATACCCAACTTTATTCAGACTGTCCTAATCAAGGTGTAACATTTTGTATAAATTTTACATGATTTTTCTTATAGTTTAAAATATTTTTCCCGATTTTTGAATTACATATTCTTCTAAAATATGTAACTCAAGTATAACTACGAATTAGATCATGAAATTTATTCTACAGGTCCTATAAAACATAAAAATTATCTTATAATTTTCTAGCTATTTACTAGGTTCGGACCTTCCGGTTGATAATTTTCTTTTAATAACTTAAATAAATTATATAAATTATTTTACTTATTATAATCATACCAAAGTTTGCAGAATATTATTTCTTAATATTTCTAACAAGTTCACAGTTTTTATTCCCACAATCACAGTCATTTAAGTAATAAATCAAATTTATCAAGAATACACATAGTTGCAACCCTTTATTTGTAACGTTTTTGTTTAATTCCTTGGTTTACAATATTTTTCAGATTTTTAAACTTTTCTTACTGATAAAGATGGATTGTTTGTAAAGTTTGATGAAGAACTTGAATGTTTAATCAAAAGGGTTGGTTATATATGTTTGTTAAAACACATATATATCTTACAAACTTAGTTATGGTTTAAAGAGTGGAACCTTGATTTTGACAGAAGGAGAGGATGAAAAAAAGGGTGATGATAGTCTCTAACTCCTTGGTGAATCGAATGTTACTCTTGGAGCTTGGTGATCTTGATTTCTTGCAAAATGGTTTGGGAGATGGTGATTCATATAAGGGTTTGGATGATGTTGGCTAGTATAGTGACCGAGAGAGTATAGAAGGTGGCGATGATGGTTATGATTTGAGCCGAGAGTGATGGTATGAAGGTGGTGGTGGTATGCGGTTGTGGTGTGGCCTTCGGCCGAGAGGTGCATGATGTAGGTGAGATTGTCATGATGAACTCTAGGCTTAGGGGTGTGATGTGGTCATTATAGGTTGCATTAGTCGACCATTAGTATGCTAGGTGGCGGATTTTTAAGCATGCTTGGTGTCTTGGTGATGATAGGTGTCGACCAAAGGAGTAAATGAGTCATCAACTTATTAATGCAATTGTTAACTAGCGTTTAAGTTGTCTAATCGGGTTGTTTGGTTATCATAATGAACCGATTTTAGGTCTTAGGTGATACTTATGTTGATGTTTAAATGTTTTAAGGTTTGGTTGGTTTTTGTTTTGATACCAAGTTTCCTTGATGTTATGTTTGGTATTGTGGTGTCTAGTTAGGTTGTTTCTCATTTCATTTGATGTATGTTTTGGTGTTATAATGTTGAGGTAATTGATCAAATAATATTTATCATAAGATGTTTAAGCATATAAATTCATGCATACGTGAGTTTCTATGCATGCATGCAAGTAACACGTATATATAATTACTAAAACACATATAATTCATAAAGGGTTAATCAAATATAGTGTAATATGTAAGAAAAGTTTTCTTAAGGCATAACCTTATCTAACCTTAATTTTTAGGGTTGTCACATTAAGGCTGAAATTCAGGTGCTTTCTCAGTTGTGCCATCATTTGGTGTCACTAATTGGGTTTTGTGATGATAATAAGGAAATGATCCTTGTTATAAATACATGCCCCATGGAACTCTATACCATCATCTACACAAAGCTAAGACACCTTTAAGTTGGGTCCAACGGTTGAAGATTGTCGTAGGAGCTGGGAATGGATTGAATTATCTTCATACGGGTGTTGGTACCCAACAAGAAATCATACATCAGAATGTGAAGAGTTTAAACATTCTTTTAGACGAAAAATAGGAAGCTATGATTTCAGATTTTGGGTTCTCTAAGCCAAACTAATCAATCATTGTCATACCTTTATGCCAACATCAAAGGGACGTTCGGATATCTTGATCCTGAGTACTTCTATACAAAGAACTGACAACGAAAACAGATGTCTATGCATTTGGTGTTATATTATTTGAATTGCTATCTGGGAGGCTTGCAGCGGATGAACGCTATGGTGAGGATCATTGTAGTTTGGTAAGGTGGGCTCAAAAATGCATAAAAACTCGAAAATTAGACCAAATGGTGGATATTAATATCAAAGGAACAATTACGCCAAATGCTTAAAGGGGTTTGCTAAAATTGCAGATCGTTACGTATGTAGTGTTCCCAAAGAACGCCCTTCCATGACTGAGGTTGTAGCATCACTTCAAGCCTTACTAGAAATACAGGAGAAAGCTGATATTTTTGCTATGTTGTCAAGCAGAATGGGTTTCACTTCAAAGATACTTAAGCATTTTGTTTCTGCAAGTAAACTAAACTCGGGTATTCACAAATTGTTATCGCCGTATGCACATATTTGCATTTCATATACTTAATTATAGAAATAATTTTTTATTAGTCTTACAAGCTAACTAAGTATATGAATAATACCCAGACATCATATAATCTTTTGCATATGCCAGTCCTTTTTTATAATTAAAATTTCAAATACATTCTGGCCTACCATATGTAGAAGTTGATAATGTTATTGTTTCTTTGGTTCCATATATACCAATGAAATCATGTTTTGGAAAGACATATATGCTTCGTCAAAATAAAACCCCATTGGGGAGAAACACGCACAAGCAACATGTTTGTTTTTGTCTTTCTTTTTGTTTTTTTGCAGTTTTTTTCAATGTTCTTACTTGATTCACTTTTGACAAAACTTAAGACCAAAGTGGCAAAAGTTCACGAAAGAGCATTGAAGACATGAATGGATGCTCTTTAATCAACAAAGATGGTAGCTATGATGTTGAAATGCTTCAACAGTCTGTGGAACTAATTGTGGCTAGAGACGTAAAAGTGTTCAGATATGGTGAATTGAATCATGCCACAAGGAACTTCAGTCATTACAACAACTATGTTTGCCTGAGCAAGAGCTAGCACCAATACCCAAGTTTGGTTAGAGTGTAAAGCAACAATTTTGTTGGAGCATATATTGTCATATATAGCGTGTCCGTTGCTTGACGAATAGTCTAGGCTTAATGTAATACACCTGATATGTTGTAAACATATGAAACTGAGTCATTCGCAGGAGCATATGTGAATGAGACTCAGTTGTACGACTGAGACATACTAATGGACCAGCCGTGCGACTGAGAGATGTTGTTGGGCCATTCGTAAGACTGAACCATAAGTATGGTCCAGTCGTAATATTGAACCATACGCATGGTCCAATCGTACGAATGGGCCCAGTCGCATCTGATATGGGCTGAGGCCTATAAATACCAGTTTCATTGTGTAGAGAGGTAAGGTTTTGAGAGTATGCCCAGGGCCTAGGTGCTGCCGGATGAGAGGGGAGATCATGCTCGATCTCCCTTGCCAAGAGTCGTGATTCTTCTGTTTAACGAGCTTGTAATCATTAGGTTTTATTAATGAAACCATTCTAAGACTGTTCGTTCTCTTGTTTGTCTCTTGGTTTTCTTTTCCTTCCGTCAAGAACACGCTTGGATGTCAACCGATCCAGCGACTTCACAATTGGTATCAGAGCCGGTTACTGCTAGAATGATCTAGCAATCATTCTAGCACCCGAGCTCTTGATTTCTGGATCTATTTCATGTTCTTTGACGTTAAACCCACTTCGTGTTCTTCGTGTTTTGCTCAGATCTTGTTACGTGTGTTGTTTCTTGGTTAAAATCAAACTCGGAATCACGTTCTTATCACCCTTGCGAATCTTATGATGTCTATTTTGTTTCGGTTCATGTAAAATTCATCAGATTAGGGTTTTTGGCAGCCATGGCGGCTGCAGATCTGAAAATCTGCGTGCAGATCCGCTCATACGACTGGACCATGCGACTGGACCAGTCTTATGTCCAGTCGTGCGACTGGACCAGTCTTATGTCCAGTCTTATGTTCAGTCATGCTACTGGACCAGTCTTATGTCCAGTCGTACGACTGGACCAGTCTTATGTCCAGTCTTATGTTCAGTTATGCTACTGGACCAGTCTTATGTCCAGTCATGCTACTAGACCAGTCTTATGACCAGTCGCACGAATATATCATTCGTGTCATGCTTTCACACGAATGTGATATTTGTCCTCCATGTCATACGAATGAACAGTCTTCCTGACCAAAAAGAAAATTATGGAACTGCCTCTTGCATAGATTTGAGGATGAGCAAAGCACATTCACCCTGAGGTTCTTTTGTCAAATAAGTTTGATGGATACCCCATTATTCGTTGGACTTCCAAAATAGATGAATGTAGTTAGAACACAAAAGATAGAAGAGAAGATAACAGCAGTCGGTGCTGATTTTGTGGGGTAGTCAGAAGCATCTGACTATTTATGGGCCAATCAAGTTATATTTATCCGCACAGAGAGGATTCCGATTCTTAGGGGGAATCCATGTATAGAGAAATTGAAGACGCAATCAGAAAGTGTTGATGTGAGTTGGTTTCCGATGATGAATCTGTGTGCATGCTGATTTGTTTGAGATTGTCAACTGTGGATTGGAACCTTCTACCTTTTTCCCAATACACCGTATGAAGACGCCAGGAGAGCACAATGTTTATATATTGGGATATGCTGAATTTGAGGGGGAATTTCTGCAGGTGTTAATGTTAATCAGGTTAGCCTGTGTGAAGATTGGAGCAATGGAAAACTGTTCATGTCATTATCTGGAAAAATCAGTCAAATGGGGAATCTTGCTGCTATGATGGTGTTCTGCAAAGTAAACGAAAGCTATTGTGCCTAAATTCATTTTCAGGGATATTGTAGCAACCTGACGAATCAACAACGTTGGCTAATATGGTTTTTCGTTTGTTTCTATTGGAAACCAGAGCAAAGATTGACTGGAGATTGTAAGAGGTGTTATTTACTATTCGCAAGCAACGTCCAAGGGGGAATTTGTTGGAGCATATATATCATTATAGCATGTCCATCGCTTGAAGAATAGTCTAGGCTTAATGTAATACACCTGATATGTTGTAAACACATGAAATTGAGTCATTCGTAGGAGCATATGCGAATGAGACTCAGTTGTACGACTGAGCCATGCTAATGGACCAGTCGTGCGACTGAGAGATGCTGTTGGGCCATTCGTAAGACTGAACCATAAGTATGGTCCAGTCGTACGATTGAACCATACGCATGGTCCAATCGTACGAATGGGCCCAGTCGCATCTGATATGGGCTGAGGCCTATAAATACCAGTTTCATTGTGTAGAGAAGTAAGGTTTTGAGAGTGTGCCCGGGGCCTAGGTGCTGCCGGATGAGAGGGGAGATCATGCTCGATCTCCCCTTGCCAAGAGTCATGATTCTTCTGTTTAACGAGATTGTAATCATTAGGTTTTATTAATGAAACCATTCTATTATTGTTCGTTCTCTTGTTTGTCTCTTGCTTTTCTTTTCCTTCCGTCAAGAACACGCTCGGATGTCAACCAATCCAACGACTTCACAAATTTCAGTACGCATAACATCCTATCACACCAACCATTTTTATCCCGAATAAAGGTAGTAGGTATAGAAGTAGGAGTGTAAATGGAGTGAAAAAGGATACAATTGGGAAAACTGAAAATTTATAGGTCGATGAGTGTGGTCATGAGAATGAGGAACCATTAGATGATAAGGGGGAGGGGGTGGCAATGGTGAGGGAGAGGGTGTGGATAGAGATGATAGAGGTGGTGATGAGGGAGGGGGTGTGGATAGAGATGATGGAGGTGTAAGTAAAGTAGTAGAAGTGGATGACACATAAGATGGGATAAACAAAAATGAGGGTATGGTAGTAGTTGAAGGTTTAGATATATCAGTCAATCAGGTGACTTAGAAAAACGTTTCATGAAATGTAACATGATGAGAAGTATAAGTACATAGAGTATGAGGATCATAGCATTGGTATCCTCAATGTTTAAGGCAAATCAGAGGAATATACAAGGAAGAATTGTGGGTGAGAAAAGAATCTCACAAGGAGATGAATAATCAAGACTAGAAGAAGGAATATGGTTTATGATAAACCCAGCGGTGGCATAAACATCATACTAGTACTTTAGAGGTAGGTGTGGATAAAAGTTAATGCTCAAGAAATCTTTGAGAGATGGTACGTCCAGCCACCCCATTTCTTGGGGTGTGTATGGATATAAAATGTAGTAAGTAATACTCAGATCTGAAAGAAATTTCTCCATCATGCCTTGGGTAAGCTTAGGAGCATAATCACACTATAAGTTTTTAATGATGCATGAAAACAAGTTCCTAACATAGGGTTTAAAGTGGTGTAATGAATTAATACCTTAGAAATAATGAGATAAAGAATACATTCTTGTGAATCACCTGAAATCATCATTAAATGTAATAAAATAGTGGTAACCCAAACAAGAAAGGGTAGGAGAATTGAAGGTCGATAAATGTCACAATGAATGATATGTAAAGATGAAGTACTACATGACAAAGATGGATAAAAAGGTAATCGACTAGATTGGGAAATATTTTAAGCATTACAAGTTGTTTTTGGAGATTCAGGAAAGACGGTAAGATATGAATCATAAGAAAAAAACATAATCAGAAGGATGATCAAGGCATAAGTGCCATAACTCCCGAGAGACTAATATAATCATAGAAAGAGAATACAACTCTCATGGTCTCAGGAGTAGATGATGGAGGATCTAACATGATAGAGTCTAAATATACGGATCATAATACGAAAATACAATAAAAAGTGGATGATCAACAACTAATTGAGTGTATAATAGGTTTTTGATTAAGCCCCGAACAATGAGTACATCTTGTGATATGTAATAAAGAAAGTAAAGCATGATTGATATAAGAGGTAATAAGCACCATACCATTACCAATATTCACCCTTTCCAAACCATAATATGCAATTACATCATGAACCATACCAAGATGTGAGGTCATATGAGCTGTGGAGTCGGAGTCGGGAATGCATGTTTCGGTCACATACGTGTATATGATGAAGAAAAAATTGGCTCAGTTGTATTTCAATGTATAAACAAGTCGGTTGATGAGAGTCCATGTTGTTAAAACAATATTGATTAAATATAAAATATATGTCACCTTGATATGCTAAAAAACAATATGTGTTCTACCGATTCTACTATCCAAATAAACAATGTCACCGTCCAAATAAACGTGACATTTGTCACATACTATGTGTAGTTCTTGCTTGACTACAAACCACCACCAAAATTTATATTTATGTATCCATTCAGGATAATGCTTTCTATCTTGAAATGGCAGGGGTTAGCCTATTAGTCAAACAAGGATTTCAAATGAATGTATCTTACCACTCTTGATCCAATGATGAAAAGTAAGCTCTTGGATTCTTGCTGTGTAGCATAGATAGTTATATTATCCGATAACAATTAGTTTTCATACTCACAATTACTATTAAGATAATAAGCATGAGTTGTGAAAAACGACATCGATCCTATTAGATTCTTTATCATTGGGTCAAATTAGTGGCTATAACTCTTAGTTAATGATGAAAAATAGAACTGGAAAAAATAAGCTACTTGATACATTGCAAACATGAGAAAAGAAAGTAGAGACAATTTTTGAAATTGATTTCAAAATCTCTCAGAAAAGGGGTTAAGCTAGTAATATTATTCAACTGATAATAAACTAATTATTTTTTCTTCAAAATAATTAGACAAAATCAGAATGTGTATATCTACGTAATAGAATTTGACTCTTTGGACTTCAAGTCTAATTCCTATTAAATGGAAATCATATGAAAACATGGAACATCAACTTCTCTTTTACTTTTTTAGCTAACATGCATTTTAATAGTTAAAGAAAACCATTAACCATAACAAAATTGGATCCAGTTTAGCGACTAATCTTTTTTTGGTTTAACACTAAAGAAAATCCATTTAGTACTTAAATAGTTGTGTGAATAATGGGCAATGTACAAAACGGATGTAGCATGAAAACCCAACCAGACCTATTCCACCCTTAAATAATAAAGAAAACCCAATAAGCACATTTGTTTCCCATGCAGGCATGCATGCAAATCGATACATGTCATCAAGGGCTTCACTGTTCAATTGGGTCACCCGATTTGCTCCATGAACATTGCCGCCTAGTAGCAACCCATGGTGTCCACTTTGTCATTTATAATATCATTATTTTAATTTTATTTTGTGAAGTGGATCAAGTAGTTATTTTCACAAAACTATTTGTTGGCTAAATTCCTTAGTTTCCTATCTAATCTAGAGATCATGCAAGTAATAGCAAATAATTATGTTTGAAGTTCGTTTACACTTGTAAATTCCTTTCTTTTCCATTCGTAGTTGTTACTTTGGCCTGGTGAACTTTGGAACCCAATAGATAGCCTAGATACAGGCACACCAATGTATCTAGCCTGTAAATTGGTTTTAGCCCTACAAGTACGTGTTTGTGTGGTGTGAGTGTATCACAAATACTCTTGAAGATCCTAGAATGTGTCTACTTTTTAAAGCTTAGATGCAACAGGTTGTGTGATGTAGACGGAAAACAAAGACCAATTGAACATGTTGATTCACCGAGAATACCATGAACAATTCTTCTAAGTGTCGTTGATTCTCGAAAAGTGTCGATAGTTTGATATTTCACGAACTAACACACTAGTGACAGAGAGAAAATTACCTGAAACAATAAAAGAAGACAATCCATGCAAACATGCACATCATGAAAGAAAGTTATGCCACATTAACAATGTAAGGATTTCTATAAGTCTGATGTAGCCAAAACATCCAAAGTCTCTCTGCAAGCAATGCACTAAAGAACTGAAGTAGAATTGCTTCGGAAGTTTTACACACATGCACTAGAAATATTCTAAGTGTAAAATCTTCCGAAGCCAAGACCAATATCTTCCGAAGCCAAAAGTGAAGTCTTCCGAAGCTTCAGAGACAAAGTCTTCCGAAGCCAAATAGTGAAGACAGATTTCTTCCGAAGACTTTTAAGGATATGCCTTTATCTGATGTACTTTACCATAAAGCTGGACCACCTTTCCACTGCAACTCTGTAAAGTCACCAACTTACATGAGTTGGTAAAAGGTCCATGCTTTTGGTAACTGTACATTGAGGTCTTGAGTCCATGCTTTCTACTATGTACTTTTATCCTTTTTGTAATATATTAGGATGTGAGCTATGACATGTCATAGTCACAAGTCAAAAGGCAGATATGCCTTTTGACTCTACAATTGATTTTGTTTGTGTCTAGTCAATTTTATCCAGCTGGCTTTCAAAGTATAGCCGGCTGTAGGTTGTAATTTAAGTATTCCATGTTCTAGTATCTTTCCACATACTTTGTAACACTTGTAATAGAACTTGAGAAAGCAATATACTGCATCCTTGAAACCCAATCATTTGTGATTCTCTTGTTATGTCTCTTACTTGTTACTTGTGTTCTTAGTATCATTATTGTGGTTAATCCAGTCTACTGTTTGATTAAAGTTTGGTTAATCTCCTCTTTGTGTTGTTGTGTTGTAATTGACCACCCTTCGCCGGTCCTGCAAACAACATCAGTTATCTTCTTGCGGGGAATAAAATAGGCTATCTTTGAAAACCATGCTAATATCATTACCCTTTGAGTATGAGGCAACCCCAACACAAATCCATGCTAATATCAACCCATGGCTGCAAAGGAACATGCAAAGGCATATAGAGACCTACATTAGTAGTTGTGGCCCTTGAAACTTGACAAATATGGCATCTCTTAACATAAGAAGCTTACACCAACTGTAAAGTATGATCACGACCAACGTGCCCTTCACCATGTAGCTCCTTAATAATTTGCAAATGAAGACCGAAATTATGGATACATAGTTGATTCCCCTTGAATAGAAAACCATCATGTAAAAGACACTCTTGTTTCTGCCTAGTTTGAACATCTTGCATAATAATTGAGATATATGGATCAATGGTTAAATGCTCATGAATGACATCCAAACCCAACACATAAACCCTCCTAGACACAAGGAGATTACCCCTCATGCTTAAGGCGTTAGCAACTTAGTTTGAATCACCAGTTTTGTGTTTGACCACAAAAGTAAACTTTTCAAGAAATGCTAACCAACATCTATGCTTATGAGATACCTTGTCTTGAGTACGAATATACCTTAAAGAATCATGATTATTGAATAAAACAAACTCCTTATGAAACAAATAGCGATGCTAATGCTTTACAACTTGGACTACTGCATAAAACTCCATATCATAATACCTCAACTTTGGCCCTGTCAAGCAACATGCTAACCACCTTGACCGAGAACCCCGCCAATCCCAACCTTTAAGGCATTAGTATGAAGTTCAAATACTTGAGAAAATTCAGGCAATACTAAAATAGGTGCTATAGTGAGCTTGTCTTTTACAATTGAAAAGCCAATTCTACCTCTTCTGTCCATAAAAATGCTTTTCCCTTCATCCAATCTGTCACTGGAGCCATAATAGAACTAAAATGAGGAATGAACCATCTATAAAAGGAAGCAAGTACATGAAAACTATGAACTTCAGTAATGGTAGTAGGAGCTGGAAGGTTTTGCACAACTGTTACTTTAGATTCATCCACATGTATCCTATAGCCATAGACAACATGCCCCAAAAACAGAACTTTAGGGGTCATGAACACACTTCTTTGCTACTGTATCGAAACTATTCCTATGAAGTAAGGATAAAACATACCTGACATGCATTACAGGCTCGTTGGAAGAATAACTATGAATAATAATATCATCAAAATACACAACCACAAACTTCCCAATAAAAGGCTTGAAGAACCGTTCATTATACGCATGAAAGTGTAGGCGCATTTGATAAACCAAAAGGCATTACCAACCATTCATACAAACCTTCATGGGTGTTAAAGGCAGTTTTCCATTCATCACCATATTTGAGACGAATCTGGTAATATCCACTCTTCAAATCCAACTTTGTGAATCTAGTATCATCACTAATCTGGTCTAGGAATAGGAAACGTGTACCTCATAGTAATCTTGTTGATGGAGCAACTATCAACACACATACGCCAATTGTTATCCTTCTTTAGAGTCAATAAAGCAAGAACATCACTGCGGCTCATACATTCACGAACATAGCCTTAGAAATCAACTCCTCAACCTGACTATGCAACTTCTCATATTCGAAAGGTCTCATTATGTAATGTGGCCTATTGAGCAATTGCGATCCAGTCTCTAAATCAATATGATGTTGAATATCACGTAAAGGTGGAAATCCATCAAGCAATTCATTAGAAAAAATATTAGAAAATTCCTCAAGTAAAGGAATCATAGCATAACAATTTTGACATCTTCAACCACTTCTTTACCTATCAACATAAAAACACCATTTCCCACCTCCAACTCTTTCTCAAATCAAGAAAGAGTCAACAATGTAGTTATGGATTTGGTAGATAATTCCTTGGTTTATTAGGCAACAATGTTATCTTCACATTATCAAACAGAAAACTATAAGTATTAAACCACCCATTGTGTTCTATGTTGCGATCACATTCCCAAGGCCTTCCCAACAATAAATGACACACATTCATGGGAACCACATCACCAGACGTTATCCTTATATGTTTTACAAATAGAAAATGAAACAAGAGTACGTTTAGTTATAGGCACATCACCTCTCTTCTTGAGCCATTAGAGCTTAGAAGGCTTAGGATGGTTCTCTGTTTTTAAGCCCAACTATCTAATAGCCTCTTTAAAAACTAAATTATCATAGATCCTTGAATCAATAACCAAAGTACAAACCACCAGGCTCAACCCCATGACTCCAGCCACCTCTCTTCTTCAAACTCAAGCTCTTAATCAAATACTAGGGTGTCATCATTTTGTCATGAGCCTCACCACATTCTTCCCATTCCTCTGGATTAGTAAAAAATTGTTTTTTCCCGGCCTTCTTACATTCTAACTATCAATGACCAATCTCTCCACAATTGAAACACTTAATGCTACTACTACCAGCCCTTTTAGAAATTGGCCTAGTATTTCCACCACCCTTTTTTGTTTGGTTGGGCAAAAAGAGTGATGACATGTTACCCGAACATGAACTTCCTTTGGTTTAGACAGAAGAAGATTAACCACCAACACACGGTTTTGTTTTTCGAAAGCTAAGGCACATTGATGAGAATTAGAAAGTGTGACTGGATCAAACATATTAATGAATTCCATGATCAGGACCCTCAGACCACCAATGTAACATGAGACAAGTTTTTATTCCATCTCTTGAATGTCATTTATGGCAATTAATTGGTATAATTAAGCTATGTAATCTTCAACAAACTTGGACCCCTGTCTCAAATTCTTTAATCGTTGGTACATTAAACGCCTATGAGGAATAAAGTTGTCCCTCATGCACTTTTTTATCTTCCTTTAGGTTATGTCTTTTTACTTTCCAACTCTCTCCCGTGTCAGTTTCAATTATTACCAACATGCAGATACCCTCCCACGTAACCTGATAGCAATCGGTGGAACCTTTTGGTCTTCGTAAACCTCTTTAAATTCGAACACGTCCTCAGCAACGAAAAGCCAATCATTGAATTTTCTCAGTTCAAAGTATCACCATTAAGAAACTGGTTCTTATTCCCGACTCCCAACGCCTATTATCACCCCCTTCGATTTTGCTCTAACCGATCGTCAGAAGATGATCCGTCACCCTCAGAAAAAGAATTTTCATCTTTTGTTTTTTGAAGATTACGTCACGTCTTCCTCGATTAATCAAATCTTGAATCTAATCATCCAACTGTTAAAAATTGATCCAACCGCTCCTCTATTCTTGCCATAATACATTGCTTCAATTCCTGTTCGTGAACGCTATTAAGAGGTCTTCTCCTTGGATGCATCTTGATCTAGAAATTTGTCTCTGGTACTACCTAATGTAGATAGAAAACAAAGATAACCAATTAAACATTTTGATTTATCGAGAATATGAGGAATAATTTTTCTAACTATCGTTGATTCTCTAAGAATGTCAATAATCATGGATTTCATGCACTAACACACACTAGTGAGAGAGAAAATATTTTCATAAACTTTTAAAACTGATCATCTCCGAATTTGTACATGAATATGAAAAGCATGCCAAACGTTGAATGACCTTCACAACATAAACGGTCCAAAAATTGGGCCATAAACAAAATCCAATAAAAACTAGACAAAGGACAAAAAGTAAAATAACTTATAAAATAAGCCATTCTTGGGCTAGAATGATGACCCAAACCACCTACTAACGATCATTTTGACCCGTCCTCGGAGCATGGAGACTTCTAGTGTGAGTTATGGCTATTTTAGTGAAACCCCCTTACGATCATGGGCCTCCAAATACAAGATGGCTTGCTCCTCCACACTTAGGTTGGCAGCGTTACAATATTGGAATTAATGTTATAATGCCAATGGAGGTAAATTAACATGTGTTTTAAGTTCTTGAGCCAGGGTCTCACAGAAAGCAACCTCTCTAACCAATGGGCTAGAGGTAAGACTTGCCTACATCCCACCCTCCCCAAACCCTGTCGGTAGCTTCGCTGTGGATGGGATGCACTAGGTATGATTATTAGTGATTTTAGTTTCATGTCGATCATCTTACTGCAATAAGATCCGCTTAAAATTAACATTCATATAAGTTTAGAGGTATGAACTACATGCTCATTCAATACTATTTTTATTCATACGCCAACAAAAACCCCTTAATAAGGGTTCGGGGCAACATCCCACGTCCAAGGGGTAGAGCCTTTGGGCGGTCAGCTAGTGAGCATCAACTACTCATGAGTGGTAGCCCTCATTAGTAGAGTTATTGCTTAAGGGTACACTAATGTAATTGTCCAACGAGTGGTTCATTCTCTATATAAAGGAGGTCTTTGGTCTTTTTACATGTCAAATTCAGGCATTAACTTTGGTATATTTCATAACAAAATATGAATGCTTGTACATGTTTCTTTTGTCTTGTCCGATTAAAGAGTTTGGTATACCACCATAATTACTCTAATTTAAAAGTGATTTCATACACTTCAAAAGACTATCCATGAAGCTCCAAACCTATAAGACTAACATGAATAAAAATATTTCTATGGCGCATGATAAGTACAACATAGTCAAAACATGAAAAGAAAATAAATTATTTTAAACTTTTGGGCAAGATTAATTTTATGGGCACTCATGCACAGGCGTCTCAACCATTTGGGGGCCTAAGCGAAAAAAAAAATGTTTGGCCCTTTAAAAGCTATTAGTATATTTAATTTATATTTGACATCTCTTAAAACCTAACATATAAGCCACCCATGCAACCATTCCATGGATGATATTAACAAAACATGTATTAGGATGAAGGAAAAGAATGCAATTTAATTAACTAGGAGATATCCAAATGATCGTCTAGTTAGGCTTGTCGGTATATTTTCACACCCTGGGGCATGAATGTGACATTGCCCTTAACAAGCGTTAAACCCCACATCAGCCCAGGCGTGGGGGGCATTAATTGGTAGCTTGTTAGCATGTTAAAGAGGGTAAGGGGGCGATGACTATTGGAGGGTAATAATGACCGTTGTGTTTTAAACAATCAACTTTTATCAATTGCACTTTGGTAACTCGTAAGGCATTATCCGAAATGGTTTCTTGTACTTGCTTTGTCTCGATCAAATAGATCAAAAATGAAATTAGCAAACAAAGTTGACGATAGTCCGAAGGGATCCGAGGCTCGCCGATTTTATCATCTAAATGCGGATGCTTCTCTGGATGACCCGTACGACCAATTAGAAAGAATAAAGTAAAGTGAGGCCTTCAAATTAATTTCTCTCTTACCAATAAGAGTTAGAAGAGGAGAAGATGTTGAAAAAAGAGAGATGGACAAGAAGCAAAAAACGTAAGGGCTTCAAAATTCACGCTCAAAATATCGATCATTTATTGGGATTGGATCGTCATTTAGCAAAAAATAACAATAAAACAAGATATTAGAAACAAATATGGGCTTTCTTAGTATCTTTTTATTACGTATTTTTTAATTTTTTTATTATGAATGTTTAGTTTATTTTTTGAAGTTTCAAAAACTTAATATAATAAATATATTATTTATTCTTGTATTTAAACTAAATGTTTTATATTTCAAATTAAAAAAATAAAAATGGGTTAGATGGAGTTAAAAAGGGTTAAAACATTTCCTTACGGTGATGTACAATAAAAAGGAGTAATATAAGTGATGTGACAAGCATATGAAGTTATATACAATCATGGTCTTACATTAGCCAATAGTTAAATGAAATACTATTAATTTTGACACCTATGTAAAATAATATAATTACATTCCAATTATGAAAAAACCAAGTGGGAATATCTGGTTAATTTCTATTCAATGATCAAAAGAATGACAAATTATTAGCTCATGAAAATAAAGATCTTATTGTTCCAATAAGGAGAACATATCTGAATAGAAACATTAAATCAGTTGTTAAATTACCTATTTGCAACATAGGTACACTAGGTAAATTGAAGAAGCAAAATCGATTTTACTCTATATTAATTGTAAATAGTATGTTTATTCAAAAGAATTAATTACCAAAACTATGCTATTTTTAGAGTCCTAATATTAACACTCATCGTGATAAATTGACACCCCTTATACGCCTCGTATAGGGTCGACGATACTGAAAATAAGAAAAATTTAAGAGGGGGTTCTCATAGAGTTATACGTCCTATATACGACTATACGACGCATATGACAAAATTCGACACTAAATACGAGAAAAACTTCAAGAGAGAGGGATTATATGCCCTGTATATGGGTATACGACCCCCCCCCCCCCTATACGACGGGTACATGGTTATACGACTCGTGTATAATTCTGGGGTATTGATTTATAGTGGGGGTGTCTAGACATCGGGTTCCTTTTTTTTACAATAGTATCATCCTCAGCCTTCATTGATATCTTTTTGTTTCTTTTGGTCATTTTCTAGCAGACATGAAATTTGGATTTTATAAGATCTCCTTGGAAGTATCACACCCTTTCTTGTTTCATCCGCAGAAAAATTTCGTCTGTGTTAGGAATGATGCATCATCATCAAATAATATACAAACAGACATGTTCATTGTCGCTAAACAGAGAAAGCCATGATGAGCATATATACATGTAGCATTTTTTGATCAAATATCATGGGTGATCAGATGAATCACTACTCATTGACTATTCCAATTGCTGATGATCACCAAGAAACGTCTAATCACAGCAGGACACAAGATCTAAAAGTGTTCATATACGATGAATTAAAACGAGCTACGATGGGATTTGGATATAAAGCATGCTTGGGTGAGTGGAGTTTTGGAAAGTTTTACAAAGGCTGGGTGGATGAAATGACTTATTCCCCCACAGAGCATGGTATAGGATTGCCCATTGTCATTAAGACATTCCAGCACCATCATTCAGAAATTATTAAGGAGTTAAAGGTATAGCATATTACCTTTTATATGCATTGCTCAACAATATGATAGGTGATCTAATGAAACTTCTTTTAACCTACCGGTTCTAGGAGCAGTCTCTATATCGTACGAGATTGAGTGAGCTTTGTCCTTATATAATCCCTCAGACACACTGTCAAGTGAGATTTTTTGTTGGGTTGTTTTTTGTTACTTTTGTCTAGCGGTATCAAAAGGGCCCGCCAACCAAAAGGATGTGGGTTGATGATATCTCCAAAAAAGAAGTGTTTGAGTACTTAAGGTTTAAGTAATATTGAGAGGTTGGTTTATTTTTTTGGTTGTATATATAGATAAAGATTCCATTCGATGCAGTTGATACGTCATTGAACCTTACATGGTCTAGTAACTTTATACAATTTTCTTTAATAAGCCGTTTATTTCTTGATTCTAAACTTAGTGAATGCAGTTGGATTTGGTTTTGAAAAAACTGAGTCATCCGAATCTTGTTAAGCTCATAGGATACTGCTTTGAAGGGGAATCACTCTTTCTTGTTGATGAATTTTGTTATGCAAACTTTGAGGATTGCCTCCGTTATGGTAAGCAGCAAGCAAAATTATGCAGGTGCTACATCTGATTAAAAATGAAGATATGTGTGCTTGAAATATTTCCTTGATGATTGTAGGAGCCATTTCGCGACTTCCACTTGACACAAAGGTGAAAATGTCACTAGGAGTCGCCAGAGCGATTGTTTTCTTGCACCAAACAACTGCTTCAGGCCACTCATGTGCAGACCAGTGGTTTTTGTTTGACAGATGTAATATACTGCTGGATGAGGTACATCATACATGCCAATCGGCTTTAAGTAAAGAAAATTTGTAAAACAATGCATCAATATAAATTGACTTGTTCTGCAAATCGTTTGTACGCTACCAGTCACATATAAAAATCTGCACATGTAGAGCTATTTTGCATGATTTCTGATGATGTTACAGTATATGTGGCTTTTGTGTTAATCAGTCATTTCATTTGTTATAATTGAGTGTTTAGAACCGCCATTTATGGTTCTGTTGGATCTGATTGCTGGTTTTATGTGTTGCTCTTGAACTAAAAATTCGTAGGATTTTACTCTAAAGCTTTCGGACTACAATGTGTCAATGTTCAGACCTTCGCTTCTTGGAAGATCAGATTGCGACATTGATCACCCTACGCACAGTGAGTTACTTCAATCTCTCAAAATTTGCAGGATTTTACGGATGCTTATAATTCTTCACATATTTAAGCATTAGAATGAGCCCCGAAAAGTGTGCAGAATCAACTGGTTTGTTTTAGTAAACTTTTCATTCTCAATATTAACCATCATTTTGTCAGATCCTTCTCCATCTATATTTGCAAGGAGCAATCTCAGGAGCTTTACAACGATATTAGCGGAGATACTAACAGGAGAAACAGTTTCTGATACAAATCCTCTCATGAAGATGAAAGATTCACGCCACCATAAAGAAATGCTGAATGATCCAAGATCGTTGGGTTCTATCGCAAATCGCTGTTTTGAAATCTGCAATGATGTGGATTCAGAGTCCAAGATGCTAAAGCTTCTAAAGAAGTTTGACAACATATCCCAACATGGCAAAATGAGGCATTGACCACATCTTTGAGAACTAATTCACAATCAATATGAATTATGAGAACAATATGATAGCATGCACTTCGGTTAGCAGTTGTACAATTCCGACCACATCGTTGTTGGTTAAGGCCCATTCCACACACACACACAACACTCACACACGTATTTATGTTAAAATGAATTCGCTGCTTGATCTACAACTTCATTGATAGTAAACTTATATTAAATAGGAAATAAAGAAACTTGATCCCAAAGAAAAATACCTAACCCATTACTACTATGTGAAGTGCATAAAAGCCGGGAAAACAAGTCCACTGCTTTGACCCATTGAACATTAATTAAACATGTGAAAATAAAACAAATAGAAAAGACTTAAAATCTGCTAAACTCATGAACTGATCCACAACTTCGACCCATGACCTGTTCACGTGCAGACCGTTGACTCGTGTGCCAAGCTAACAAATCGGCTTACTCCCACAATCGTTTTGCTTTTTGATTTTATCAAGTTGTATCCAACTATACGAAATTACCATCATGTGTAATTTACTCAAGATAATTAAAATCTACACTACTAACTCGCATTCCTTCAAAAACATATTGGCTTACCTTCCTAGTGTGTGTGTGAGAGGACTAAAACCTTAAAGACTAGGGAAAATAAAAAATAAAAAGTTAACACGACATCAGTGCGCTGCAACATCGTGTTGGGAATTCACTAGTTATAGATAAAAATTACATCAAAAACTAATTCCTTATGTGATAAAAATGGAATCATCTTAATGCATACCCATTAGCATCGTTAGAAGTAAGTTGATGTATTAATTTCAGTCCATAAGCATCGTTAGTTTTCTTTCTAGCAAAGGATATTTTCTCTATTAGCCAAATCATCAAACATTGGAATTTTCATGGGTAAGATGGAGTTCTTATACTATTTTGGAACTTTCAAAGTTGTGAAATTTACCAAAACAAAGAAGTGAAGAACATAATCAAGTTAAAGTTAACTATTTTGATGTTTATCATGCTACACCCATATATAGTTCTCAAGAATTCATATTGCCATGAATTAGATCAAAAAATTTACAAACCTGCGAAGGGACCAAAAACCCCCAAGAATTAGGTGGGTGCACTCAGAAGTCTCTGAAAGATGATAACTAATAGTTTAGCATCTACACCAAGAAGAACATGATATTATGGAAATCAGGCTCATAATCAAACTTCAAAAACAGGTTACAATCTTTTGCAGAAACTAAACTGTGACTCTTTATTAATAATCGATCAAAGAAGTACAGAATATATTAACTTTTAACCCTTATTTATACTAGACAAGTTAGCCTACTCAAACTTAAATCCATAGCTTCTAGACATTTAAATAACTAGCTAAACTTGCAAAACAACAAATACTAAACTGATAAACATTCAAACTAATATTAAATACTATTTAATTAAACTAAGACTCCTACTCAAACTAAAAATACTTCCTAAAACTACTCCAAAATCAACTTTTAACTTTCTTTGAATTCACCTCTTCAACTTTCTCGATTTTTCACATCTGAATAATTAGGGTCCGTTCGGTTCGCAGAATGTTTTGCAAAGGAATTGGAATTGGAATTGGAAATGGAATTGAATTGGAATTGAAATTGGAATTTTGTTAAAATTGATAATGTGTTTGGTTGATAATTTTGAGTGAAATTGGAATTTTAATTTTGAATATTCTATTGGATTGTTAATTCCATGGGTAAGTAGAAGGAATGTGAATTCCAATGAATGAGGGAAAATTTTCTAATTCCAATTCCATCCGTTGGCCAACCAAACATGATTTTGGATGAAAAATTTTCCAATTCCAATTCCTGAGAATTCTGTAAATAATATGGTTGTGGAGACTTGATCAAAAACAAGTTATTATGTCGGTCTTAGCTACCTTTATTGTGTAAGGGTAAGTAAGGTCGTCTCCACAGGGAATATGTGGAAAGTGTTTAATTAACGCGTCTTGATTAACTAAAAGAGACAAACTTTATAATTAAAAATTGAAACTTTGAATGAATTAAAGAACACAATTGTATAAAGCAACAAACTTTAAAACTAATTTAATTAAATAATGAGAAAACAATCACTTTCGGGTTTTCAATTCTGCAAGATCAACAATTGGTGTGTTTAATCTAGGGTTTATAAGAAACAATACTTTAAGATCTTAGCTTTTGATTAAGTTGATAACAAATGAATAATATTTTAAGACTCGTTCATTTATAATGTTACCAATTCACTTATATCACGTTGCCTACTTTTCTTAATGAGCTCACGATGCAAGGAAACCGAAAACTGATAATCAAGAAAACAACTTTATTTATAAGCAAATCGTTTATATCAACCAAAACATAATTTTTCATTCAATAGATCAATGTTCATTACAAAAACCTAATCAAACATACCAATCATCTCACTTGACGAGAACTGTACTCCCGAAAGCAATCAAGAAAACCTAGCCACGCATCATCTTCAATAAATCTTCAATCTTGATTTGGAGAATGTTTATGGATGATTTAGGGAGTCTTAGAACACCAAAAATCACCTAAAGTTTGTCTTTTCATCTCCAAGAAGTTTTAGATCGAATTAGGGTTGATTTGACTTAAATAAACTTGAAAACCACAAAATTCAGCAAGTTGTTCAGCACATGGGCGTATCATACGCCCGCATGGGCGTATCATACGCCCAACACAGCCTTCATACACCCAACTATCTGCTTTTTTCTTCAAACACGCCCACTGATACGCCGCTACTACGTCGCCTGACGTATTATAAGACCAAATCCAGCGTATCTACGCCGGTACACCTAAATTTGTGCTTTTTCTTGTAATTATTGATATTTACATCTTCAGTCCTTGTAGTTGCGTGTTTTGCTTCGTTTCATCCAAAATAAGCCGCCTTTAGCTCCAAAAACCTATAATTCAAAACACAAACAACTTGAACTCGTTTTACCATAATCATGATATAAAATCAAGCATTTATATCAATTAAACACCAAATTATTGACACGTGATCAGTAAACCAATCAGGGCCTTAGGATTAACTTCCAACATTCCCACATAATCCTAATTAGATCATTCTTCTCTTGCTTTCTTCTAATTGTTCTTGCTTCTGGCTCTTTCTTGATTCTTGTCTTACTTTCTTACTTGCTTGACTTGCTTTCTTTCTCTTGCTTTTTTTCTTCTTTGCATTCTTTCCTGCTTGACTTAAATCAAAGTTAGATGCACTTAGTTTAATTAATCCAAACATATCCATTTACAATCAGAAAACAGTAGTTCGGTTTTAGTTCAATAATCAAATAAGACGTGTAATACTAACCACATGCTCTCCGTGAAGTCCCAACTGAAAGGAGGGTACGTTAATAGTAATTGGCCCGGGTCTACCTGCCTTTCACCAAGTAGTGCGAATTTCTCCCTTTTTAGAATGGCTCCGGTGGCTAAATTTATGTTAAGTCTGGTCGCTCGGGCCGTTGTACCTAACTTACCCTAGCTACTTAGGTTAAGTAAATTTTGAATAACCCTACAGCTACATCATAAGAATGAATACTAGATTCAAAGATGTTCTTTTTGTTGTTTGATTCATTATAAATAATTATATTAGTTGGTTTTTTAGTAAATTGTAAGACTAAATTTTTTTTCTTCATGTGAATCTTCTTTTTTAACTTTCTACATGAAAAATGTTACACTGTTTGATGAAATGCATTAAAGAGCTTACATTTCTCACAATTGCATTAAGTTAATTAATTTGACATACGATTTTATGTTTTTGTTTAAGTTTATGTTTGTTTTAGCCTGAAAGTTGTTCTAATTTATTATTTGGTTTAAGTTTTTGTTGAAGATTTACATATGTTGTAATTTTTTTATTTACACGTATCTAGAAGTATATGTAATTACATAGATAGACGGTCTACTTGAGAATTTACATATATATAAATAGTGTATAATTTAAAAATTAAATAATTAGTATGAAATTTACAAATATGTAATAGTTATTACTTTGAATAGTGTATATCAATTTACATATGTAATAAATAAATATTTATTTTTGTAAAGTTGTTTTACACACATATATAAATATTGTTGTACATATATTATATAAAAATTAACATTAAAATTCAAGATCTTCTATTTTATGTTTAACATGTGTTAAAAAAATAAAAGTTAGATAAAAGAAAAGAGAGAAAATATTTTAATTAATTAATTATTAGGTTATTAAATTTTAATAATCTCCATTTTTATTTATTAGTTGGGATTAGTCCCAACTTAAAAAATGTTTACAAACACTCCAACTTTAAGCTCCTTCTAAAACGATCTATTACTAACTGAGAGTTAACATCATTAGTTTTTTGATGACGTAGATTTTTTATATGACCAAAACATTAAGCAAAAAGTTAAAATCAACCATCTGAACCGTCAATCCAAAACTTCTGCACCCTAAAACATGTCAATCTTCATCTACTGATCTGAACCACTTGACTGGTTGGAGGTAGATTTTAGGTGACGATGGAGGCTAGACACCGAAAAACAGACTTGACTTGTTGGAGGCTAGGCGACGGTAGAGTTGAAAAATATCTCAAAGTTGGCCCTATTTCATAAAAAAACTACGAGGGTTAACTCTCAGTAAGTAAATGATCGTTGGAGGAAAATAAGCTCAAAGTTGGGAGTGTCATTTCTTGATTTGGGATTAATGTCAACTAATAAATGAAACTTAGAGTTATTAAAATCCAATAACCCTTAATTGTTTGATTCGAGAGACATTACTTAATTACCATTATACCCTTTTTGTTTAATTTATAACTTTTAAGATTGGAATTTAATGAGCGGTTAAAAATGGTTCTGTGAGTTCTAAAAAATTAACCTTGTATACACATACATATATATCAGGTGAGTATCATTTGAAAACCACTTCTTAGAATGCAAACTCGCTTGCACATGTCAAGATTAATAAAATTATTATTTTTATTTTAGTAATAGCATTATTACACATATCTAACATAATGTTCTTTTATGTATGTGTGTAAAAATATACCAAAAGTCTAACATATATGTAATTTGTAACTACATACTAGAGTAAATTTTCACATGTTTATAATGTATAGTGTACAATATACACATTGATAGAATTTTAACACACACGAATTTGCACGTGTACATAAAAGACCATAAGTTACGATGTGTGATAATATCTTTCCAACAATAAAAATAACGATTTTCATTGATCTTATCGGTGTGCGCGAGTTTGCACTCAAAGAAACAGTTGTGTGCGAGTTTGCGCTCAAAGAAATAGATAACACATAATATAAATCCAATATACATAAACGGAGAGCGAGAACAGGGGTCAATATGAAATAATATTTCGTGCAAAGCCTGCAAAGTCGAGATGGATCATTAATCAAGTTTTTTTATGATTAAGATTTGAGTAGTGGCAATATTGTAAATACTAAAAAGGAAAAAATAACTGAAATGCTAAAAGTAGAAAGCCTTATTCGATAACTTTTTTCTATGTAAAACCTTGTTTCATCATTGTCTTTGGACGTAAATAACTTTACATACTTCATGTAAGGATTCCTGAAGTCTGATGCAACCCAAAACAGCTTAAGTGTCTCAGCAAACATGCACTAAGTACTGAAGTGAAGAATGCTTCGGAAGTTTTACACAAAGCATTAGAAAATACTCTAAGTGTAAAATCTTCCGAAGCCAAGACCAATATCTTCCGAAGCCAAACATGAAGTCTTCCGAAGCTTCAGAGACAAAGTCTTCCGAAGCCTCATCCTATGAAGACAGATTTCTTCCGAAGACTTTTAGTACACATGCTTTATCTGATGTACTGTTCCATAAAGCACCTTTTCCGCTGCATCTCTGTAAAGTCACCAACTTACATGAGTTGGTGAAAAGGGTCATGCTTTTGGTAACTGTACATTGAGGTCTTGAGTCTGTAACTTTCCACTTTATGTACTTTATCCTTTTTGTAATGTATAAGGATGTGAGCTATGGCATGTCATAGTCACAAGGTCAAAAGGCAGATATGCCTTTTGATCCTACAATTGATTTTGTTAGTGTCTAGTCAATTGTATCCAGCTGGCCTTCAAAGTATGGCCGGCTGTAGGTTGTAGTATAAGTATTTCAAGTTCTTGTATCTTTTCTTAATGCTTTGTAACACTTGTAAGAGAACTTGAGAAAGCAATATACTGCCTCCTTGAAACCCAACTCTCTTGTTCTGTCTCTTTACTTACTTGTGTTCTTAGCTTCACCTTGGTTACCCAGTTCACTGTTTGATTAGAGATTAGTTATTCTCCTCATTGTGTGGTTGTGTTGTAATTGTAGTTAAGCCCTTAAACGGTCCTGCAATTGGTATCAGAGCTTTCCAGGCTCTTGATATAAGATCTAACCATCTTAAGATCCCTCACAACACACAAAAGCTAAACTCTTCAAATGGCTGCCATCTCTAAGACTGATATGGAGACTGGAACCATGAACAAATCCCCACTGATCACTCTTGATGATTTTGACACCTGGTGCATGAGGATGGAAGGCTTCATCAGGTCTCTTGATTCAAGAATGTGGGAATCTGTTGAGAATGGACCTTTCATACCCAGCACCCCCTCTGCTACTGGTGCTGGTATGATTCCTAAAGATGTGGCCAACTACTCAGATGAAGATAGAAAAAGAGTAGAAATTGATAGGAAGGCCATGACTGCTCTTCAGACTGCTCTCCCAAACTCTGTATACAGAGGCTTCAAGAAGTGCAAGACAGCCAAACAGCTGTGGGATGCACTGAAGCTGATGTATGAAGGCTCCTCTGAAGCCAAGGAGAACAAGAAAGATCTTCTGAAGCAGCAGTTTGAAAATTTCACCTTCAAGCAGGTGAGACCATGACTCAACAATACTTCAGGTATGTTGAGATTGTGGATACCCTAGTGGATGGAGGAGTTCCTCTTGAGAACAGGGACATTGTAAGGAAGTTCATGTCCTCACTTCCTAGGCAATGGACACACTATTGTGTGGTGATCAAGAGGACTGAGAACCTTAAGACTCTTACTCTTACAGAGTTGTATGGGATTCTCAGTGGATACCAGATGGAGATGAACATGCAAGGTTCATCTGGCAACTCCAACAATCAAATGGGTTCAGCCCTTCATGTGGTTGAAAGGGACAGCATAGAACCTCAGCATCATCTCTTATGCTACCCTGACAACTCACAAAAGGGTCCTTTCATCACCTTCCCGGAGACACCAAGGGAGAACTTTACTCAAGGAAGCCCATTCCAAGAGACAAGTTCTTCTCAAGCCTTTGTGTCTGCAGATGAAAGCTGTGGGAATTATCTCTTCACTCTTGAAGACCTGGACTGTATCCATCCAGATGACCTGGAATACATGGAGATAGTTCAGCAGATGGCTCTCCTCACTCACAGAGCCAAGAAGTTCTACAAGAGGACAGGAAGAAGATTCCAAGCAATGCTACCAGCAGCAAGTTTGGGCTGGATAAAAGCAAAGTTAAGTGTTACAACTGTAACCTTATGGGTCACTTTGCCAGGGAGTGTAAGGCACCTAAAACAAATGGGGGCCAAACACAACCCAGACCAAACTTTGCTGACAAAGCTCCTCAAGCTGAGAAGACAAAGCAACATGCTGCTGTTGCTGTTGAAGAAGGAGGCTTTGACTGGAGTTTTCAGGTGGAGGATGCTTCTCCAAACCAAGCACTGATGGCTGACCATGATGAAGCCAAGGTATTGGAACATCTTTGCTCCCCTGAATGCATTGCTAAAGTAAATAGATACAGGTCCTATAACCTAGAGATGAGATCTGATCTTGAGTCATTAAACATATTAAAATCTGATTTTAGAAAGTCTGAAAATGATTACAAGTTAAAGATAGAAGACTTGGAGAAAACCATTTCAGTACTAAAACATGAACATACAGATTTCAGAACTCAGATCCAAGATCTCATCACTAAGTTAACTGAGTGCCAGGCTGAGCTTGTGATCAGCAAAGCCAAGGCAGAGAAGAGTGTTCTTGAAGAAGAGACCTTCAAGAACATGATATCCTCATCCCTGCACAACAAGGTTTGTTATCAAAATAGACAGGGACTAGGATCAAATGAGATAGCTCCTCCACACACAATCTTGTCTGTAAGATCTCCTAGGTGTGGAACTTGTGAAGATGAGCTTCCTCTCATAGATCCTGTAAGTGAGGATGATGAAGAAGTGATAGTGAAGAATTCCTCTGAGAAGAGTGAAGAAGAGGATTCTCCAAGGGCCACTATCCTTCTGAGGAGAAGAAATCAACTGTGATGACCAAGTCCAAAAGAAAGAACTTGATCAGAAAGAGCAAAAGAAAAGCAAAGAAGGCTCAAGAAATCAAGGCTACTTTTGATGCTAAGCAGAAACAAGTTTTTATCTCTGCAGGTTTCAAAGTAGTAAGGACTGAAGACATCAACCAAGACTCCTTAGCTAAGAGTCATGGTTCTTGTTCAAATCATCTCAGTACCAAGAAGAAGACTGATTTGCTGTGTACCACTGCTGCACAGCCTGGACCATCAAACTCCAAGAACAGTTCACAGCCCAAGGGAACTGTCTCAGCATCTACCAAGATGAAGATGGAGAGGGGATGTGACCAAAGTCAGTCTTGCTCTCAAAGGGAGACTTCTTTGAAGAAGAAATGTTATGTGTTATGTGTGAAAGTACTTCTCACATTGCTAAGGATTGCCCATACAATCCTAAAAGTACTGTCCACATGACTAAAACAAAGACTTCAAAGAGTCTCAAGAAGTCTCAAGCTTCGGAAGGAAAGTCTGTTTCCTTCGGAAGCTCCAAATCAAAGAAGGAGGTAAGTGGAAAATTACCTTCGGAAGCAAAGTTGGTCTCGGAAGAAAGGAATTCTTCCGAAGCACTAAAGTCTGCTGCAGTGACTGTAGACTCTTCCGAAGGATCAGTCATCAAAACTTATGAAGTTCTAAAAGCTTCTAAGGTTTTGAAGGTCAAGTCCAAGACTCCAAAGGTGGTGTGGAAGTCTAAGAAAGACCAAATGACTGAGGTTTCTCCATCAACAACAGCTGAAGATCCCTATAGTACAACCATAGGATCTATTACTGTTGCATTACCTTCTTTTACTGTTAATGAGCCCAAGACAAGTAAGGCTTGGGTTTCCAAATGTAACTAATCATCTTCTCTGTGCAGGAACAGCTCAAGACCAACAGGAATGTCTGGATAATTGACAGTGGCTGTTCCAGGCACATGACAGGCAATAGGTCTCTACTCCATAATTTTGAGAGGATTGATGGAGGACCAGTTGCTTTTGGAGGAGATGAAGGTGGTTACATTTCTGGAAGGGGCAAGGTCACAAATGGTAAGCTCAGCATTGAGAAGGTAAACTTTGTTAAGGAGCTTGGGTACAATCTTCTGAGTGTATCCCAATTTTGTGATCAGAGTCATAACATGCTCTTTACTGAGCATGAGTGCATTGTTCTCAAACCTGGTGTGGTCATTCCTCATGAGCATATCCTGCTCAGAGCCCCCAGGAAAGGGAACATGTACAAGATGGATTTGCAAGAAACATCTCCCTCAGGAGAAGTTTCATGCTTTCTATCTAAAGCAAATAGTGATGAGTCTTTCCTATGGCATAAAAGAATGTGCCATGTAAACTTTAAGAACATGAATAAATTAATTAAACATGATTGGTAACTGGAATGCCAAAGAAAGAGTTTACTAGTGATGATCATTGTGTGGCATGCCTGAAAGGGAAGCAACACAAAGTATCTCACAAGCCTAAGGAAAAGAACTCCATCACTACTCCCCTACACTTGTTACATATGGATCTCTTTGGCCCCACCAGTGTAATGAGTTTAGGAAGGACCTCTTACTGTCTGGTGATCACAGATGATTTTACAAGATTCACTTGGGTCTTCTTCCTTAGAACTAAGGATGAAACCCCTGAGATTCTGAAGAATTTCATCTTAAAAGTTGAGAATCAATGTGATCACAAGGTCAAAACCATAAGATGTGATCAAGGAACTGAATTCAAGAACCAAATCCTTGATGCATTTTGTGATGAAAAAGGTATTACAAGACAATATAGTGCTCCCAGGACTCCTCAGCAAAATGGAGTTGCTGAAAGGAGAAACAGGACACTTATTGAAGCTGCAAGAACTATGTTGTCTGACTCTAAACTGCCTATCACCTTCTGGGCAGAGGCAGTCAATACTGCTTGCTATGTGCAAAACAGAGTTTTAGTAGTTAAGACACATGGTAAGACTCCTTATGAACTTTGGCACAAGAGGAAACCTTTCATTGGTTTTCTCAGGTCATTTGGATGTCCCTGCACCATCTTGAATACCAAAGATCAAATTGCCAAGTTTGCTGAGAAATCAGATGATGGACATTTCATTGGATACTCTTCTCAAGCTAAAGCTTATAGAGTATACAATCTCAGAACTAGAATTGTTGAGGAGTCAGCCAATGTGACTTTCAATGAGCACACTCCCTGTGTGGCTGGTTCTGGTCCGGATTGGCTGTTTGATCTTGATTTAGTTACCAACTGTTTTAACAAATCTTGTGAGCATGTTTCAGGATCTGCAGAAAATCTAAATACAGGTGATCCTGATCCAAGATTTGAGCTAGGAAGATCTTCAACTCATACATCTTCAGCTCCAGTTGGAACTACTTCAGCAAATGAGGTTTCTATCAGCACAACAATGACAAATTCAGCTGATACATCTGGCATGCCTTCAAATTCCAGCTCAGAGGCCTCTCAACCAGATAAAGATACCTCACTTGTAGAAGACAACAATGGTGATGGTGATAGTGATCAGGAATTTCTTGATGCTAATAACCACACCATAGATGACAACATCAATGATGTCTCACACTCATTGGATCAAGTTAATCTTGATAAGTGTGATAATGTGGAGGGTGAATCTTCAGGACCAGATTTAAATTTCTCAAATTTAGATCTTTCCCAGCAACTTGCTGTGATCCCTCAGCTAAGGATCCACAAGTCTCACCCCACCACAAACATCATTGGAGATGTTGTCACAGGGGTAAGAACAAGAGGACAAACCCATGAAGCAAATGTTTGTCTTCACTCTTGTTTCTTATCTCAGATAGAGCCCAAGAAAGTTGATGAAGCTCTAAAGGATGGAAGTTGGGTTGAAGCTATGCAACAAGAGCTGCTTCAATTCAAAAGGCAGAAAGTTTGGAACCTTTGTCCTCTTCCTCATGGGAAGACTACCATTGGAACCAAATGGGTTTTTAGAAACAAGAAGGATGATAGGGGAATCATCATCAAGAACAAGGCAAGACTAGTTGTTCAAGGATACACACAAGAAGAAGGGATTGACTACACTGATGTCTTTGCTCCTGTAGCAAGACTAGAAGCTGTTAGGATATTCCTGGCATTTGCTGCATCCAAGAACTTCAAGGTCTACCAACTTGATGTAAAGTGTGCTTTCTTATATGGAGTGATTGATGAGGAGGTTTATGTCAAACAGCCACCTGGTTTTGTAGACCCTGATCATCCTGATTATGTCTGCAAGCTTGACAAAGCTCTTTATGGGCTGCATCAGGCACCCAGGAAGTGGTATGAGACACTATCTAAGTATCTCTGCAAGCATGGATACAGAAGAGGTACTATAGATGGAACCCTCTTCATCAAAGGACAGGGAAATGACTTATTGCTGGTTCAAGTATATGTTGATGACATCATCTTTGGTTCAACTAATCCAAAGCTCTGCAAAGACTTTGAGAAGCTGATGAAGGACAGATTTGAGATGAGTTCAATGGGAGAACTCAACTTCTTTCTGGGAATTCAAGTGAAGCAGGTTGAAGATGGCATCTTCATAAGTCAGTCAAAGTATGTTCAAGACATACTCAAGAGGTTCAATATGACTGATTGTAAGATTGCTAAGACACCCATAGCCAGAAACCACTCCCTTGGTCCAGATCTTGAGGGGGAGTGTGTAGATGAGCACTTATACAGGGCTATGATTGGGTCTCTTATGTATCTTACAGCTAGCAGGCCTGATATCATGTTTGCTACATGTATTTGTGCAAGATATCAAGCCAACCCTAAGATGTCTCACTTAATCACTGTGAAAAGGATTTTAAGATACCTCAAAGGTGCTTCAACACTTGGTCTATGGTATCCAAAGAATCCAAATTTCAATCTGTATGCCTATACAGATAGTGATTATGGTGGTTGCAATATGACTGCAAAGTCTACATCTGGGGGATGTCAATTCCTTGGTGGAAGGGTGGTCTCATGGCAATGCAAGAAACAATCCTGTGTGTCTGCATCAACTGCTGAGGCTGAATACATTGCTGCTGCAAGCTGCTGTGCTCAAGTGCTTTGGATTCAAAATCAGATGCTGGACTATGGATTTAACTTCAAAGAGACTCCTATCCACATAGACAACAATAGTGCTATCTCTATCACTGAGAACCCTGTGCAGCACTCAAGGACCAAACACATCAACATCAGGTATCATTTAATAAGAGATAACTATGAAAAAGGATTAATTAAACTAGTCAAAGTTCATACAGATGAACAATATGCTGATCTGTTCACCAAAGCTTTTGATGAACAGAGATTTAAGTATCTGATATCAGCTATTGGGATGATTAACTTTGAGTAGACTTTTTATTAAAACTAATTCTAATTATTTCTTCTTAAAATATGTGTGTCCTAAGTTGTCTAGTTCATCACTTTCATAAGCTCATGTTTTCTTTGGATGTAAAATTCTTTTTGAAGACTTTCCTTAGATTCTTGAAAATTTCTGATACTTCGGAAGATAAAGATTTTATCTTCGGAAGAAAAACATGTCTTTAAAATAAATAACTGTCTAAGAGATTTTACCTTCGGAAGAAGTAAAGTTCATCTTCCGAAGCTTAAAATTCTTATCTCAGACACTTATCTATTTTCAAGAACCTTTTCCTTCCGAAGCAAAATTAACCTTCGGAAGCTTTGTTTATTTCATACAAAGCATTCAAGGGTTTATTTCTCTTCCGAAGCATAAATTATCAAGACTCTCAGGAAAATCTTCCGAAGCCATTTTAGCTTCGGAAGCTTTTTAAATCAAAACTTCCGAAGACAAATAAACTTCGGAAGCTTTTCGAATTCCAAGAAAACTACTTTTTGAGCAAAAGTAAACTACTTTTTCAGAGGTGGGACCGACTTTCGGATTTCAAAGTTTATCCTCTTTCATTAACTTTGGTTCAAATCCCTTTTCATATAAATACCCAACGGTTCCCCCTCTTTCCCACTATCTTCCTCAATTCTACTGTTTCTCTAACCTAATTCTCTAAACCGCCTTTGCTTTCTACCTTTCTTCACCCTTAAGCTTCTAAAATGGCCAACCTTAACCGCAGAAACAACCCTGATTTCTCCATGCAACTACACAGGCAACATAATCAAGTTGCTCTGTTAAGCTCTGAGAAAGATGCAAGTTTCTCAGAGATTTGCCAATTCTTGACTCTGTCAAACTACTTCACCTCCCTGACCATTGATCCTCCTCTATATGAGGATCAGTTGCTTGAATTCTGGAAGACCTGCCAAGAGGTCATTATGGATGGGGAGAAGGCACTGTCTGCCACAGTGCAAGGGAGGACAGTCTTCATCACTCCGGCCATCATTAACCAACATCTACAGCTGGATGATGAAGAAGGTGAGGTGTCCTTCCAAAAGAAGCTGTAAATCATTCTTTTGAGCAGATGGGCTATGAGGGAGATTTCTCTGTAAAGACCTTTAGGAAAGGGAAGGTCTCATCCCAATGGAAATTCCTGCTCCATGTGGTTATCCACAGCTTGTCAAACAAGCATGGTGGATGGGACCAGATTCCTGAGGATCTCTCCTTCATAGTTCATGGAATGGTTCAAGGGGTCAAGTTCAGGTATTCACAATTTGTTATACTAATTTACTTGCAAACTTAGACTCCTTAGAGTATTACATGTTTCCTAGATATGTTCAACACATTCTCAACTGTGAACTGGGCTCACAGTTGAGGGAAACAGGTAATATTCTTAAATTGGGACAGATGAAGCCCGGCATCTTTAAAATAATGAAGAAGCCAACTGTAGGCTTCTCTGGGGTAGAAACAGCCCTAGTCCCAAAAATGTTAGAGCTCATTGCTCAAGGTGACAACCTAGCAACACAAGCTAGTGTTGAACCCACACCTCTTTTGTCCCTACCATTAAAAAGACCAGAAATCACCCTCACCTACCAAAGAAAATCCAAACGAACCCCTGCTCAGACTATTGAGTCTGTGCAGGCCCCCAAATACTCAACCTTACAGGAAGAAGTGGACACTAGAGCTCCCACTTCTCCTGAGGAGCAAACCACTCCCATTACTTCACCTATCAGGGCTGAGGTTCCTCAAGCTCACCCTGATGAGCTCAATAGCCCAACAACCTTAAGCCTTCACTCTGAGTCTCAACACTCAAGTGGACAACCTTCAGGGGACAGCTACCATCCCCAGCCTTTGGATCTCAACCAACCAATTCCCAACCTATCCTTTTACACTGATGAAGACTTAGGATTCAGTGAGTACCATGAGTCTCTCTTCTCCTCCCCTACTCAAAGAGAGATGAGTACCTCTGACTCTCCTCAGTCTATCCCCCATCAGTCACCTGTTACTGAGGTGGACACTTCTGAACCTGTTCAGGATGTCCATATGGAAGAGGCTCTCACTTTTGAAAGTGATTACATCATTAAGACCTCAACCATGGCAACTCAGCCCATTGGCATCTCAACTGAGGCTGCCAGTGAGCAGAGGAAAACCAGCAGCCAAGAAACTCAAGCTGGTGGTGAGAGAGAGGACTTTGGTCCAATCATCTCATCCCCCAATGAATCTTCTGATGAAGATGAGGGGAATTTGAGACTAAAGGTGCAAAAACTGTCAAAAACATGCACCTATTTAGTCTCTAAGGTTAGTCACTTGGAATCTCAGGTGACTACCCTACAAAACAGGGTCAATGATCAGCAACTCCAGATTTCATATCTGCAGGAAAAACTAGCTGGGAGACCTTTAAGGAGAGCTCAACCAGGAACACAAGAACCTGTGGAAGTGATTGACTTATCCTCCAGCTCACCTATGCAAGTGGGTGATGCTACCAAAAAGGGGGAGAAAGTTGTTACAACCACAGAACCTGGGAGTTCTTCAGAGAGAATGGACATAGAGGACTCACCATCCTCACTTGCTGTTGTGCATTCTCAGCAACTTCCTCAAGTTCACATTAATGTGGACTCTATAGACTCTCTCATCAGGAGTCTCTTTGAGGAAGGCATACCAAGGGCTGTCTCATCTCCACCACTGGGAACTGGCAATCAAATCATAAGGTGGAGGTATGATGATGACAGAAGAGCCCTCATACTTCAAAGAGTTCAAGGCCAACAAGAAGTTTTTCAATTCCAAAGCCTGAGCTTTTATGAAAGACTGGATTTAGTCAACCTGCCACTTGTCAATCCAAGCAATTCAAGACAAGCTGACAGGCTGGCTCAAAGAATCCAAGACAGGATCCATGGCAGAGTTCTCTCTAAGAAGGAGACTTAGGGAATCAGGCAATGTCATCGGTCAACTGGATGTTGAGGTGGACCCTAAGATTAGTTTCATAGGGGAAACCTTGACTGAAGGCCCAGTGACAGAACCTGAGACCCCTGTCTCATCATCAACAACTGCTGCTGAGGTCCAAACTCCATCTGAGACACCTGCTGGTGAAGGTGTTTCTCAGCCTCTCTCTGGCCAGAGCATGGAAGCTACTCCAAGCAATGAAGGCCAAGCCTCAATCCACCCTGAGTCACAAAGGTCTGTTGGTGACAAAGGGAAAAGGATAATGACTCCTGAGGAAATTGAGGAGGAAGAGAGAGAGAGGAAAAGGAGACTAAGGGGAGAAAGTTCCACTGGGTCATCTAGCTTCATGCAAGCTGCAATCAGGGCTGCCCCCAGACCAAATACTCAGGATGATGAGTTAAGGGCAGTCAGGATTACTACTTAAGACCAGGAACTATGATATTGATGAGAATCATCTCCCTCCCCTTAGAAGAACTGAATGAACTGGCTGACAGAGAAGTGTCAAGAGGAGTGAAGGAGAAAGAGGATGCAATGATACTTCTCCAACTCAAAGAGGAGAAGAGACAGAAAAGACTTTACAAGCATGCTCCTACTCTCTCACCAGTTCAAGAAAGTCCTGCACAAGAAGATGTGGCTCCACAAGAACCTCAGTAGTAGATAAAGAGGAAGATAGGATCAAAATGATCAACTACCTGAGTGCCACAGGCTTCTATCAGGCAGATGCACTTCTCCCTTTGTCCTATGACTTCATTGAGTTCGAGTATTAAAGCAACTTGAACTTGAGTTAGTCAAGGAAAGAAAGACAACCAAAAGGAAACTAAGGGAAGAAGCTGCAAAGTCAAGGCCACCATTCAAAAGAATGCAAAGAAGTCTGCTGACAGACAAAGAATGGTGAGCTTCTTGAAGCTGTATGGATTCTCCGGAAGGAGACTTGGCCCCATGTCTCTATCCACTATGGATGAGCATATTAGGGTGATCAAGCAGAAGATTAAGAGTGGAGAACTTATTGACTTGCACTCTCTTCCAAGTCAAGTCCCACCTGAAGTGGAGGTCAAGTTTGAAAAACCAGAGACACCTCAACCAGCACCTCCAGCTGAGCCCCAGCAAGCTTCATCTTCTGATCCTAGGCAGGGGGAACAAACTCCTTCTCCTTCTGAACAACCTGTGAGGGAGGAACACCCAACTGAGAAGACACTGATGATCAACATGGTGCTGCAGACCAGTCTTCTCAGTTAAAGACAACCAAGAGGAAGAAGAGGATGGCTTCTAAACCAAAGACAAAGAGAAGAAGCCAAAGTCAATACCTCTGCACCCTCAGGCTGAATCAGAGAAACCTGAGGAAGTGCATGATGAGGCAAGCCCAATCAACTCCTATTCAAGTGGCTCCTCTAACTAGTGAGACACCCATCTTATCCTGGACATACTCTACCAATCCAGAGAGAATGGACTGTTATCAGAGATCAAGGTGTTGAGAATGTCTACTCATGGCAAGACATAATCAACTTACCTCTGCATGATCTCTTTGAGATGAGAAGATATTATGAAAGTCTTGATGATCCTGACCATCTCATGAAGAAAGGAATGGTCCTGATTGTACTGAAGACTACCAACATTTGAAGATCTTCCAAGTGTTTTGGTAGCATCAGCCTAGGGGGAGTTTGTAAGGATTCCTGAAGTCTGATGCAACCCAAAACAGCTTAAGTGTCTCAGCAAACATGCACTAAGTACTGAAGTGAAGAATGCTTCGGAAGTTTTACACAAGCATTAGAAAATACTCTAAGTGTAAAATCTTCCGAAGCCAAGACCAATATCTTCCGAAGCCAAACATGAAGTCTTCCGAAGCTTCAGAGACAAAGTCTTCCGAAGCCTCATCCTATGAAGACAGATTTCTTCCGAAGACTTTTAGTACACATGCTTTATCTGATGTACTGTTCCATAAAGCACCTTTTCCGCTGCATCTCTGTAAAGTCACCAACTTACATGAGTTGGTGAAAAGGGTCATGCTTTTGGTAACTGTACATTGAGGTCTTGAGTCTGTAACTTTCCACTTTATGTACTTTATCCTTTTTGTATTGTAAAAGGATGTGAGCTATGGCATGTCATAGTCACAAGGTCAAAAGGCAGATATGCCTTTTGATCCTACAATTGATTTTGTTTGTGTCTAGTCAATTGTATCCAGCTGGCCTTCAAAGTATGGCCGGCTGTAGGTTGTAGTATAAGTATTTCAAGTTCTTGTATCTTTTCTAAATGCTTTGTAACACTTGTAAGAGAACTTGAGAAAGCAATATACTGCCTCCTTGAAACCCAACTCTCTTGTTCTGTCTCTTTACTTACTTGTGTTCTTAGTATCATACTTGGTTACCCAGTTCACTGTTTGATTAGAGATTAGTTATTCTCCTCATTGTGTTGTTGTGTTGTAATTGTGGTCAAGCCCTTAAACGGTCCTGCACTTCATTATTTAGAAAGAAATAAAATTGACAATTTTACTATCATTAATTTAGTATTGTATTTAAAATTTTAGTTTACAACAACCCTTAATAGCTGAAAACACATGTGTGATCATACCATTAGGTTGCGTCATTTGATAATGCTATTTTTAAAAGCATTTTTTTGTGATTACTATGCGCAAGTACAGTCATAGTGACCCCTCGGCCTAACAGATTGGTAACCACTTGAACAAATGGATCGAGAGCGCGTATAAAAGGATCAAGGATGAAGTTTCTCTAAGGCAACGGGAACAAAATGCTATAGCGGACCGCTATGGTCCTGTTTGTTGACTATAACGGTCAGTTATGGGTCCTGTTGGTTGACCATAACACTCCGCCATGATGATAGCGGACCGCCATGCTAAGCCTTAATGTTCCATTAAGAAATGAGGATTGAAACTAGGAACTTGGGATTTATAATGGACCGCTAAGAAAGTAGAGTAACGGTTTGCTAAGGTGGTTGCGAAATGCTTGGAGTTTGATTAACGATCCACAAGGTTTTTTTTTTGCAAGATGCAAAAACACCATTGGAAGGATGCGAATATTCTATTTTTAGGTCAGTAGCGGACCGCCAAGGTGGGCTTAGCAGTCCGCGATGGAGGCTGATTTTGGCAAATCACATATATAAGCTAAGAAACCGAATTTTCTTCATTGACACTCTCAAATCTCGGTGCTCTCTCTCTCTCCAAACCACCTGCTCTCTATATCTCTATGATCTTAGCGAGTTGGGAGGCTCTGTGTGACTAAAGGAACGTGTGGTTGCCTTCGTTGCGATCGGTTTGGCTCATAAACGAGCTTGGGAGGTCGGTTTGCTTTGGTAAGTCTCAAACCCTCATGAATACGAGTTATTACCATTATGAGCATATGTATGATGTGTGAAACCTTGCTATAGTGTTGGATCACTCGGTGGTGTATTCATGGACGTCAAGGAAAGATCATGAGCTCAGATCTACTATTGGTAAGGTTCTAAAACCTTCACATTATGCATCATCATAGATTATTAGGTAAACCGAGTTTTTGAAAGAAACAAACCAGTAGATGATGATTAGGATGCATATGATTGGTATGGCCTATGAATGATCATGTTTGGATAAACGGATTTGTCAAGGAACAAAGTCCTGATATCATGAGAAATGGGTAATAAATGCTAGTGTCTTAACCTTGTGGTTGACACAGAGAATAAACATGTAAAGTATTTTGGGTGATGATAAGATAAGTTCGTCTTGGGCATATGCGTGAACCCTATTTTTCGACGTGTGTTTGACATGAGCGGTGATGGAAAATGACAACATGGGGTTGCAGAAAACCCTAGCCTAAGGTCAATTGACATGACTAGGTCCAGTCAAATAGATTAACTTAGTTGGGGAATCACAAGGTTTTGCACGTGGAAGTTATGTAAATTTGACGTGTGTGTCTATATGATACAAGCAAATTATTAAGGTAAAGAAAGGGTTACTGGAATGTAACGCATGGATCAAATCTCGAGGTATATATGTACTAAGTTGGATCCAATTAGGTAGGGAAGCCATATTCTATGATGAATATTCAATCTGAGGCCACAACAGAGACTGTGGATAAGATTTGACTAGTTCGAGGCCACAATGGAGACTATGGATAGCACAAGAGGATAATGATGGTATAAGGCCATAGTGAAGATTTATGGATATGACTCGAAGCCACAGCAGAGACTGTGGATAAGAGCGAACTTGATGGTGAGGGATTCGATACGCCATAGTGCATATAACCTACCCTCCTATTGTTATATAATATAAAGCCTAGAGTGGCACATATGTGGTCAAAACTGACACTCGCTAAGGCAACTTGACACTCGCTAAGGCAACTTCAATATAGATTTGATTTGTTGATAATTACTTGCACACTTTGTCACGTTACTAAACCGCTTTTAAGCCATTGGTTATGTCTCACTAACAACTTTGTTGTTAACGTATTTTAGCTTGTGTTGCAGGAGTAGGGAATATCGAAAGGCAATTGACTAGGTCGAGGAGACTTAGCAGCTTAAGTTGAATAAAATCTTCATGTAGAAGATGTCGCCTGGATTAACATGTCGGGGCAATGTATATGTATTTATGTTTGTAACTGTAAACGCAGTGAATGCGTGGATTTATGTAAACATCATTAAGGTTTTAATTCAGTCTAGGTTTGTGATCTTGATTATGAAGACTTCCGCTATGTATTGTTGTGATTGTGATACAACTTGTCGCGCTTGGAGAATGCGGTGTGAATGTCATGATATTATGACTTTAGTTCAAATAATTATATAGGCTATGTGATTATAATACGTGATTGAAAACAAAACTTCGAGTTTAGCATAATTACATGTGCTGATGCGTAGATATGTCATGTAATTATAAAGACACATATACCCCTCAGTCATGATACACGTGTAAGATGCTGACAACTTCTTTCACTTCATAGGAAAACCATCCTTTTATACGCGTAGAGCTTATTCAATACATTCAAGTGGTAAAGCTAGAATCAAGCAATTAGGATAGATATAGTGACTTTGAATGTGTGATTAAACATGCATAGTTTGAAGCAATTTAACTTGCAAATGTGTGTGAAAACTACTTACAACTCTGAATCAAATATAACAAGGTGTACGCACGCCAATACACACATTTGTTACGAGACACTTTTATACATGAACTAGCGGATGTAACATTCTATACAATATATATGTTCAAGTGTAGTACATTTTGCCCCTTTGCAAACATGTGTGTAAAAACTGTAGTAGTGTATCAAACTTACAAAGTAACACTATATGTTTCACTAATGTCAGAACTTTATACGCATGGGCCTTGCAAATCGTTTTAAGTTTTAGCATGCCGCCTCTTGATAGTGTTGCCTCTTACAGCCTTTATTTTTCAAAACACCATCATAGTACACAGGTTTATGGCGTATTTAATTAAATATTTTTTTATCCAACACGTATAATACACATGTTTCTAGCATAGTTATTGAGTACATCAACCAAAAATTACGAATCAATTCTCAATACATATACAGCTTTGGATAACATTCTAAAACATTCTAAAACCTCCATCACATAACACATTTTACGCCCAGGACATATAGAGATGGTTGTGCAAATACCTAATCCAATTTATGCATTTACGATTAACATGTTGTCTGTTATTATTGGTATCTTGATTTTAAAAGCAGGAAACACACCGAGGCAACAAGGTCAGAATCTGAAGCGGAAAGCGCAAAAACACTGGCTTTTCGTACGCAAGGTGCAAGGTGCTTATATAAATTTTTCTATATATCTCATTGGGTTTTAGAATCACCTACCCAATATATAGCTACAAATAAAATTTTATATGACTTGAAGCACAAAAATAACTTTTTTAGCTAGATATACAACACCTTGAAGCACAAAAACACCCTTTATACAAGAGCCTGGCCCTTAGTGGGCTTTTATTTTCATAAAAATGTGCTTTTTGTGCACCTTCTGTCTTGTGTAACCAAAAGCCCGAGGACGTGCGTCTTATGTCGCCTCGTGCCTAGGCACGCCTCAACTCATAAAATCATTGAAGCTTATGGCACATGTAATGATTCGCCAATCAACTCGTAAAATCATTCAGTCTCAGTTTTCGAAATAGCTTAATGTTCATATCACACACTCCCTGATCATCATAACCAAGTGACTCTAAACGCAATCAAGCTAACATTTGATAAAAGAGTACCATATTAAAGCTCGAGTCTCCACACGTTGTGAGCCAACACAAGACACAATGCAGCTCAAATTATGCGGTCTGGTGTCAACATCTCCTAACTGCATTGACACCAGACTACATAAAAACGAGATGCACACTCAGATGGAACACTAATAATTTATCATCATTATCATCATATCATTCATCACTAATCAACCCCATGTCAGGAAAATTTTCTAATTTCTCATAAACCTTCAAATCGTACAGATTTCGAGAAACATAAAGCACCAACATATGTTCAATGGCACCAAAGAAAGGGACTAAAGCAGTTTAATTCATACCTTCCTTTGTGATGAAATCTAGAAAAAGTTGAAGAGAAGGCCTCCATGGGTGGCGAAAAATGGAGCAAACACGAGCGATTCTACAGCCATGAGCTTGATGAGGATGTTCAGAGACGGGCCAGATGTGTCCTTTAAAGGGTCCCCAACAGTGTCACCAATCACGGCTGCCTTGTGAGGGTCGGACCCTTTTGGTCCAAGTGTCCTTGCATGCTCAGAAGCACCAGCCTGAAGTTGTAAAGATTTGACCCACAAAGGTCAGTTTAACAAAGAACTTGTGTCCAAAGTGTGGCTGCTTAACGAGCGCACCGAGCCGATCCAACTTCAGCTTGAGCTCAAGCTTGAAGTTAAACAAGCCATCTTGACTCAGCTCGAAAACTCTTAACGAGCAAAAATTTGAGTTCGACAATCCAACTTGTTTATTTTTGAAATTTTCGAACTTTGTATTTCTTTCGCATATGAATAAATACATAAACAACAAATAATTTTTTTGCACATATGTACAGATTTAACAACAAAAAAGGCTGATGGCTTTTTTGTCGAAAAGTCGGCTTTGAGCGAGCCAATGAGAGCTCACTTCGGCTCGTTTATTAACGTGTAGATTTCAATCAAGCTCTTTTTTGATCTATTTTCGCATGACATTCAAGCCACAAACTATTCGAACGGTCGGTGCCAATCAGAAAAGGTAAAAAAACAAAAAGGGTTGTTAATTATACCTCAATATATTTCTTTGCATTGTCCCAGGCACCACCAGTGTTTGATGCAGAAATAGCAATCTGCATTGTAAAAAGTGTTTTCAGGTCAATCAAACCCGACCGGCGCATCTTGCCATTGAAGTTAAAGAAAAAGGTTGAAACATTTTTGGGTTACCTGTACACCCGAGACAAGAGATCCAGCAAGAACACCCGAAAGTGTCTCGACACCAAAGAAAATGCCAACAATGAGGGGAGTGAGCATGACAAGTGCACCAGGCGGGATCATCTCTTTGATGGATGCATCAGTGGAGATCTTGACACAGGTGGCATAGTCGGGCTTCGCTGTCCCTTCCATGAGGCCTGGAATAGTGTTGAATTGCCTTCGCACTTCCTCAACCATTTTAAGAGCAGCTTTCCCGACACTCTTCATTGTCATGGCTGAGAACCAGTAAGGAAGCATAGCCCCAACGATTAGACCGATGAAAACTTTGGGGGTCAACACGTCTACGGTTGTAATTTCTGCCCTGCTTACAAATGCACCGAATAGAGCCAGGGATACGAGGGCTGCAGATCCTATAGCAAAACCCTGAAACCAAAAGCAGAAAAGATCCAAATTTAGAGCTGGCAATTTTGACACGTTTACTTATAAATAATCGATTATGTTATGTTTTAATCCTAATGTGTCAAACACGTAAAGTAAAAACATAAACTTGCAATGAAACAGGACAAATGGGTCAAATTGTTCAATAGTCGCCCACACATAAATCATTTTATTCAAAAAAATCTTCGATAATACTGAAACAATACAAGTTTGTAATCATATTTTACAAAGTAACTACATTAAACAAAAACCAAAATTTTGGACAAGATGTGTCTAGAGCTGGTAACTTAGAATCTTTACTTGTGAACGGGTCGATTTTTACATTGTATTTCTAATGGGAAAAATCCAAAAATTCAGCATAAAGGATAACGAGTCCAATGGATCAAAAGTCACCCAATGTGAACTTTGAACGTATAATACCTTCTGAATCATCTTATTCAAAAAATTATATTATTAGTAGAATATCTCCTGATCCAAGCAGCACACCCATTTTGCCACATCCACATCTCATCATAATGATGGATAAAGTTTTGCATATTGACCGACATACCTTTCCGATAGCAGCAGTGGTGTTTCCAGCAGCATCAAGGGCGTCAGTTCTTTCACGAATCCGGTGGCTCATTCCCGCCATTTCAGCTATGCCACCAGCATTGTCACTGATGGGACCATATGCATCAATGGCCAGACCAGTAGCTATGGTGCTCAGCATTCCAAGGGCGGCTACAGCAATACCATACATCGCAGCAAAGCTAAAACTCACAAAAATACTGATTGCTATTGCAAAAATAGGAATAATAACTGATTTATATCCCAATGCAAGGCCAAAAATGACATTTGTAGCAGCTCCAGTACGGCAAGAATCAGCAACGTCTTGCACAGGGCTAAAAGACATAGTGAACAGTTTTTTAAATTTTTAAAAAATATATATATTAGACTTAACAAATAATATAAAAATAATAACACATACCTGTAAGCATTGCTAGTGTAGTACTCCGTTACAAATCCTATTATAAGGCCAGCCCATAAACCAACACCAACACACAAGAACAATTGCCTGCAAAGTTATCTCAGTGAGTTTATAAATGTGTACAAAGTTGTCACTTGCCAAAACACCCAACCATGACAAATCAGATTATTACAACTTCAATCAGCATAATCGAATCCATCTTCTGTAAGTGTATGAGAAGTGAAACATGATGCTTACCAGTTCTTAACTTCTTTCTGAACTCCAAAATTGAAGATGGTGAAAGAGTATGGAAGGGCAATCCAACTAACAAGTGCAATACCAACCGTCATCAAACCAGTAGAAATAATAAGTTGGTTTTTCAAAGCTGGCTCGATTTCCTTTACAGTCTTGACTTCAAAAAAGTCAGTGGCAAACAAGGTGGTGAGCAAACAAACAAGGATGCCCACTGAGCTGATGAGGAGAGGATACATCATTGAAGTGAAATCATGGCTGTTTCCAAATGAAGAAATTGAAGCAACAACAAGGGCAGCACATGAGGACTCTGCATACGAGCCAAATAGATCAGATCCCATACCCGCGATATCCCCAACATTGTCACCAACATTGTCAGCAATGACCTACAGCACATTAACCAAGTCAACAACAGAGATCACCTAGTATATATGTGAAGAAAGAAATTATTACCGCTGGATTTCTGGGATCATCTTCTGGAATGTTCCTCTCAACCTTACCAACAAGATCAGCTCCGACATCAGCAGCTTTAGTATAGATGCCACCACCAACTCTGCCAAAAAGGGCCATGGAAGAACCACCAAGTCCATAACCAGTTATAGCTTCAAAAAGCCCTTCCCAATCATCACCGTAATAGATCTTGAAAACATTAATAGTAATAAACAACACAAGAAGACCATTTGCAGCTAACAAGAATCCCATAACAGCTCCAGAACGAAATGCAATACTAAATGCCTTCCCAACACCTTTTCTTGCCTCAAGGGTAGTTCTGGCATTTGCATATGTGGCAATTTTCATTCCAAGAAAACCAGAAATAACAGAAGTTATGGCCCCGAGTATGAACGACACAGTGCTGAAGACAGCAGTGAAAAGGGCAGGTTTGCACATCTTGGTGGCATCATATGTGCATTGCTGAGAACTGGTACTGAATCCATCAACAGACCCCAAGAACACAAAGATTAAAACCGCAAAAGCAATCATGAAAATACCAACATATTGGTATTCAGTAAACAGGAAAGAGGTTGCTCCTGCAATATAAAGAAAATATGAAATAAAATATTAGCTCCAGATGACTAGGCAAAAATTAGAACCAAGCTCGAATGAGATTAGGGGAATCACACATTTGAACAGCTCATCCAATATTACACATTTTGTGAAAAAGTAAGATGATTGGAATACAGTTAACCACAACAATGAGAAATGAAACCATGAATGATCCAATTATAAAAATTACAAAAGATAAATCTTATGTGATATGTTGAAGTCCACAGGGAAGAGACACAGGTGTTTTGAAGATTCTAAAAGCTGAAGAATATGCAAATGGGTTTATATAAAGTCTAAAGTAAAACTAATGGTTAAAAGAAATTATCTCATATATACATTATACAACGAATACACATATACGCTTAATTTTTAATTAAGAAAAAGAATATATCGCACCCCCTTGCCTCCTATCTCTCTCAAATTTACTTCAGACTTCTATTAATAGATCCTTATCATGATCAAAATTTGAAGACATGGTTAACGACACAACCCTAGAGAATTACACATTAACACCCCTGTATCAGAGTTAGAAATACCTTTCAAATTCAATGTTGTTCATGCAACACATTGGATTCAACGAATATGGTTTTCTAGTTTTACAGTAAAGAATAAAAAATTATACTTCTAACAACAGGGTCCAGATGCAACTTTCAAATTCTGAATAAAGATAGTAAGAAGTGAAGAAGAAACTCAAATACAAGTCTGCCAATTTAATCTTTAATCAATATGCTGGTCAAAGAATGAGATCAACAAGAATTATAAAGATGTCAATAACTGAAAATTCCCTTTAACATCTATGTTCTAACCAAAAAAAAAGATCAATCAGAATCTTATTACAATCTATAAAACTCATTAACAGTCAAACTTTACGACCAATGAATTAAAAATTTCAACATATTACCAGTCAAAATTATATTGTTCTAATATTACCAAATCCAGGTACACAAACTTTAATTTAACTCAAGATACAAATGTTTTAAAAATAAATATATACTTGAACTAATCACATAACCACCACTCTCACTAATTAAAAACAACAAATATAGAATTAAGGGAAAAGGTTAAAATTTCATCACAAACCAACTTGATGAATATAAAAATGATTTGTTACAAAAATATAATTTCAACAATTAACAATATTAAAGCTCAATAGCAATCAATAGAACCCAATTCATGGATAGAGTTATAGATTTCTCCAGCAATAACCAACAACAAAATAAATTTAAAAAAGAAAGAAAGAAAAGTATTCGAATTATGGAACCAAAAACCATCAAACATACAAGAACACAGAGACTCCAGCTTATGGGTGTTTGCGAAATTCACTAAAACAACACACAACATCACAATCACAACGCTAAATCCTCACAAATTCACAATAAATCACACGAAATTTCATAACTTTCTTACACAAATCACGAAGATCCAAGAACCACAAATTACCTTCAGCGATAGCGTTCTGAATCTCGGCACATTTCTGAACAACGTTATGATCATTGACTCCTTCTTCCTCCTCAATCAACGATTCCGATAACGCATTCTTACCCTCGGGCTGATCAAGCGATAACTTAACTTTGGAAACAAGAAACCACTGGATTAAAGAGAACACGATCCCGACGACTGCACAAATCGGAATTACGAATTGGGTGGCGAGATCTGGGAGAATTGTAGGCGTCCCCATGACCGGTGCGGCGGAGGACGGCGGAGCTCCGGCGAGATACGATCGGAGAAGGGGGATGAAGGTGAGTGAAGAGTGAAAGAGGTTTAAATTGTTGTGTGGCGATGAAAAGCTTCAGGCTTGATGATATATAGAGGTGAATTTGTGTGTGTGGGTGTATATATACGTGTGGTGTATGTATGTGTGGAGAGAGAAAGAGAAAGAGAAAGAGGGTGGTGAATTGATGATGAAAGAGGGTATATTCGGTTAGTTTGTTTTAATTATATGTGTTGTTTTAGTGGTCTATCATTCTTGTAATGGGATATTAAAATGCAGCTTTATTGAAAAAAGAGGTAATATTTTTTTAACGGTAACGTACGATCCTGGTTCGAAGTATACGTGTTATGTTAATCGAGTTCATATATTCGTTTTTCAGTCGGGACCGCACCCCCAATCTCTTTCAAGAAGAAACTCATTGCTGAGAAAACCATTTGGCTTAACTCTGAGCATTTTGCTTAGAGTGAGCCTTGAACACATAACCGAAAAAAGAGGTAATATATGATTTAGTTTTTTTTATATTTATTAAAAGATTTCATTAATTACTAAGAGCTGTCGTCTAAATTAAACAAGCATATTTTATATATAATCATGTTTAGAGGTGTAATTATTAAAATGTTATCAAACAACTTGGTTAACTGGAGTGGAGGATTTGATACAATATAAATTAATACAAGGTTAGAATGTGAATTTTTATTTAGAGTTTAATTGTAACACTCGGAAATTTCCTTTGTAGCCGACGAAAGAAGAAAAAGAAATAAAGTCCAAAGTCGAGGGACCAAACCCGCCAACGAGAGAAACTTTGATGCATGGGAGTATAAAAGGGGGAAAACACCCCTATGCTCCCCATTTTTTAGCCAAGAGAGGAGAAGAAAAGAGAAGGAGAAAAGAGAAGAAGTGTTGGCCCGGGTTGGTTCGAGTAGCCAAAATCGACGTGGAGCGAGTCAAATCGAAGCTCTACTTGACGGGATCGTTAAGGTGAGTTTTAGGACCCCTCTTTTACATGTTTTCAACTGATTTTGGGGCTGAAACACGTCCAAAAACCTATTTTCGAGTTTTTGGGTGAAGACCCATTTTGATGCATGTATGTATGTGTATGATGCGTTTGAGGCTTGATTTCTTGCTTGGTTATGCTTGTATGAGGTCATGGTATGTTTCTCTAACCTTTAGAAGGGTTGATTTGAGCTTAAAAGAGGTTTGGAAGGGGTTGGAGGTCGAAAACCCGCGGCTGCAGTCGAGCTAACTGCATTCTGCACCAGCTAGGGCTAGGTGACCGACTGGATGGCGACTGAAGGCCACTCGGCCGATTGAAGTGCGACTGAGGTCCATGCGCACGTTTGCCATGCGACTGAGGTCCATACGCATGATGGTCATGCGACTGAAGTTCATGTGCTTGGGAGTCATGCGATTGAGAGGTTGTGCGACTGAGGTTCATTCGCACGAAGGTAATGCGACTGAAGTCCATGCGCCTGGAGGCCATGCGACTGAGGTTCATTCGCATGAAGAGTATGCGTCTGAAGCCCATACGCCTGAAGTCATGCGAATGAAGGCCATACGCATGAAAGTTATGCGACTGAGAGTCCATTCGCATAGATGTCCATTCTCCCATAGTTCGTTCGTAGAGGGTCCATTCGCATAGGTGCCCGTTCGCCTAAGTGTTCAGAAATAATAGCCGAGATGAAATTCCTCGACGATGTGAAGGGCATGGACAGTATAAGGTGACGCAGGATGATGAGCTCATGATAATGATGATGATGATGGAGATGATAATGATATGTATGATGTTATGTGTTATGTTAGGCACGGCGGTGCGTGTGATGCATAGTATGTATGATGTGCGTGATGTGATTTATGATTGATGCGTATGTATGATGATGCTGCATGTTTATGTTTATGTTATGTTCCTTGCTATGTATGTTTATCTTTCTATGGCTTTGCGTTGAACGTTAATGAATGAAATGAAAGTATTATGTAACGTAAAGTGGAAGATAAAGAAAAGAGGAACGTAATGGATGAATGCATGCATTAATGAATGAAATCGTATGAGGCTTGTAAGTGAAGCGTAGTGAAGTGCACGGCTCTAAATGCCTTAAGCTCAACCGTGTGAGGTTCAGCTATCCTATAGTGTGCACGCAAGGGTTCCAGTCTTCGTGACTGACCTTCGGTGATGTACCCATGTTGATGGGGGTGATGTACCCATGTTGATGGGGGTGATGTACCCATTTCGATGGGGGTGATGTACCCATGTTGATGGGGGTGATGTACCCACTCCGGTGGGGGTGTAGTACCCATAATTTTGGGGGTGTAATGTATGATGGTTACCCGGGTTACGCATAACTCCGGGGGTGTAGCATAAAGCCATGCATATGTATGAGGTGAGCAACCCTGTCGTTGCAAAAGACTCGAGTACGTGCTATCGTGATGTTGCCTTGGGGTGAGCAACCTTGTTGTTGCAAGAGACTCGGATAGCTTGCTATCGTTAAGATGGGCAATGAGGTGAGCGACTTTGTGTTGCAACAGCCTCGGATGGAGTTCAATCCCGGTGATTGACTCATATGGGATCTTTGTCGGGTATCCCGGTGTTGTGTCAGTCTTCGGACATGAGTCGGGGGCTTGTGAGCAGGTCCCGGCACAGCATCAACTTTCGAGCATGAGTCGAGGATATTGCATGAGACAAGATTCGAGTAATGAAGAGTAATGAGTAAAGAGATGAATGAAAGAATGAATGTATGAAATGAACGTTAACGAATATCCTAATAATGTACGAAATGGATCCTTGTCATTCGACCTCAGTAATCGTGGCTGTGTGCCATGAAGAGGGTAAAGCCTGACAGGGTCTAGAAAGAAGAGAAAGATAATGATGTATCGTAAATGATGAATGTAACGAACGTATTGATGAAGATAATAATGATATTATCTGTATGTACAAATGATGTGTGAACGCATGTATGTAACGAATGTTTTTATTAAAGAAGGTAAAGAACGGTTTTATGAAAGTAGAGTATGTTTTATTATAAAACTAGAACTCACTCAGCACCGCTGACTTTGATGTGTTTCTAGTTGGCAAGTATGTTGCTGAGGATGGCACGGGGCGGCTACTCAGCGTATTTTGGATGGCATCTTTATGTTTAATGCTTTTGTAATAAATGTGTCATGATATTGTTAAAAGGACGATTGTACTATTGTGCAAAAGTATTTTGATGGAATGAAATTTGTGTTTTTAATGTTTCCGCTGCAACTATTTATGAAAGAAAAAAATGTAATGTATGTTTTATGTGCGATGAATGACCAACTGTAAGCGTCCCGGGAATGGGGCCTTACAAGTTGGTATCAGAGCCAAAGTTTAAGTGAATTGGGTAAATATTTTCAAAAACCTAATCTTAAACTGAGAATGGGACGGAAAGGGAAATGGGATGCCAATCTGAGTAGCTGCGTGCCATCAGGTATTTTGTAAAGTTAACCGGTATTACGTGCGCATGTTATATGGTTTATGTGTTGTTGGTAGATTTAGATACTGATACAGTCGGGACAGGTAATGCTCGGAGTATGAAGGGTAAAGTAAGTGGCTAATCACAACTAGCCACTGTAATTAGGGACTTACTATACTTGACATAAACTGAGTTGTTCCTTGAATGACCGTGTTAGTGTTTGAATCTTTCAGTGTGTTTAGAGAATGGCTGGTGGAAGATCTTCGAAAGCTTCTCGTGGTGGAGGTGGCGTTGGACGTGGTGTTGAACCACGGGTCACAAGAGGAAGGTCTAGGGCTGAAAGAGTAGTTCATGAAGAACCTGTGACCCCTCATCCTGAGGGCGGTGATGAGAATGCTAATCAGAGGGCCTCGATGAGAGAGGCGGTCGTGGAAGAAGTGCATCAGGTCTTGCAGACAATCCTACCGTCTGTGGTGACCGAAGTGATAAAGACTGTTAGAGATGAGGAGAGAAGGGAAAGGGGAAGACCTTCGGGCGAAAGGAGACGACCCGAGACTGAAACGGTTCTCTCCGATGACGAAGAGGAAGAAGAAGAGGAAGAGCCTGCGCCGGATTTGGCACGAGGCTGTAACTATGGGGAGTTTCAACGATGCAAGCCCCCTAATTTTGATGGTAATGGCACTGCTGCTGCTGCTCACCGATGGGTGAGAGAAATGGAAGCCGTTTTAAATATCAGCGAGTGCCGGGAAGATCAGAAAGTAAAATTTGCTACCCACTCTTTCGTGGACTCAGCTTTGTGCTGGTGGGACAACATAGTCCAAGTTGAGGGAAGCAGGGCTATCGCAAGAATGAGTTGGTCAGAGTTGAAAAGGCTGGTGATTGAGGAATTCTGTCCTCACCGTGAGATGGATAAAGTCGAAAGAGAGTTCCTGATGCTGGAAGCGGGAACAATGACGCATCAGCAATACACCACCAAGTTCAACGAAATGGCACGACTGGTGCCGGATCAGGTGACACCCCTCTCACGAAAGATCAAGAGGTATATCCATGGCCTGCCAGCGGACATTCGTAGGCACATGATCGCTGCCCGACCAAGCACGTTTAGGTCGGCGGTTGATTTAGCGGGAAGATTATACGACGAAAAATTGATGGTGGTGACAGAAGGTAGCAAGAAAGGAGATGGTGATCGGGATTGGAACGGGAAGCGATTGGGACGTGACGGAGCCGCTCCAAGTAACAAGGATCCACGGGTGGATGACCAGCGTGTGGTCATAAATGATGCGGGTTCGAAAAGGTGTGACAAGTGTGGACACAAGCACCCCAGGGAATGTAGATTGGGGACTAATGCCTGCTTTCGTTGTGGAAGGACTGGACATGTAGCGAAGAACTGTGGTATGGGGAGGTGTTATTCTTGTGGTGAGGAAGGTCATAAGAGCAGGGACTGTAAGAAGCAAAGGGCTGAAGGTTCGGGAGTGAAGAAGATCGGAGGAAGCTAGGACGGACTTCGATGTTGTGTCAGGTATGTTCCTAGTAAATAGATCCTTAGCTTGTGTTATTTAATGCTGGCGTTAGTAAAAGTTTTATTCCTGCTGCTTTCTATGCTAAATTGCCTGTTAATGGTAAGAATGTAAATACGCCATTCGATATAACCCTAAGAGTGGATTGTTTGGCGGACTACGGAGCGAACACTATGTGTTGCAAAAAGATGATACGGTTGATAGCGAATGAGGGGATCATGGTGATGGCTTAAGGTGATTGAGTCACGACGATTCCGAATGTGATTTCGATGACAGTGGCGGGAAGGTGCATGAAGCGCGATATGGTGGAGTACGAGATTAAATGCCTTGTTCACAAGTGAAGGCCGAGCACCAAATGCCGTATAGAAAGTAATGAGGTGATCGAGGCCACGATCGAGAAGCTCGAAAGGATTAAAGCATTGATGAACCTAGCCAAAGATAGATAAGAAGTCGTGTGTGGATAAGCGACGTAGACCAATTGAACTCCAGGTGGGAGACTGGAAAAGAGATGAGACCGAATTGCTCGCGACGGTTTAAGGAATAACAGGTTTCGGGGACGAAACCTATATAAGGGGGGTGGACTTGTAACACCCGGAAATTTCCTTTGTAGCCGACGAAAGAAGAAAAAGAAATAAAGTCCAAAGTCGAGGGACCAAACCCGCCAACGAGAGAAACTTTGATGCACGGGAGTATAAAAGGGGGAAAACACCCCTATTCTCCCCATTTTTCAGCCAAGAGAGGAGAAGAGAAGAGAAGGAGAAAAGAGAAGAAGTGTTGGCCCGGGTTGGTTCGAGTAGCCAAAATCGACGTGGAGCGAGTCAAATCGAATCTCTACTTGACGGGATCGTTAAGGTGAGTTCTAGGACCCCTCTTTTACATGTTTTCAACTGATTTTAGGGCTGGAACACGTCCAAAAACCTATTTTTGAGTTTTTGGGTGAAGACCCGTTTTGATGCATGTATGTATGTGTATGATGCGTTTGAGGCTTGATTTCTTGCTTGGTTATGCTTGTATGAGGTCATGGTATGTTTCCCTAACCTTTAGAAGGGTTGATTTGAGCTTAAAAGAGATTTGGAAGGGGTTGGAGGTCGAAAACCCGCGGCTGCAGTCGAGCTAACTGCATTCTGCACCAGCTAGGGCTAGGTGACCGACTGGACGGCGACTGGAGGCCATTCGGCCGATTGAAGTGCGACTGAGGTCCATGCGCACGTTTGCCATGCGACTGAGGTCCATACGCATGATGGTCATGCGACTGAAGTTCATGTGCTTGGGAGTCATGCGATTGAGAGGTTGTGCGACCGAGGTTCATTCGCACGAAGGTAATGCGACTTAAGTCCATGCGCCTGGAGGCCATGCGACTGAGGTTCATTCGCATGAAGAGTATGCGTCTGAAGCCCATACGCCTGAAGTCATGCGAATGAAGGCCATACGCATGAAAGTTATGCGACTGAGAGTCCATTCGCATAGATGTCCATTCGCCCATAGTTCATTCGCATAGGTGCCCGTTCGCCTAAGTGTTCATAAATAATAGCCGAGATGAAATTCCTCGACGATGTGAAGGGCATGGACAGTATAAGGTGACGCAGGATGATGAGCTCATGATAATGATGATGATGATGGAGATGATAATGATATGTATGATGTTATGTGTTATGTTAGGCACGACGGTGCGTGTGATGCATAGTATGTATGATGTGCGTGATGTGATTTATGATTGATGCGTATGTATGATGATGCTGCATGTTTATGTTTATGTTATGTTCCTTGCTATGTATGTTTATCTTTCTATGGTTTTGCGTTGAACGATAATGAATGAAATGAAAGTATTATGTAACGTAAAGTGGAAGATAAAGAAAAGAGGAACGTAATGGATGAATGCATGCATTAATGAATGAAATCGTATGAGGCTTGTAAGTGAAGCGTAGTGAAGTGCACGGCTCTAAATGCCTTAAGCTCAACCGTGTGAGGTTCAGCTATCCTATAGTGTGCACGCAAGGGTTCCAGTCTTCGTGACTGACCTTCGGTGATGTACCCATGTTGATGGGGGTGATGTACCCATTTCGGTGGGGGTGATGTACCCATTTCGATGGGGGTGATGTACCCATGTTGATGGGGGTGATGTACCCACTCCGGTGGGGGTGTAGTACCCATAATTTTGGGGGTGTAATGTATGATGGTTACCCGGGTTACGCATAACTCCGGGGGTGTAGCATAAAGCCATGCATATGTATGAGGTGAGCAACCATGTCGTTGCAAAAGACTCGAGTACGTGCTATCGTGATGTTGCCTTGGGGTGAGCAACCTTGTTGTTGCAAGAGACTCGGATAGCTTGCTATCGTTAAGATGGGCAATGAGGTGAGCGACTTTGTGTTGCAACAGCCTCGGATGGAGTTCAATCCCGGTGATTGACTCATATGGGATCTTTGTCGGGTATCCCGGTGTTGTGTCAGTCTTCGGACATGAGTCGGGGGCTTGTGAGCAGGTCCCGGCACAGCATCAACTTTCGAGCATGAGTCGAGGATATTGCATGAGACAAGATTCGAGTAATGAAGAGTAATGAGTAAAGAGATGAATGAAAGAATGAATGTATGAAATGAACGTTAACGAATATCCTAATAATGTACGAAATGGATCCTTGTCATTCGACCTCAGTAATCGTGGCTGTGTGCCATGAAGAGGGTAAAGCCTGACATGATCTAGAAAGAAGAGAAAGATAATGATGTATGGTAAATGATGAATGTAACGAACGTATTGATGAAGATAATAATGATATTATCTGTATGTACAAATGATGTGTGAACGCATGTATGTAACGAATGTTTTTTTTAAAGAAGGTAAAGAACGGTTTTATGAAAGTAAAGTATGTTTTATTATAAAACTAGAACTCACTCAGCAACGCTGACTTTGATGTGTTTCCAGTTGGCAAGTATGTTGCTGAGGATGGCACGGGGCGGCTACTCAGCGTATTTTGGATGGCATCTTTATGTTTAATGCTTTTGTAATAAATGTGTCATGATATTGTTAAAAGGACGATTGTACTATTGTGCAAAAGTATTTTGATGGAATGAAATTTGTGTTTTTAATGTTTCCGCTGCAACTATTTATGAAAGAAAAAAATGTAATGTATGTTTTATGTGCGATGAATGACCAACTGTAAGCGTCCCGGGAACGTTTAATGACCAACTATAAAAAAATGTAATTTATACCGTTGAACAAAAACGTTTAATATTTGACCTGACTCTTTTCAAAAAAAAAATTAATGTCAAAACATAGACTTGCAATCGCTCCGACCATTTCCAAACTAAATTTACGTCCAAACGTATAGTAAATGAAAACGTATTATACTGACCCGACACGCTTCTAAATAACAAATGTCGAAACGTAGGCCAACTCAAAGCGTAAATAAAAATAAGCACGAAAATATTTTATATTTATCCCAACTCATTTTTGAACATGTTGGGTATTTTACCTTTGAAGAAATTGAAGATTTCCAATATTATTGAAGTTGAAGACTTGAAGAACAAAAACAACAAAATAGTAGTCTAGGGTTTATTTTGTAATTATTGCTAGAATAGTATAAATATTAACATATATCATCATTGTAAAGGGTGAATAATTCTCCATCAAGTGTGGAAATTAGTTCCATCACCAACAACATCATATCATCATTCTTCATGGATGATGATTTCATCATTAAATCAATAAACATCAATCATTAAACACTTTTTGTGTTCATCATTATTATTATTTTAGCATCGAATCATCAAGTTTTGTTATTATCGATATGAATCTTAAGATCCATGCTCATTGTTCCCGTTCATATAAGGAACACACAATTGGTATCAGAGCTGGAGTTGATGGATTCATATTGATTTTATGAGATTTCATGGTTAGATTGCAAAAATTATTGAAGATCTGAAGAAAACTTGGAGAAAAAGTTAGTGTGTTCTTCATGAGAAATCCAATGATTTGGATTCATCAACACAATGCTACAATAGCAATTTCATCAACAATTCAACAATACAAGATCTGATGCGGACCTTGCAAGAAATTGAAGTTTGGATTAGGGTTTGCGAATTAGGGTTTGCAAAATTAGGGTTGCGAATGAGTTCATGGAGTATGGGCTTATTAAAACAATTGGGTTTGTTACTTGGACTTCATCATTAAACAAAAAAAACAACAGTTGGACTTGGGCTCAAGTGTTGAAGATTGGGCTTATGATCAACAAAACAAAATCGGGGTTCGTATTCGGGCTCTCATTAAACAAAAACAATGTGACATCGAGTTACAAAATATAGTTGTACCAAAGTTTTGAAGACCTCGCTTCCGCATCAACAACAAAACTTTTGGCTTTGAACAACTATTCAACAAAAACAAGATCAAGCTTCATTTCACATCGGAAATCTACAATTTTGGGGGAGTATTGTTGGGTATTTTACCTTTGAAGAAATTGAAGATTTCCAATATTATTGAAGTTGAAGACTTGAAGAACAAAAACAACAAAATAGTAGTCTAGGGTTTATTTTGTAATTATTGTAAATGCTAGAATAGTATAAATATTAACATATATCATCATTGTAAAGGGTGAATAATTCTCCATCAAGTGTGGGAATTAGTTCCATCACCAACAACATCATATCATCATTCTTCATGGATGATGATTTCATCATTAAATCAATAAACATCAATCATTAAACACTTTTTGTGTTCATCATTATTATTATTTTAGCATCGAATCATCAAGTTTTGTTATTATCAATATGAATCTTAAGATCCATGCTCATTGTTCCCGTTCATATAAGGAACACACAGAACAAATATTACGTCAAAACATTGACGTATGTTGAAACGTAGACAGTCTTAAAGTGTATAGAGTTAAGCTCGGAAAACATTTTAGATTTGACCCGATTCGTTCCTAATTACGTCTAAACGTAGACGGACTTGAATTTATATTGCATGGCGGTAAAATCGAAACTTTAGAAACTTTATTGGTTAAAGTGACAATTTACAAAGTTTTTAAAAAGTAACAGGGGCTAAAAGTGTAAAGATTAAAAGTAAGAGAGGAAGAAAGGCCGGTGGGAAACCCCACCGACCTTTCTTTTCAAGTTATAGTAATATGTGATTATAAAAGGACATAGCAAGAAAACAAAATTTAAAAAAAAATATTAATATAATAAAAGAAATTAGAAACAAAAAATAGGGATAACTAGAATAAGTTAAAAAAATCAAACTAAAACCCCATCTCCGAGGTTCAAACCAAAGTGCATGACTAGTGGGGGGAAACAACGTGACGTCTTACCAATTAATCATCAAGTCTTTAGTGTTAACTAATCCCACCAAAACCTCTTAATACTTATAAAAAAACTAGTCATAAGAAACAAAATCAAAAGGCCCAATAACCAAGTGATACGTGCCCCCACCGCTCAACACCACCAATGAGGATTTAATATAGGTGTGTGCGTTGTGTGGCAATAGAAAATTTCAAGCATAATGATATGTAGAGGTGAATTTGTGTGTTTGTGTCTTGTATGTATATATATACATGTGTTGTATGTATGTATGGAAAGAGAAAGAGGGTGGTGATCAGCTGATGATGAGAGAGGGTATATTCGGTTGTTTTGCGGTTTCTGATTTGGAAATTAAATGTCTAGTGGTTGTTCGAACAATTTAATGAATTTGATTTTCTATTTAGAACTTGCTTTTTCTTGATTTGGAACTCAAAAGCCTAGTGATTGTTTGAATGATTTGATGTTTCTATTTAAAACATGTGCTTCTGCTTTGCGATTATTTATGTTTCTAATCTGGAACGATTTTGATTTTCGAATTTGAAACTTGGGGTTCTTATTCTTATGTTTCAATTGATTTTTTGTTTTAGATTTTTGGTGAAGTAGGTAAATTTGTTTAATGGGCAATTCTTGTCATTTGGTGCAAATTCCATTGAATATAAAACTTCCCATAGATAGATAGAAGGATTCTTGAAAACTTTTCATTTCAATGTCCAACTAATTATGATTTTGAAGGAAATGAATTCCAATTCTACTTTCAATTTCAATTTCAAAGTATTATATGAACTAAACAAACCTTTAGGGGTTGTTTGACAATCTTATAATTAGTTATTAAAAGATCTTATTGAATAAATGGTAATTTCTAAATTAATTAAAAAATTTTCTAAAAGGTATCATTAAGAGACTTCATGAACAGTTAAGAACTGTTTGTTAATTGCAACAAACACACTTTATATTTGATCGTTTCAGATGTAACATCTTACTAGGATTATTATAATGCTACCATAATAAATTAATTTAAGGTTAGGTGAATATATGTTTAGAGTTTAAGTTATACTAGTGATTAAAACAAAAGAAACAATGCACGAATACAAAATAAAAAAACAATATATTTATATAATAATAAAAATAGAAATAAAAAATAGGAATAACTAAAATAAGTTAAAAAAATCAAGCCTTTGGTGTTAAATCTTTCAACCAAAAGCTTTTAATACTTATAAAAATATTGATCAAAAGAAAAAACCAAAAGGACCAATAACCAAGTGACACGTGTCACCGTCACCTAACGCCACCAATAGTGTTATAAGTTTGAATAGTATATAATTTCTCTACACCCTTAGGGTATGTTTGGGTAAGGGCATGGACAAGAAAGTGGACTAGGAAATGAAATGGTTAAATAAATGAAATGGATCATTACCATTTCATTGTCCAGTTTGGTTTATCCTATGTGAATGGAATGAATTTTTACTTTATGTTGCTTGGTCAACTGTTAAAGATAAATGAATGGAATAATATGATGGTGGTGGTGGTATTTGGTGTACGTGGTGGTGATGGTGGGTCGAGACATGTGTCAGGTAATGGCTTAGGACATATGTCGAGTTATGAATTAAAATAATCACTTCATTCCTTGTAAGAATGAAAACATAACATCCATCCCCAAGGGAATAAAAATTATTAAAAGAGAATGAATCACATTCGTTATATAATTGTTCATTTTATTCCTATGTGATTAACATACATATATTTTTCTTTCATTTTAGCATAATAACCCATTTCATTGCACCTTACATTCATGAAAACCAAACACTACCTTAAACTCAATGTATCATAAATCATGATTATTTAAGCAAACAAAATGATGAAAAACAAAAGCAAACAATAATAATTTCAAAGATTTTTGTTGTGACAATATTTAGTTTGTTTTATTGTGGTTTGCATGACATGAATTATTTTATAACAACATAATTTAATAATTATAACTAAATTTAGTAAATAGAGTACCGCAAGACATGATGTTGAGATTTCTTAAATGCGAGCACATGTTATACCAATGCTTGCTTAATGACTTTAATTTTCCGATATGCACACTAGAGGATACCCGCACCATCGTAGTGATACTATTACGAACATATGGTATTTGATAATTCGTGGATATCAAATAAAACGTATACGTAAAAGTGTTCGAATAAAAACTATAATAAAATGTAGAACATTGTACCATTAATATCGATATGTTACTATTATATTGTTATATATACAATAATATGACAAAACATAGTATTAAATTATAACTAATATAATAACATAATAGTAATATTGTTGTTATTAACCTTATAAAATAATAATAATAATAATAATAATAATAATAATAATAATAATAATAATAATAATAATAATAATAATAATAATAATAATAATAATAATAATAATAATAATAATAAATTATTATTATTATTATTATTATTATTATTATTATTATTATTATTATTATTATTATTATTATTATTATTATTATTATTATTATTATTATTATTATTATGATATATTAACTGTTATTGTATTTATTTATTGAAACATATTAAATAATATATCATTAACTAACAAATTTAGTTATAAATACTAAAATTATTGACTACCCAAAATACCCCTAGAAAATATTATTATTACTTATTATAAATATGAGCAAACAATTTAAGTATTTAAATAAAATAGTACTTAATTTAAATAGCATTTAGTTATAAAACTATAAATATTAAATATAAAATTAAATGTCATTTTAAAGTATTATAAATAATATAATATTTATTGTAATAAATTAGATAATATCATATAATTAAATAATGTATTAAACATGTGTGTTAATTGAAATAAGTTTTTTTAATAGGACAAAAATAAAACTATTGCATAGAGCACTTGTACTCTATAATTTAAAACTTGTCTTACGCGTCTTACATTTTTTGTAAAATAACCAGCTTAAATAGCATTTAGTTATAAAACTATAAATATTAAATATAAAATTAAATGTCATTTTAAAGTATTATAAATAATATAATATTTATTGTAATAAATTAGATAATATCATATAATTAAATAATGTATTAAACATGTGTATTAATTAAAATAAGTTTTTTTAATAGGACAAAAATAAAACTATTGCATAGAGCACTTGTACTCTATAATTTAAAACTTGTCTTACGCGTCTTACATTTTGTGTAAAATAACCATCTTATCCTCATAAGATATATTATATAATATATAAATAAAACTTATAAAAACTCTCTTTTAAAATTAAAACTCATAAACTCAATTTTATTAGTTAAATTCAATTAAAACATATTTTAATGAAAGATAAAATATGATTATTCTATTAAAATGAGTAGCTTAGATTGATCGAGGGGTATAATATTAATTGGATTTTTTAACTAAGAGAGATCTTGAAATCTACCCATCCTTTTTTTAAATCCCCTTTTCTTTAAAAGATCAATAACTATTTTATAGAATGTTAATATTTATAAAAATCATATCATTAAATAGTACATATTTTTATATTTAAATTGCTTATAGTCTTGACTAGTATTTTTAAAGTGTCTATTATTGCTTATATGTAACGAACAATTACATATATGTAACAAGTTTAGTTAAATTTCAATTTATCTTATATGTGAAGTAAAAAAAAAAAAAACGATGTAAATAAATATAAGACAAGCTAAATTATTTTGAAATAACATAATTTCTAATCAAAGTGCTTATATTCGCTATTTAAGAAATTATAAAAGTAAATTAGTTTTGTAAATAATATTTAGTATAGTACTTATGGGTTAATTGCATACTAGTATCATTAATATGTAATATATCGTTTTTATATGTTTATTTTAAGTTTGTATACGTGATCACTTGGTTGTGCTCGCGTTTGAGTTGATTTACTTCATTTTATCCGTATTGATGAGAATTTTTGTCATGTTATTTGGTTTTATGATTTTTCGAATGAACATATTTATGTTGTTTGCTTGATAGGTTTTTATTAACTATTTATATTTATTTTAAAAAGCATCCTCTTTTCACCATACACAATTAATTAATTAATAATTAATTACTTAATGGTGAAGAACATATTTCAGTGGATAGTTGATGGTGGTGGTAGGCGGCCATTGTAGCAAATCAGAAGGGAGTCTGGTGGTGTATCACGGTTGTTGTAGGTGGACCAATGGTTGTTCAAGAGTGAGGTGGGGGTACCAAATGAGGGCGTACAAGCTTTTTTCAAATGTTTGTAAAGTAGGTGTATAAATGAGATAATGCTACAAGGCAACGAGTGTACATAGATCTTGAATCACTTTTGACCTTCGACTTTTGAGGTAGGGGTAAAACTGAGGTGAGTATGCAAAGTGGTGTGATGATAATTTTTTGTTTCCTAGACCATGGTACGATAGTTTATGTTCTACTTATTAGATTGTGGAATACGGTGTTATATATATGTAATACGATAGTACATATATAAAAACAAAGAATTATATATAGTAATAGTATATTATATATATAAATAATATATTTATCTTTTTTAGATAAATGGGTTATTCATGAAATGTTATTTAATATTATAGATAAATAATAGTATATTATATATGGTAAGATAGTTTATGTTCTACTTAGATTGTGGAATATGGTGTTATATTCATAAAATGTTATTTAATATTAATATCAAAATGTTATCATCTTGTAATTAGTTATCTCATCGTTCATATTACATGTTATGTTTATATGTCATATATTTAAAGATGATTTTTTAGGTATATGCCTATGTAAAGTGTATTGTTTTTGTATATTTTTGTTGATGAAAATTGATAATATAGTATATGATTACATATTTATAGCTAGTTACTAAATGTTAAAAATGTGTTATAATATATTACATACATGTCTAATAAGTTACATTTATGTTTTAAGATACAACGTATATATAGTATGATGATATTAGATATACGTAGGAGAATAATACATTTAGGTTGGATATGTGTACGTATATGTAATTACATGATATTACATGTATGTACAAGAAGTATAATACATAGGAGCTAGATATGTTTACATATATGTAATATTATATATATGAAATAGTATATTACATATATTTAGTTGCATTTATTTATTTATATTAAGATTTGATTTTGTAAGAAGTGACAATTGAATATTTAATTGCAAATGTATTTTTTTTTAATTTTATAATAGAAAAAAAAAGTTTTATGAGCTTTTAAATTTTGTTCTAATTGTTAGCAATAATACATTCCCTAACAATTTTACATGTATGTGAATCATTCTTACATATATATTTAGGAAAATTAAGTGGGTTATTAAAAGAGGGAACTTTAAAAGAATGGGATAATTTTATTATATATCTGTAATTATTCTTTACATATATATAGTAACAGACGTTCGAGAAAAATATAACGGAATTATAGATAAAAACTATCTAAACTAATCAAAATATAATAGAAAACTAAATTGCCAAACCCTAGCAACCTCCCCCTTTCACCGTCAACCACATCTGCTGCTGACCTCCATGCATCGTCTGTCTCCCGATCACCACTAACTCACGACGTTGTCGCCACGTCAATTGACGTTTTGTGCCTTATTTGATTTGATCATTTCCGTTTTCGAGTTTTCATGATTCTTCCACAAGCGGGATGTTCGTTGATACCATCGTGTCTGATCTTTAGAAGATTCCTAAAAGGCAAAAAAGTTTAATTGTTTAAACTTTTGGATTTATTTTTTTCACACGATGTAATCGAACCCTAGTGGGATCAGGTCTATCCAGTATGTGAATACTTCTGTTGTTAGTTTTTAACAACCATTGTTAAACATCAAAACTATTTACTTAAAAATGGTACATGAATTTCCAATATAACTGAACCTCGGTAGATGCTACTTCGATAGAATCAACCTCAATAGAAACTATCTCAGTAGAAACTTGAAGTTTAATGGTTTTAAAGACACATTTGACCATCGATATGTTATTCATCTTAGCTCTGTTATGGATGGGGTTTAGTTTGTTACGAAGCTCTCACAAGAGTATACAAACCCTAAAAGTTATTAGTATATTAAACTTAGTTATAGATATTTATATTTATCCGTGGTTAAAAATAAGAGTTAATTACATGATTGGTCCCAATGGTATGTCCATATTGCAGTATTGGTCTCAACTTTTGAGAAATTACATCATTGGTCCTTGCTGTTTCTCAAATCGTAACATTTTTGATCCTTGGGGTAGATGGACGTTACTGATTTCTTATCATCCGTCAGTTGGATAGTCATAAAACCCCTTCCCGAAATAAAATTGATCGATGCTAACACCTATGGGAAAATGCTCACCCAAAACCACTTTTTGACCAACTTCTTTGATCTTATTTTTTTGTTTATGTTTATTTCTGATTAAAATATAATGATATCTCACATGACTTTCCAATTGATCTATCAAAGTCGAAACACGAATCATAGATGTTTCCGAGCTATATAACAGACTGATTACATAGACTATAATAGCCTCCAGATTTTAGAGTTAGCTTTTTGTAAATGATCATTTTAGCCCCGTTGATAATTTATTATTATTATTATTATTATTATTATTATTATTATTATTATTATTATTATTATTATTATTATTATTTATTACATTTATTTATTTATTTATTTATTTATTTATTTATTTATTTATTATTTATTTATTATTATTATTATTATTATTATTATTATTATTATTATTATTATTATTATTATTATTATTATTATTATTATTATTATTATTATTATTATTATCATGATCATCATCATCATTACACCATCATTAGTTCATCACCATCGTGCAGGATGCCGAAACCACCACTACCTGACCCATCATCACCAACCATCATAACCATCGTCGACCACTATCACCATCGCCTAATCACCCGACTATCATCACCATACCACCACTATCAAAACAGTCACTTAACCACCATTACTATCACCACCCTAAACCCCATTGAACACCCACAGTCGTCGGATCAACACCGTCCCTTCGCCTCCTCCATTCGAACCAACACCCGAACCCACCACCGTACACCAGATTTGACGACCATAAGAAATATTCAATGGGATACCCAGATCCAGTCCTTAGATTCTTTTAAGTATTTGACTGGTGGTGTGGTTGGCGGTGATGTTGATGCAGGTTGCAGGTGGTTGTGATAAGCGGTGGTATTATGATAGTTGCACTGAAGCAGGGAGGCGGTGTTGGTTTTAGATATGTGGGCATGTGCTCATTGTAGGGGGTGGAAGGGAAGGTGAAGGGTTGACGCCAATGCTGTTCTGTGGTGGTTCCGACGGCAGGTGGTGGCGGCCAGTGTTCTTGGTCTGAGAAACAAGAATGGTGGGTGGGGAAGAATAATCATATTTGAAGATGATGTCGATGGTATGATGATGATGGGTGGGGGTGGATAGGTGAGGTGATAGGAATCTAATAGTATTTTGATATAAGAAAGGGCCCCACATTATTTAGTTCATTTTTTATTTTTAAATATAAGGGGTATTTTCGTCATTTCACATTCATTTAACTGAAAAAACTAACGTCCATCCACTCTAGGGACCAATAGTGTTACGGTTTGAGAAACAGTAAGGACCATTGGTGTGATTTCTCAAAAGTTGGGACCAATACTGTAATATAAGCATACCACATGGACCAATCGTTTAATTAACTCTAAAAATAATTATTTTTACACTTGGTCAAAAACCCATTTTCATCCAATTTTCCAACAACACAAGCGATCAAGTAATCCTACTCCTCTTGTTCAACAAAAAAGTAGCCATACTTTAAAATCTACACCAATATTAACCTGATCATGAGATTTGAACCTTAACCTTACAAAAAAAATCAATATGCGTACACCTACGTGCCATTACGCTACAAGCCCTTTCATATTACTAATTTTTTTTTCATGATCAAAGCAAATCAGAGAACTTGTTCACTTAGTCATGGTATTAATAAACAACACAATGTTGTGGAAGCTTCGATTGTATGGTGCTTAATATGCTAAACACATTTATAAACATACGATAAAGATAATAGTTTTAAATATAGTTTTTAAAAGATATTTGACTTAGAAACATTGACAAGTTCAATTGTAATATATATTATCTTTATTCAAAATGCATTATAAAAAGGTAAAATTTTAAAATATTTACGTTCATACCTCTTTGGTCAAGTAGATCACCTAAAAGTTAAACAAAATTAGAATAGTGACGTGTTCATTTGTGGATGAGTTCGCCAAGTGCCAACGTTATCTTCAACAAAATATCTACTTCGTACAACAATAAGTCCAACAACGACAAGATATAACGTCCCATAAATATATTTATTTTGTCATTTTCAGTTCGATTTTTGCGGTTAGTAAATAAATATAAACTAGTACTAAATAAAATAGAATACCTTCTATTTTGATGTTACTTGACAAAACATTATTAATTGTTACTCGTAATAGAATTTTTAAATAGAATAAATATCCAAGAGTTTATAGTCTAATGATATTATAGTATTTAATAATATATCTTTTTCTATTAAGTTGAGGATTCAAACCTTACGGTAAACAAGTGATGTGCAAAAAAAAAATGTTAAAAAATAATATATATAAATTCTAAGATATGTTTAGGTGTTATTCGAAAATAACAAGTTCTATAACTATAGTAACTTACATATATGTTCTCTAAACTTTGTTGAAATTTTAACTTTTGCTTCTAGTAATGAAAAATTACTTGTTTAGTCTAAAGGTTTGGACACATATTTTGTCATTCGGTTGCATGGCAGTTAAAAAGTTTATTATATGAATGTATAAATACTATTTTACTCTATGATTTACTACTCAAGTCGTCTATATTTTATATGTTCTCATAGATTTCACCCTTCATTTGACGGTGTTAATTGATATATTGAATGGTTTATGTAACGTGACGCACAGACAATTTCGATCCTTTACGGATAACTTATTACGAATTTACATATTAATAAGTGATTAAAAAGATAAAGAAGAGATATTTGGAGGTATTTTGCAGGTTACTTGAACTTGTAATTACAGAGATGACTTTCCCCTGTGATGAATTAGAGGGTGATAATGGTATATTTTTCCTTAATCAATTTGTTTTTTTTTTCACTGTATCACTTTATAAGATGTTATACATAAAACATTATGTTTAACTTCCTATGTAAATCTTACTTTGTCATAAATAATAGAGATATTGAGTTTACAAAAAATGATTTGCGTCAAATATCAACGCGTTCTAGAGGCATTTGTTGTGGATTAAAGTAGAACTTTACAGCTAAATGTACTCATGTAAGGCCCCGTTCCCGGGACGCTTACAGCTAGTCAATCATCGCACATAAAACATATAAATACATTTAACTTTCATAAAATATCGCAGCGGAATCATCAAAATAGACATCTCGTTTCATTATAAAAGCTTTTGCAAAACAATACATCGTTATCAAGCTACAAAAATACATGTTGCATTACATCACAAAAGCATTATAAAAATGGATGCCATCCAAAAGAGCTGAGTAGCCGCCTCGTGCCATCCCCAACAACCATTACTTGCCAACTGGAAACACATAAAAGTCAGCGTTGCTGAGTGAGTTCTAGTTTTATAATAAAACATACTTTTCTTTCATTAAAACCGTTCTTTACTTTCATGCAATCATACATCATACGTACACATAGATAATATCATTATTATCTTCATTAATCGTTCATTAACTTTCGTTCATTCATCGTACGTCATTATCATTCACATTCATACATACTTTCTTTCTTTTGTTCGTACGTTCATTTCTTTCGATGACATGTACATTACCCCGAACATTATGCACGAAGCGGGTAACTGGGCCTGAGGTCTTTCATAGACCCCGAACATTGGGCACGAAGCTGACTCTAGTACCTAGGGCAAGTACATTCACCATTTATCTTTCTCTTTCATTCCGGATCAATGCCATATGCTATACCCCGAACATTATGCACGAAGCGGGTAACTGGGCCTGAGGTCTTTCATAGACCCCGAACATTGTGCACGAAGCTGACTCCAGCACCTAGGGCAAGCGGCAAGGATCCCATATATATGGTCAATCACAAAGATTGGACCCCAGTGTGCATCCTTCCGGGGTAGCTAACCCGCACACCGTTGAGCTAACACCCTTCATTGGGTGTGAACCTCCATACATTTGCTTGCAAGCCTTTTTTACATTCATTCATTTATTAATGCATGCATTCATTCATCATGTTCATCTTTTTATCATCTTCCACTTTACGTTACATAATACTTTCATTTCATTCATTAATATAACACGTAAAGCCACGGGAAAGATAAACATACATCATAATAAGGAACATCAACATACACAGTCAACATCATCATACAGGGCATCATCATACATACATAACATACATCATGCATAATCATACAACATCATACATCATCATCATCATGCCCAACATAACCTCTATGGTCTCAAAAGTCAACTTATATGAACTCCCGGGAACCTTCCACATCAAAACTTACAGCTGCACTTTCCCCCGAAAGTCAGTAAATAAACTACGTTCTTTTGGGCGTATGAGCCCTACTTGGGCGTATGGACACCCTCCAGTCGCATGGCCTCCCAGGCGACTGAACACTTAGGCGAATGGACATCAGGCGAATGGACCCTATGCGAATGGACCTATGCGGATGGACCTATGCGGATGAACCTATGGGCGACTGGACACCTATGCGTATGGACTCTCACTCGCATGACTTCCATGCGTATGGCCTTCAGTCGCATAACTTCAGGCGCATGGGTTTCAGTCGCATACCCTTCGTACGAATAGACCTCAGTCGCATGACCTCTAGGCGCATGGACCTCAGTCGCATACCCTTCAATCGCATACCTTACAGGCGCATGAACTTCAGTCGTATGACTTCCATGCGTATGGACCTCAGTCGCATGGCAATCGTGCGCATGGACCTCAGTCGCATGCCATTCTTCCGTATGGCCTCCAGTCGCATGCCATTCGGTCGCCTAGCCCTAGCTGATGCAGAATGCAGTTCATCCCGAACCCAATCTGCCATTTTCAACCTCCAAGCTCTCCGAAACTCAATCTAAGCCCAAATTAACCATCCTAAACCTTAAAAAACCATACCACAACACCATTCAAGCACACACAAGCCTGAAAACAAACTCCACTCGCATCACACATAAACACATACACACGGGTCAAACACATACATTTCAAAAACGGGTTTCGCTATGTGTTCCAGCCCCAAATCAGTTGAAAACATGTAAAAGAGGGGTCCTAGAACTCACACAAACGACAACGTCGAATAGAGCTTCGATCTAACCGGCTACACTTCAACTTTCACGCTCGAATCCACACGAACAAAGCTTTTCTCCATTTTCTCCCTCTCTTTGGCTGAATTTTTACAAGTGTGGGGAGGGTGTGGGCTGCCCTCCCCTCTTATTCCCCCACTCATCCAATCTTCCTCCCATTTTGGCAAGTTTGATCCCCCGACTTTGGACTTTATTTCTTTTTCTTCTTTCGTCGGCTTTAAAGAAAATATCCGGGTGTTACAACTCAGAAAGAGCAATCCAGAGATGAATGACCGGTCTTTCAAGAAACTTTCACTCAGGAAACCAAAAAAAGATAGCTTCTCATAAGCAAACCGGACAATAATAATGGTGTGATGAATCGGATGTTACAAATGGTATTAGAATCACTCATGTGCCATTCGGATGGTACAACAAATCTCACATCCTTGATTGAGGTGGTGGGCAAAACTCAATGCGCATAATGAGCCCATGCCCCCCCCCCCCACCCGGGGGTGGGGGGATGATTGTCAATCGTGGACAATAAAGATATTGGGTTCATAAGAAATGATCTGTCTTGTACCATCAATGGATTTGGGTCCATCGACTTAGGATGCGAGAAGAACTTAACAGTTAGGTATGCTTGAATGGGAGTAATATTGGCTGAGTCCCCTCCTAGAAAATTTTTACTCATGCAATTATAAACAAATCAGTGAGCTTGTAGTAGGCAAAGCGAACAATATTGATAGTATAAAAAGTAAGGTCCTGTTTGATACTTCTGACCACACGTCTGACCACTGACTGGCTGACCCGGTCAAGCAGTCAGTGCGTTTGTTGCAGCTGACCGGGACATCTGACCCGGAAAAATGGTCTGACCGAGTCCTCTATTTTAACACATCTGACCGAGTCCTCTTCTCCACAATCGGCCACAATCGGCCCCTAGTCGGCTGCTGCCTCCCGTCCGGCGCACTCCCCCAGTTAGCTGCTGCCTCCCATCCAGCGCACTCCCCCCAGTCGGCTCCCAAATCGCTGCCCCAAACCGCCGCCCTCCCCTCCGTCGCCGGCTGCTGCCTCCCATCCAGCACACTCCCCCAGTCGGCTCCCACATCGCTGCCCCACACCGCCGCCGTCCCCCACCCCCCCCTCGCCGGTTTCCTCCTGCCGCCTTTCCTCCCGCCGCCTTCTACCCAAGTTTCAATCAGCAAAGTCAGTCAGATACATAATCAAACAGCCAAGTTTCAGTCAGATGTAAACTTAGTCAGAACTTCTGACTGGGTCAGCTTCTGACTCAGTCAACTCATACTGGGTCAGCACAATCAAACAGCCCCTAAGATGTTTTATTATGAGATAGATGTGGGACGAATCGAAAATATGAAGTCGGGTTGTTGTTCATCGAGGTTCATAGTTGGACTATAAGCTGATGATTAAGATTTTGAGTCTCAATCTAACTACGTGATTAGATTAGGGTAAACTCCCAATATGTTTCAGGGTGTAAAGCAAATCTTAAATTTGAAGTTTTTTTCTTAATAAAAATAATTATCCTAGTAATGAGTTAATACTATAACAACATTTAACATGATCATGAATCATTTTCATATACACAACTCGTCTTATAGAATTACCATGTTGTGCTACACAAAAGTTTTATTAAGGATGTGGATTAAATCAACAAAAATTTACATAGATGATTACAATTAACTTTGATTGTCACTCACAATAAGAACCTTATAAACACACTTAAGGTCTTTAGAAATTTTTTTAAGGTCTCTAGCTAAATATCATCACACTCTATAAATTTTTTAAGGTCTCTCTCTCTTTTTTCTTTTTCCGTGAAAGAGTGGATAAGTTGGATGGTAACGTATTAGTGTGACACAAATACTTATTATATAATTCGCACCATTATTTAATTGAGGTGTCGACAAATAACATAAGACTGAATATGGATAATAATATTCCTTTTACATCTGTTGCTAGTTTGAATGTTATTTTCATATCAAGTCTTGTTTTCCAGAGACTAAAATCTTGTTTTGAGTCAATATGATTTCAATAAACGGGGTTATGTAATAAAAATAATTTAGAAATTTGTTCAAATACAAATTGATATAAAGTTTTGACTTTGACTTTAAAATAAAGTTAGTGATTATTTTTATGACAAATACACTCTTTTTACTTTACACTTACTCTACTTATAAAATTAATACACTCGAATTTTGCAGAATTCAAACTCATAATCATTTGATTAAAGACTACATTGTTTTACCATTAGAATTTTATCATTCATTACTAAACTAAAGTTAATTTTTTTATTAGATAGTTGTTATCCTTCTTACACTATCTATACTATATATAAAGCATATGAGATGAGTAATTTAAGATATCATAAAATTAAGAACACTTACTATATTCAATGCATAATGTACAACCACTTTTGAGGGTAAAATAGTATTTATAACATTATTTACATATTACCTCTTATAATTAGTTACATAATAACCTTACACTTACTAACACTTGCATAAAATTTTATATTATCTACCCATAAACCAAAAAAACTTAATATATTTTAAGATTTCAGCTATATCTTTTAATCTATCACATTTAAAAACGTTTTGAGACTACAACATAACCTGTGTTTATTTTTAAACATTTGGTGTAAACTTTTTGCTGAAACGATCTGTATTTTGTGAGGTACAATAAGTTAATACGTATATACAAGTCGTCATGCGGAACTCATTTATTTGGTGTTTTAAATTTTAGCTTAGAAACAACATAATAAACTTTTGTAAAACTACTATAAAAATAACAAAATATTAAATGCACGTGCCAAATGTGAAATGTCGCTCCGTCGCATTGCGCGAACACCCTTCTATTCCATCTAATGTATCTCACAATTATTCAATTAACTTATTGTAATCGAAGCTAAAACCTTTAACCTTTAACTTTAAAATAAACTTCAATAAATAAACAGGTTATGTGGATTACATGGATTACAAGGAATGAAGTTATGCTATGGAATCAGAACAAAGAGTCTACAATATAGACCACATATGTCTATTTCAAGGTATCATTTTTCTAAAATTAAAAAAATCACACACATAAAACAATATTTCCCAACCTTTTGTTATGGATATTTGGATATTTTTTACATGTATTCAAAGGTGTGGAATCTCCGTATCTAGATAATACCCATTTTATTGTATCTTCAAATTCTCAATGATATTTTACAACTTCGTATTTTTGTTTCTAAATTACCATCCAAATTTTGTTTATAGATCCTAACTGTTTCAAACAGTAAATTGATATCACCCTAGCCCGAAATTACTAGTCCGGATTGCTCTTAAAATTGTATTACTAAACTTAGATTTTTATATATAAATTAACTAGAAGTGACGATTTTGCTTAAGTTATATTTTTATCTTCAATAAATCAAATAAGTAAAACAAAATTAAACTTAAAAGATTACATCTTTCGGCCTCTCTACATCTTTCCTCAAGCTCCGCCACTTGCCGCAATTCAATTGTACACGGTTATCTCATTTAAACTTAAAACTACCCTAAAAGATTACATATATACCATCTTTTGAACCCAAAACTATTAAGTTAATATAGTATTATGCGAATCAAGCGTCGTCAAGCTTGAGTTCATGAACTCTATTCCCACCTGATGGTGTTACCTAAGGAGGTTGCGGTTGTGTTTTCGCCAATACCCGAAGCTGAATGTTAAGAACTCCCCAACCACCCTTAAAGATGATTGATGATGAAATGAATAGTACTTCACATTACATGTGCTATCACCTTCCACAACTTTTCATCTTCTTTGATGGTAGGTTTCTGAAGTTATTATAATATTAATAATTATTTTTTAAACAAATGTTATTTTTCTTTTACAAATTTCAAATATGATACTTAACATTGCAACATGTTTATTTTTATTTACGTTCAAACGTAAATTTCATTCAAAACAGAGTTGTGTATGATAATATACAAGTTATACACAACATATAAATCATCAAGAATGATTGAAGATTTCTTTTTTTTCCCTCTTACATCCTTAAAATTATGATGTTTTAAGAACTTTTGATTCAAACTGTTAATTACGATGAGCTTATTCAATGTGAGCCTTTCCAAAGTAAACCTAAAAAAACCTTTGCTTTGGGAAGTAAGGACCGAGTTAAAAAAATTAAAAACGTCCACTAACGCCCAAGAGAGAAGATCTCATTTAGATCAACAACAGATCTCTTGTATCTATGAAGAAAGATTGATCCCCTGTTTAAGACCTTGATGCCATACCTTGCTGAACGCCATTAACAAGAGAATTGTGCACAGTTCCCTTTGACCGAGATGTTTTTTTCACAGGGTGAATGGTAATGTATGAATCATCGAAATCGAGTCTTACCAATTTTAACACTCTATTACAGCGTGGGGGTTTCACTTGCTAGTACATATGACAAACAAATTAAATCGTTCTTGTAAGGGTTAAATTGGTGAATAAATACCAAAGAAGAATGTACGCAAGATAACTTACAAAGTTACCAATTACATATATAGGTTAATATTACACTTTTGTATTTAGTTTCTCATAAAGTAACTCAGTTTTTGTGTTGTTGCACTTACTATTCACTGCATGGTTTGGCCTTCCTCCCCTTGCCTGAAGAGGTTTTTTCAAGTTAAATCGTAAGCGGGTAACAAACCAGCTTTCAACAGCCTGAAAAAGCTTCAAAGACTGCTCCTATAGGGATACCGGTGGTGGATCAAAGCAGAGTTTGACCCTCGGGATAAAAAAGGTGTTATATAAGGAAAAAAAAACTACATGTGTGAAGATGGTTTGTAGTGATCTTAATTTTTTGTTAAGAAATTTAGGTGTCGAAAATATTACAAAAGCCACAATGTAGCGAACAAATGCCACATACATCGTGTGTTTTGTGTAGCAATAAAGCGCCACCCTAACCAGCATTGCACAAATGGATACATAAACTAACGATTATTTCAGCCATCTGCCTTATAAGTGAGTAGAAAATAACATAGTTCTATTCTAGGTCCTTTTCGTAATGCTTCCTTTTTAAGTATGAAAAACAACTTATTTAACCTTAAGCACAAAATACACGATACATGTGTTTTAACATCAGACCTGATATTTTTTAGACTAATATTAGGCAAAATTAGAATCCACAATCTTTTTATTGTGAGACTCTGCTCTTACCACTAGCCACCAACTCTAGCAATATATTTGATACTATTTATATGTTTTAAAACAATATAATTAAGTAATACTTTAATAGTTTTTATTTTGAGTGTTCAAGTCCTTATTTTGACACCTTTAAATATTATAATCTTACAAACTCCATGTTTCGTACTTTCACATCTTATGGGAGACATAGTTTTAATATTTTATTTCTTGTAAAATACTTTTTCTTTCACTTTAATCGATAGGATTGGTGGGGTTGGGTTTGGTTCGGTAAAGGTCAAGGACTTGCGACCCTATGGCTTAACCTTCTGGGACCTCACCATGCTTTCAACGCACACTTGCTACATCAGTATTGGCTATATTAAATATCTATCATTTTTAAATAATTAAAAGTACAAACAATTATATGTTATGTTTATGAACGGAGAAACAATCATATGTAACTTTCTAAAAATTAGCCTAATATAGTTATCATTTGTTTAAAATCCAATAGATATTAATAAGAAGTCATTTACTCAAGCTAAATGAGATTTATGTCAAACGATATTAGGTCTTCTGAGAATATATCATTTCTTAATAATAAATAATAAAAAAAACCGTTCATTAGAATGATTATATAGATCATTAAATGCTAAGTATTTAACTTATTAACTTTTGGATCTACACTTTAATTGGCTGATAACTAGTTCTTTTAGGCCTATGTAGTTGGTAGACGTTTCTAATAGGACATTTTAGTGGTTAAGTGATGTGCACATAACTAAAAGATTATGAGTTTAAATTTACAGGATGTAAGTTATGATTTGTTTATTTTGTGAACTTTTCAAAATGAATACTAAGAATAATAATGTGGGCAGATAAGCAATTTTAATATAAAAGTGATAACATAAGCAAAACTAGGTTGAAAATTAGCCATCGGCCATATGACCACGGAAACTTGTAATAATTTTCTATATAGAAATGAGATTATTAAAAAAAATGTAAGTTGGACCGTCAAAATTGTAGTTATTGAACGAAACATTTAAAGAATATCATCATTATTATTATTTTAACAATTATCTAATATTTTGAAGTGAATTTTTATAGTTTTGGTATATTGTACATTTATTTCTAAATTAGGAACTATAGATGTAATAATAAAAGCTAACTAGTTAAATTATATAAAGTGTTGCGAAATAAAGACCGTTTTTAAGTTATTATGTAATATTGCGATATGTGAGATTAACTATATGTTGACTAAAGACTAGATAAAGCCCACGATCATTTAGTATGATCCTGTTATGGATCATATAATAAGAGACTTTAGAAAATTATTTAATTAATTTATTAAAAATAATCCTGTAACTACATGAATATCAAAAACAAAAAAAAATTACATTAAAATATAAATAGTAAATATTACTTAATTTTAAAAAAACAATACAAATACTAGTCTAATACAAGATCACCGGGTGGTCTAGCTCACAAATGCTCGACCAATTCATGAAGAAGGTTTCCGTGCATTTTACGGTTCTTGATTAATGATATGTTTTCGGGTCTTTGTCGATTAGTGATTGTCGACTGTGGTGGGGAAATATCTTGTTGGTAGTTTTGACAAATAACCACACCCCCGTCTTCTAAAATCATGTTATATAAAATAAGACAAGTATAGACTATGCTCGTTATTTTCTCCCTTGATCAAAACCGCATTGGTATTGCGATTTAGAGGTAAAGATCTCGTTAGTGATCGTTGACGTTGAGACTGCTCGATCAAATACTCGAACAACTTACTTTTTTTTTATGTTTGAAAAATGAGTGAAATGGGATGGTTTGTATAAAAATTATAGATAGGTATATACAGGTATAATTTTTCTAATGTGCCTTAACAGCCATTTTTTAACCCATACCTTCCTAACGTTCATTTCAATTGCGAGCCCCCTCACACCCCCCCCCTCGACATTCTGTTGCGGTGTGCGCGATCAAAGTGACATCCACATGGGTAGCGCCCCCACTAGAACCCACCCATAACCTCTAGTCTTATTACTTTATTGTACAATATGATGATGATTAATCAAATTTTTAATCATGTAAAATAATATGAAAAGAGACATTCAATTTCGGTTACATATAATGGACGGTTATTAAATTAGGAGAAGTTTCTATACGCAACTATCACTAAATTGACTAACATAAAGTGAGATAATTGTTTGAAATTATTGTAATTATGATATTGACATAAGTTGTACCGTACAAGTTAACGTTGCACATAAAAGCCAAAAAGACCCACGTAATTTGGAACTCACAAAAACATGTGGTTGCAATCTTGCATACACAAGAACCATTTTTTGTCTTTTTATTTCTCTAAAATGTTATGGTATCACACATGAGTGGGCCTATGTATTCCTTTGGGTTTAGCCCATTAATATACGAAATTATAATTTAAGAGGATTTACATAATTAGATTAGACATTTATACCATTAGGCTGGGTCGGATAAGAAATGTGATTTTGAGAATGAATAGGGTGATTGGTATATCAGATAAAATAAGAGACTAGAAGTTAGAGATTATTAGAGCATGTCCAGAGAAGACGGGCGACTTAGATGGTTAATACCATGAAAACTATCAGTTGAAAGGAGAGGATTAGACATGTTTGAGAGAATCGCGGCTCTTTAAGGACATGGTTTATGATAGGAGTTCGTAAAGACGTAGAATTAAGGTTAAGGGCTTTTAGAAGCATGATACATATTTAAGATCTTGCCTCTAGCTTTTCATAGTCACCTTTGCATGTTATCACTTGTCTGTGTGCTTCTATGGTGTGTTATATGTTCGCATTATACCTTCTCATCCATCTTCTTTGTTATCGATAATTTACTATGTTTTCTTTTTGTTTCTATTCATCACTGGAACTCTATATTTTTATCATGCTTTTTGTGCAGATGTTTTTAGAGCTGAGAAACTCACTAGAAACAAACTTCTCTATTCTTAGAAAAAGGTACGGTTTGCATACATCACATCATTCTGAAACCCTACTAATAACTATGCTATGTTTGATATTTGCTGAGGATTGTTATTATTGATTCCGTTTTAGATTAGACATTTAGACATAAAACATATAGCCTAATGGTATCAAGATGTTGAAATGTTGTTCCCCCCAAGTGCTTCACGATTCAAGTCTCATTATAAACGGATGGTATATTGGTATCAAGGTCTTAGAATAATATCCTTTTTTGAAGTTTTAAATGACCTTCAGTAACTATGAGGTTGGGCGAACAACTTTACTCCAACCACCTTCATGCTTTCGTCTTTTCGTGGTCACGACATACTGCCCTCCTTAAATTCTTGGGTCATATTGACATAAAGATGTCTGACCGAGTACGAGATACTCTTTCGTATTTATAATATGTTATAAATTTGATTTATACCACCTTTTGTGTCATATCTGTAACATGTACACCCGTCGGTGTCCAGACACACCTAGGGTGGATCAATGCCACCCAAAATTAATGACGCATATTTTTAACTACATACAAGTTAACATGTTGTGGACCAAGACATGAGGACCAACACCCCCCCCCCCCCTTCCTCTTCTCTCTTTGGTGGTCTTTGAGGTGATCTACACCATCCACAAGTACTCCGTACGTCGTATGTGATTTCAAAGGTGACTAGAGTTGAGGTAAATTTGTTAAACTATATTACGTGTTCAAATGCAATGATACTATCATTGTGGTCGTTGTAAGAAATAGGTTCACTTTTATATAAAAAATAATAATTCTAACGATACTCTCATTAGCCATGAGAAATATTTTAGTACAATACGTTTACAAATACGACAAAAAAAATAAATATAAACAATATTTATGTATCAACTTGATTCGAACAAACGTCTTTAGTATATACTCCAACAAGTCTTCATATAAAATTCTTGACACGAGTCTTTATCACGTTTGAATCTTCAACTATACCCCTTGACTACAACAAATAACAAACAAAAGATTGACGGTTGTGGCTGAGGATCGTGTTAGACACGGGTCCCTTAAAACAGATTTCACGTCTCTACTCAAGACAACACGTCTGTCTCCCAGGGTACAACAGCCAAAGCAGTATGTACTGCCGGAGAGTGCCTCGGCCCAAGAGATCACCGGGTAAAGTATATGTGTTATGAAGTTATATGGAACAAGATTAAAGATGATGGTGTACTCAAGACAACGCGTCTGTCTCCCAGGGTACACCAGCCAAAGCAGTATGTACTGCCGGAGAGTGCCTCGGCCCAAGAGATCACCGGGTAAAGTATATGTGTTATGAAGTTATATGGAACAAGATTAAAGATGATAGTGTAGGAAGAACAATTTAGAGAGTACTCCTCTCTAAATTTCTATAAAACTTATTTCTTCTTTTTCACTTTTCATCATCATGAGTTTGTTTATATACTCATGCTAATAAGTTCATATTAATGTGAGTTTTATGATTCACAACCACAACTCCCATTTGATTTATGAAATATTTTATGAGACCAAATTAAAACACTCATTTTATTCATGACAAGTTTAATACCAATTTTAAAAAAAATTATGATCCATAATAGACATTCATAATATTTATTAAAAGACTTGGTCAACATAAAACATCCATGTTAATCAATACATGACTTTATTAGCATTATGAAAGAAATTACAAAACTTCCTACAATAATCACTCAAGTTTTACTTTCTTCATTTCGACCACTCAACTTCGAGCATCGATATCTAATTCATCTTAGATTCAGTTTAGACACGGTTAGTTCATTACAAAACGAGAACTTAAACCAATAAATAAATAACTATTTATATAAAAAACATATATAATTATTTTGTGTCTAAAATTCCAACAGTCGTCACATTTGGGCATACATTAGAGTAATTATTTAATACGGATAATGAAAGTGTTTGTTTTACATCTATTATGCAACCAAAATTTATTAAATTATATAATCATTTTATGTTTTTTGTAAAGGAAGGAAGAAGGGTCATATCTTCGGCTATACCGCAATTGTATGATATAGTGCCTAACATTAGATCTGGTGATGATCCGCAATTGTATGACAAAGTGCTAAAGGAAGGAAGAAGGGTCATATCTTCGGCTATAGGACCATTAGGGATCACCATTATGTCATGACGATGATCCTATGTCGCAAGATTAGCTTGTCTTACGCTCTTGGTGCTTTTGTGAAGGCATAGATTTGTACATATGTAATAAGTTTTGATTGCTAAAAAAGTACGGTGTATTTTGTACAATTTATTTTTGTAAGACGTGTAGTGGGAGACAGAAGTGAGTCGCATTCCTCCAAATGCAACAAGAAGCGATACTGTCTAAGTAGCGTAACACTTTTATGTGCTAATACCAGTCATGACTCCCGGCCACTACCACGAAAACCATTGCCAGGCCACCGCTCGAGGGTACCTCCGCTCCCCAATTAAGCAAAATGAAGAAAAAGAAAAGGAGAGATAAAAAAAGTAACCTAGATGCTATAAGTAGATTGTTTTAATGTGAACCCTATTTTGCATATTATTAAAATATTTATTGACAATCGATTAATCAACAACTAAACGCAAACCCCATCTACAAAAGAATAATTTTTTTCCTCTTGAATTTAGATTTTTATTCGAAAACTAAGGTTAATTTAAGTTTTAATGTACTAGTCATTGTATCGAACGTTGACGCTATGCATGGTACATACTAGGTGACATAAATGCTAAATCATCCATTGAATTATAACACACATCAATGAATTTAAAGAGATTGAATCCTTTAAACTACTATGAGTGCTCTTGTGTTGAATTACAATTTACACCCACTTGGATCCACTTTGAGGTCATGGTGTTGGGCCGTTGGGGTAGTTCTTATATTGTATTGTGCTATTAATAATAATTAATCAAATCTATCAACTAATGGTATCATAGCTATTTGTGATTACATCAAAATACATAGATATGTTGAGGGCTTCGTTAAATGACTATTTTATTGTAAAATCAAAGCTTATTAATATGAAAATTAATTCATTTGATAAAAGAATATCAATATAAAAAATATGTTTGGTAATGAGATTGAGATGCTTAATAAATAAAAGAGTAAATTTCGGTTTTGGTCCCTATGGATTGGGTATTTTAACCATTTCAGTCCAAAAAAAATCTTTTGTCATATCATATCATATGGTTTCAATTTTATAACGGTTTTGGTTCTTCACATTAACTCTATTAACTTTAACAGTTAAGTCTAGGGGTATTTTGGTTATTCACATCTAAGTACATAATAAAAATAAATATAAACTATTTAATAGTCAAACACATTACTTTTCTTGAACCCATTATCTCTTCACCATCTCTGCCGACCGGACGACCACCGTCATCTCCGGCGACCGTACGACCACCGCCATCTCCGACGACCAATCGACCCCTGTCATCTTTACCGGTGACCTTGTCGTTCCCCCTGTCAATACGTCCTAATCGCAACACCACAAAGGCCACCTTCTGCACTATCGTCAAGTAACCTCCAACGCCGTACAATCATACTCGTCATCGTCATCTTCCTAATCTGACTTTCCCCCTCTTGATTTCCGACAACCATAAGCTAAATCTATCACTCTCGCTTTCAATTTTTAACAGCTACCATCGCTAGATCTCCCTCTATCCTTCTCTATTTCAGCTAACTACCATCGCCATATTTGTCTCTCTACATCATAATTTCCGTTGAGTCTTATGGTGAGTTTTAGGAAGGGGTTGTTGACTAGACAAAGGGGGTCATAGGCGGTGGTTGTTCACCCGCTAAGTTCATGTGGTTAGGTTTCAAGCGGTAATTTGATGGTTCCATGAACGAGGGGAAGAGGGTCTGGTGGCGGCATAGGGCTGGTGTTTGTGGAGGTTACTGAACTACGAAGAGGGCAGGTGTTGGTAGAGAACGACAGTGGTATTGGTGTACCGATGCAATGGAAAGGTAGGTTGGGTTTAAAATATAACTCTTTCTTAGTTTTGAGTTGATTAAACAAATGGCTTCACTTTTAGATGCAAAATGACCATAATACCCCTAGATTTAACTGTTAAAACTAACAGAGTTAGTGTCAAGAACCAAAACCGTTATAAGATTGAAACCACAGGGCATGATTTGACAAAAGATTCTGTTTTGAACTAAAATGGTTAAAATGACCAAATCATAGGGACCAAAACAGAAATTTACTCTAAATAAAATATTTGCTTTATGTTTGAAAAACATAAATATAAAAGTTCTAGAAAAATCATTCGGCCACTTATTGGGCTTTTAAACTATGCTTATTATTGGGCTCTTAAAATTGGACTTGGTTTTAGGCTTATTAATTTGTAAATACCGTTATATCGCGTCAATTATTTGGGGGAAAAATGCTATTTAAACTTGAGTTGGTTTATTTTCATAAAACTTATGTAATTAAATTAGTAATTTTTTGTGAATGAAAATGTTTATTAAGATGAGACTAGCAAGAAACTATAACCCCACAAGAAACAAATAAGAAAGAAAACAACGATCATACTAAAAAATTCCCAAAAACTAGAAAATATGTCTAACTACATAATTAACCAAGAATCTTGACTTCTTTATTAATCTTAGCATGAGAGGCCTACTTATGATTAAAAACACATTTGTTCCTCCTTTCAAATACAAAACTATTAAGATTATTTGCATTCATTCCCTGGGGATAATGAGTGGTAATGCCCAAGAGTATGATACTGATAAACCATACGAAGGCAATCAAACATTAGTAGTTAAGTTCATACATATTTGTAAATTTTCAAAACACAATTAATTCTTCTTTTCCCTTATTTTCACATTTTTAAATGGTTTTCAAATGTAATACGACTTACGTAAACGTAACAGTGTCGAAGGGTTTCTCAAAACAACTTTATCAAGCGAGCATTGTCGAAGTGATAGAAGGACAAACCTTCTTGAAGCATGATCTTCACCATCGGCCCCGAACCATATTTACATTAAAATTATTAAAGCCCCCACCATTTCCCAATATTACTTGACTGGGAGCTGGATTTCTTTTCACCCCTTCATAATATTTTGACAAATAATTCTTAAAATAAAAAAGTAGCACAATTTTTCATCGTTTGACATTTCGAATAGGTCAAACTGTAACCAATTTGTGGGTTCCTCATTGTTGCCTTGTTGGTATATGTTGGGTAATCGAGTTTGTTCACGGGTTGCGGGTCACATTTGCGGGTCAGAAGAGTAGATGATTCAAGGGGTAAAAGGGTCATTTGTGACTGCAATTGGACATGGGATGTGGAAGAGTTGATTGTTAGTTTTTTCATTTGTTTGAATAGGTCTTTAGGTTGCTTTCTTTATATAGAGTATATATTGCATTCTATAGTAATTGCACTCAAGACATACCACAAATATCCAAAATTGAGTGTTTTTTGTTTTGTTTTGAGGCCTGAACCACAATGTATAATCCTCACAATAAAAACGTCGCTTGAGGACGCACCAACACCAATAGCTTACTATGACTGACCATTTTCAAAAGCCATAACATTTGTATTTTAGTGTGTTTTTGTTTTTCCGAGTGTTGTGATCAAACTAATATATCCAATACCTATTTATACTAACATATGATGGCTAAATAATTCATAAAAAATAAAATAAAGGTCAAAAACAGCAAGATAACAGCTATATTACACTTCAATAACGTTAAAAGTCGTCCAACAACTCGAAACGATTCTAAACTAGTTTTTTCCGAGTTGGTTCCTGAACTAGTTTCAGTGAAACTGGTCTCAAACCGGTTTTGTCTCTAGAAGCAACTGAATCGGTCTTAAACCAGTGGTTTGTATAGGGTTGGGACCTGTTTAAGTGATGGTTGGTTGGAACAAAACTGGTTTCAGTTCAGATTCACAAACCGGTTTTGTCTCTGGTAGCATTTGATTCGCTCTAGAAGTGTTGGGACCTGTTTGGATGATGGTCGGGTTAGAACCAAACAGATCTAGTTCAGATTTACGAACCGAATTTCTTTTTTTCACCTCCAACCAAAACTATGAATGTATATCTAGACGCTTTGTTGCTATGAGCTTGCTTTGTGGAGGGGATGCCTTGGATCCAAATAAAGTGCCTTTTGGTCATCATTGTTATGTGCACCCTCGAAGTGATTCTTTTGGGAAGTTAATATTTTGAGCCCAAGCAAACCATGTTTGTAATGTTTTCCAATCTCAGCCAAAAATGCACTTTTCAAAATCTACTGAAACACAGAATATGGTTATATAATGCCTAAGAATTTATAAAGCTAGTGAATTAGATAAGGATGTTAGGATGATACAAATTTATTCTTCTAAAAGCAAGGAACAATTTCATGAAGTAACAAAAATGGAATTTTGTAGCAAATTGAGCACAAAATCAACAACTATAAAAATCAAATTGGATTTCATATATGCATCAAATTAACCATCTTCCAAGTTCCACGATGCGTATCAACAAATGTAATCATACAAAATAAAGCCGAAGAAAATTGAGGTATATCATAGGCTGGTTAAAGTTTTTGTAACAGTACATCAATGTTTACTTTTAACTGCTACTAGCTACATTCATCTCCTATACAACCACTCTGCTCAATACATCCCAAACATATTAAAATTTAAAGTAAACCTGGATGCATGAGAACCGTCATTTCCCCTTGAATGTGTTGGATATTTTAGTGTAATTGGGATTAACTTGTGTTGACCAATTCGATCATAATAGACTTCAAACAAGTTAGGAGGTGCGGAGTGCACGCTTGTTTGAATCTATTACGATCCTAGGCGCGTAATCCGTATTTGACGGGGGTTCCAAGGGGGCAGCGCCCCCTTGGCGGGGGTCCGGGGGCAGCGCCCCTGGAAGCGGGGTCCAAGGGGCGGCAGCCCCTGGCGGGGTCCAAGGGGCAGAGCCCCTGGCTGGGGTCGAGCTGCCAGGTCAGCTTGGAAATTTTTTTTTTTCTGTCATTATTACTTCAATAAAAATTCATTTTCGGAGTCTCTCTAGAATTAAACTTATTAATTCTTGAAGGGCCGAAAGTGTAAATTTGAGGACCCAAAAACTGCCCTAGGCAGTTTTCTAATGGAAAAACTGCAAATACGCTCCAAGGAATTTTGGTCAAGAGTTCTGTTCTTTTTCTGGTTCGTTCTTCATCACAAAATTCAATATATTTTCGTTTCTAAATCACTAGATTGTATCCGATTGAACAATTTTGGGTGAACCAGCAAATTAGTTTGATCTGAAAGTTTTCAGACGCCTTCTAGTGAATCCGATTTCGTTTGAATTACCAAATTTCCTCAACAAAGATCAAACTAATTTTGTAATCATGACGAACGGAGAGTCGGTGAAAGAGATGACGAACAAATTTGCGAAGTTGGACAAGTTTGCAGGCCAGGATTTCAGACGCTGGCAAAAGAAGATGCACTTCATGTTGACAACACTCAAAGTTGTATACGTTCTGAGTACCCCCATGCCCGAAGTTGTTGAAAACGAGACGCTGGAACAGACCCGAAAACGCTGCAAATGGGAGAACGATGACTACATCTGCCGTGGCCACATCCTTAATGGTATGTCTGATTCTCTATTTGATATATATCAAAATGTCGAATCTGCGAAAGAGTTATGGGATACCCTTGAATCCAAATACATGGCAGAAGATGCCTCAAGCAAGAAGTTTCTTGTTGGTAATTTTATAAATTATAAAATGGTGGATTCAAGGCCAGTCATGGAACAGTACAATGAACTGTTAAGAATATTGGGACAATTTGCCCAATATGATATGAAAATGGATGAATCCATTTCTGTTTCAAGCATCATTGATAAACTTCCTCCTTCTTGGAAAAATTTTAAACACGATTTGAAACATAAGAAGGAGGAATTAACCCTGGTTGAACTTGGAAGTACTTTTCAAATTGAACAATCCATAAGAGATATGGAAAAGGTTTGGGTTAAGGATGATAAAACCATGGCTGGACCATCTTCTGTTAACATGGTGGAAGAGGGTGAATCCTCTAAGGCTGCTAAAAATGCGAAGGGAAAACGTAAGTTTCAAGAGAACAACAAAAAAGAAGGTTTTAAGAAACCTAAAGTGACTTGCTGGAAGTGTGGTAAAGTTGGGCACTTCAAGAAGGATTGTAGGTCTGGTAAAGGTGGAGGTAAAGGAAAACCCGGGACTGGTTCAAGCGGATCTAAGGATCCCGCTAAGCAACAAGGTCAGAATTTAGTTCAGTTTAATAATTCGGTAGAGAATTATTATGTGTCACTAATTTCTGAAATATTCTATGTACAGGATGATGATGTTGCGTGGTGGGTAGATTCGGGAGCGACGTGCCATGTTTGCAAGAATCTTCAATGGTTTAAAGAGTTGAAGCAAATTGAAGATGGATCTACTTTAAGAATGGGCAACGTTGCAACCGAACCTATCAAAGGAGTCGGAACTGTCAATTTAATATTTACTTCTGGAAACTCTTTACTTTTGAAAAATGTGTTGTTTGTTCCTGGTATTCGTAAAAACTTAGTGTCTGGTGTGGTCTTAAACAATTATGGTTTCAAGCAGGTCATAGAGTCTGATAAGTATATCTTATCAAGACATGGTACTTTCGTAGGTTTTGGATATTTGTGTGGAATGTTTAAGTTAAATTTGGATGTTTCTTTTCGTGATAATTCTGCTTGTATGGTTTCTTCTAGTTCTAGCAATAGTTTAAATAAATCCGATTTATGGCATGCTAGACTAGGACATGTACATTATAAAAGGTTAAAAGAGATGTCAAAAATGAGCTTGATTCCTGCTTTTGAAATGTTTAATGAAAAATGCAACACGTGTGCCTTGACAAAAATAGCTAGACAACCTTTTAGTGAAGTTAATCGGGAATCTAAATCATTAGAATTAATTCATAGTGATTTATATGATTTGCATGCAACTCCTTCCCTAGGAAACAAAAAATATTTTGTCACTTTTATTGATGATGCCTCTAGGTTTTGTTATGTCTATTTATTGCATGCTAAAGATGAAGTTCTAGATAAATTTAAAATATATAAACAAGAAGTAGAGCTACAACAAAATGGGTTAATCAAAACTCTTCGTACTGATAGGGGAGGTGAGTATTATGATCCAACTTATTTTCAATCTACTGGTATAATACATCAAACCACGGCTCCTTATACACCTCAACAGAATGGTGTAGCTGAAAGGAAGAATAGGACTTTAAAAGAAATGGTCAATTCCATGTTATCCTATTCGGGTTTGAGTGATGGGTTTTGGGGTGAGGCTATGTTAACAGCCTGTTATTTATTGAATAGAGTTCCTAGTAAAAGGAACAAGACAACCCCTTATGAGCTTTGGTTCAAAAAGCCACCAAACTTGAGTTATCTTAAAGTTTGGGGGTGTAGAGCTATAGTTAGACTCACTGAACCAAAGAGGAAAACTTTGGGAGAAAGAGGTATAGATTGTATCTTCATTGGATATGCAGAGCATTCTAAGGCATATAGATTCTATGTTTTAGAATCTAATGACTCTGTATCTGTAAACACAGTTATAGAGTCAAGAGATGCAATCTTTGATGAACAAAGATTCACTTCTATACCTAGACCAAAGGACATGATAGGGAGTTCAAGTAACTCTCAAGCAGTTGGTCGTGATATTCCATCTACTTCAACTGAACCCAGGAAAAGTGCAAGAGGTAGAAAACCCAAGAATTTTGGTGATGACTTTCAACTTTATTTAGTTGAAGGGTCAAGGGATGAGATTGAATCTCAATATCAGTATTGCTTTAATATTGAGGAGGACCCAAAGACATATAGTGAAGCAATGGCTTCAAGGGATGTTGCATTCTGGAAAGAAGCTATTCAAGATGAAATTGATTCTATAATGCAGAATAACACTTGGAAGTTGACTGATTTACCTCCTGGATGTAAGCCATTGGGGAGTAAATGGATCTTCAAAAGGAAAATGAAGGTGGATGGTAGCATAGACAAGTTTAAAGCTAGATTGGTAATTCAAGGCTTTAGACAAAAAGAAGGCATTGACTTCTTTGATACTTATGCACCTGTTGCTAGAATATCCACCATTAGGTTGTTGCTAGCATTTGCATCTATACACAACCTTGTGATTCATCAAATGGATGTGAAAACTGCATTCTTAAATGGTGAATTGGATGAGGAGATATATATGAAACAACCAGAGGGCTTTGTCATGCCTGGTCAGGAAAACAAAGTGTGCAAGTTGATAAAATCACTATATGGTCTTAAACAAGCACCAAAACAATGGCATCAAAAATTTGATGATGTGGTTTTGTCTAATGGTTTTATATTAAACCAAGCAGACAAATGTGTTTATAGCAAATTTGATGCTTCTGCTAAAGGAGTGATTATTTGTCTATATGTGGATGACATGTTGATTTTTGGTACTGACCAAGATCAGGTTGATAAAACAAAGAAATTTTTGTCATCGAAGTTTGCCATGAAAGACATGGGGGAGGCTGAGGTGATTCTTGGTATAAAGATCACTCGTAGAGATAGTGACATCTCAATATCTCAAGCTCACTATATTGAGAAAATTTTGAAGAAATTTAACTTTAGTGATGCTTTTGCTGTAAGCACTCCTATGGATCCTACTGTGAAGCTCACACCTAATAAAGGAGTTGCAGTTTGTCAACTTGAATACTCAAGAGCTATAGGATCTCTAATGTATGCCATGATATGTACTAGGCCTGATATAGCATTTGTTGTTGGAAAGCTTAGTAGATATACACACAATCCAAGTTCCTATCATTGGCAGGCAATTAATCGAGTATTTAAGTACTTGAAAGGAACTATGGATTATGGTTTGACTTATTCTGGATTTCCTTCTGCTCTTGAAGGTTATTCAGATGCAAGTTGGATTACAAACATGGAAGATTATTCTTCCACAAGCGGATGGGTATTTCTGCTTGGAGGAGGTGCCATATCTTGGGCATCAAAGAAACAAACGTGCATCACGAGTTCGACAATGGAATCTGAGTTTGTGGCATTAGCAGCAGCTGCTAAGGAAGCTGAATGGCTAAGAAATCTAATTTATGAAATTCCATTGTGGCCTAAACCGATATCACCTATTTCTATCAGATGTGATAGTCAAGCTACATTGGCTAAGGCTTATAGTCAAGTATATAATGGAAAGTCTAGGCATTTAGGTGTTAGACATAATACAGTACGTGAGATGATCACGAATGGTGTGATATCAATACAGTTTGTGAAAACTCAGCATAACTTAGCCGATCATTTAACCAAAGGGTTAAGTAAAGATCTTGTGCACAAGTCGGCTAAAGGGATGGGATTAAAGTCCACATAAAATCTCTCATGTTAAGATACCCAATTCCCACCTAGTATAACATTAGGTGCTAAATTCAATGTGGAAAGCTTAACATCTAGAGATTGGAACACATTAGAGCTTCATCCCAAGGTATGTGTTCAGACCTGTAAGATAGAGAGGCTGAATTTATAATTCTTAATAGTTCTTTTGAAAAATTGCATGTGCAGATGCAAGAATAAAAGAGCTACCTATATGAGCATGAAGTATAGCCGCTTCAAGAAGCTGGGACTTGGCTTTGACATGCTTATGAAGGATAAGGACATAGGCTAGTAAAAGATAGTGTCATGTTGGAACATGTAATATGTAAATTGTTGTGTATATTATCTTCGTGTATTCAATATGAATAGCAAGGGTTCAATCCATAGAGACACCCTGATATTCGAATATATGGAATGTGTAATATACTAAGATGAAATTCAATCGTCATGACATTTCATTTATGCAATAATTTGTAATTTTGTGGTGTACAAGTTTTAGTTAATCAAGGATTACACTAAAATAGGGGAGGATTGTTGGATATTTTAGTGTAATTGGGATTAACTTGTGTTGACCAATTCGATCATAATAGACTTCAAACAAGTTAGGAGGTGCGGAGTGCACGCTTGTTTGAATCTATTACGATCCTAGGCGCGTAATCCGTATTTGACGGGGGTCCGGGGGCAGCGCCCCTGGAAGCGGGGTCCAAGGGGCAGAGCCCCTGGCTGGGGTCGAGCTGCCAGGTCAGCTTGGAAATTTTTTTTTTTCTGTCATTATTACTTCAATAAAAATTCATTTTCGGAGTCTCTCTAGAATTAAACTTATTAATTCTTGAAGGGCCGAAAGTGTAAATTTGAGGACCCAAAAACTGCCCTAGGCAGTTTTCTAATGGAAAAAACTGCAAATACGCTCCAAGGAATTTTGGTCAAGAGTTCTGTTCTTTTTCTGGTTCGTTCTTCATCACAAAATTCAATATATTTTCGTTTCTAAATCACTAGATTGTATCCGATTGAACAATTTTGGGTGAACCACCAAATTAGTTTGATCTGAAAGTTTTCAGACGCCTTCTAGTGAATCCGATTTCGTTTGAATTACCAAATTTCCTCAACAGAATGTTGTGTCCCATTGTTTTTATTTATTTATTTATTTATTTTTTTTTTGGGGGGGGGGGGGTATGCCATATCTCCTACAAACACAACATAACTTATTTGAATTCAATCTCTTCTGGTGTTAGTTGGAGCTCCACGATCTAAAGCTCCAACATTATGGTACGATAATCCTGGAACAACAATATATCTTTCAGTAAGTCGACTATTTCATGCACACACTAAACATTACAAACTCGCTTCCATTTTGTCACAGAGAATCTCCAAGTTTGGTACACATCAACAAATGATCACCTAAAACCTTCATGGAGTGGTGCACTAGTAAGCAAAAGTATAGAGGTCTTAGGTTCGAATTACTTCCACTTACCATAACCTATTGAAGGTCACACGCCCAACGCAATCTACGATTTACCTAATAAAGTTATTAGTAGGGTATTGATGAGCCTTGTGAGTTTACCGGTAATAGTTCTCATGGACACCAAAAAAAATTATTGATGTCTTAACTCTTAACCAAGCACCTTCCCACACCAGAATTTTTATTATTAAGATCCAATCTTCTTGTCGATATATGTCCTTATCGGTGTTGGGCTATATTGTTTCTTAAGCTGTATGTCTCCTACATATGGGATGCTACTCTAAAGAAAGAAAAAAACAAATGACCAACTTGTTGATGTCTTCACCATGCCCCTTTCCACACCAATATTTTTAATATTATCATCCAATCTTATTGTCGTTAGACGTCCTTAGCGTCGTTGGGCTATATTGTTTCTTAAGCTTATATGTCTCCTACATCTACAATGCTACTTGCTACTCTAAAGTTCCATATACAGATCTACAGACTACAAATTTAGCACTACAACAATATGTACTTTATTGATAATAAGATGAGCTTAATTCACAACCTGAATTAGATGATTATTGAAGTTTAAAAGAATGAGTCAAGATATGCTTATCAATTGGACAAGTGGTTAAATAATTCATCACCCCATGCATAGAGGACTTCTTATTTCAACTTGATACTATGGCACACCCAAATTTTAATAGCAATAGTGCCAACTCATGTTTCTAAAATTAAACCGTCACATCAAATACATGAAGTTGTTCTTGTGTTTGTGTATTAACCCAACCGCAACAGTATCTTAGAATAAAATCTTGAAAAAATCATCGTGAAGGGAATTGCAAGCACCAAGTGTTGAAAATTCATAAAATGAATAATGTAAGTTGGCATGTTTTCATCTTGTCCCATATTGATGGGAGGAGAAATCACTAAGTGATTTATAAGAGGCTTTTCTTTATGAGCCACAAAGTGATTGTTGGGCCAAAAGAAGAGTTAAGCCCATATGCGTGTCATGATAGAGACACGAGCAGTCACACGGTTATTTATTTTCTTAGTACGGAGAGGGACCTCAAATTGATTTTAACAATTCACATGTGCGGGTCACCTTATGATTTTCATTCAAATGTGTCTTTACAAGACATATTTAACTCACAAGATCTCTACACCCCCGGAACATGATTCATAGGTTATCCAAAGATGATGTCCCGTCCATTTAGTAATTTCCAGTATTCCAATTAACAAGAAACAACACCATACTATTAGAATTTGTCACCAATACACTTAGACTTCAAATGAGTCGATACACAAAGTTGATCGTATGCATCCACTACTCACAACAAAGAACCTACTCAATGTGATACAAGTGTCCCCGATCAACTTGTGGAAAGATGCATAGTGCCGGAATGAAATGGGACAAGACACGGATGTGAGACAGGACATCATTTTAGTATTTTATGTTTTAATTTTAATGTTCTCTATTATATATCAATGTCGTTTTTATGATTATTTTTATTGTGATACTTAATAAACTATTATTATGATCATAAAATAAAACAAGAATTTTTTGTAAAATTAATATGACACACTAATAATAATATATGAATCGATACTAAAATGAAAACAAGGCATACAAAACACTACAATCTTTCTACTCTAATAAAAAAGTATCTTCGATTGACACATGTCAACACCACAATCATCCTTGCTAAAATTTTCCCGCTTATCTCTCCTATTAAATAATTACCTTAATTACTATTAATATTATTTAATACATTTTTTAAAATTTATAAATTAAGAAAAAAAATATTTATTAATGTTATTTCTAATTAAGGAAAAAAATTAAAACGAATTTTTAAAAAGTTGATATAACTGTTTTATTACTTATAGTCATTTCTCATATATAATTTCAGTCATATCATATCTTATAATTTTATTTTATAATTAATTAATTTCATTATATTAATATTTTATTTATTCAACCCGTGTAACACACGAGTTTACTAAAACTAGTATTATAATATATATTAAAAACATATGTCGGTTTGTATAGTAAGTCTATTTTTTATTAATAGTTATTACGATAAATAGAAGTGAATTTGTAGTATAAACAAAAATCTAAACACATATTGTTACAACATGTTATTATATTATATTTTTTAATCTTATTATCACCACCATATACACACATACATTAAAATTCAAATCTAAAAATATATATGAAAGCTTTGTTTTTTAAATCTAATTTTAACAATCTTTTTATAAATATTTGGTTTTTCTTCTTATAATTTTTAAAAATAAATCTATCATAAATGAATATATTGTTATGACATATTATTTTTATAATGAATGTACTGTTACGACATGTTAGAGCATCTTCGATAGAGATGTTTTTTGGTGTTTTTAAGGAGAAAGAATGTGATGTGAAGGAAAGAGAAGGTGATGTGAAAGAAAGAAAAGATGAAAAAGTTATCTCCAAGAACATTGACTTTTCAATATGTGAGAAGAAGGAAGGAGAGAGAAGAGAGGAGAAAGATAAGGAAGATGATGTGGAGCAAAGAGAAGATGTTTTTTAATGTTTGAGTGAATTGTCATTTACCTCCTCGTGGTTTATTTATGTTTGCCATTATCATCCAAAATTCTTTTTTTTTGCATCTGGATCCCCAACGTTTAAGATTTGGTGCCATTTACATCCAATAAGTTAACACCGTTAATTTTAACCAGTTAAAGTTATAAAATTACAAAAAATAACCTTTTAAATAATCAAAACTATAAGGATTCCTTTAAGTCTGATGCAAACCAAAACATCCAAAGTCTCTCTGCAAGTAATGCACTAAGTACTGAAGAAGAATTGCTTCGGAAGTTTTACACCATACACTAGAAATATTCTAAGTGTAAAATCTTCCAAAGCCAAGACCAATATCTTCCGAAGCCAAATATGAAGTCTTCCGAAGCTTCATCCTATGAAGACAGATTTCTTCCGAAGACTTTTAGTAACATGCTTTATCTGATGTACTGTTCCATAAAGCTGAACACCTTTCCGCTGCATCTCTGTAAAGTCACCAACTTACATGAGTTGGTGAAAAGGTCCATGCTTTTGGTAACTGTACATTGAGGTCTTGAGTCTGTAACCTTCTACTTTATGTACTTTATCCTTTTTGTAATAGATAAGGATGTGAGCTATGACATGTCATAGTCACAAGGTCAAAAGGCATATATGCCTTTTGATTCTACAATTAATTTTGTTTGTGTCTAGTCAATTGTATCCAGCTGGCTTTCAAAGTATAGCCGGCTGTAGGTTGTAGTATAAGTATTCCAAGTTCTAGTATTTTTCTTTATGCTTTGTAACACTTGTAATAGAACTTGAGAAAGCAATATACTGCCTACTTGAAACCCAAATCTCTTGTTCTATCTCTTTATTATTACTTGTGTTCTTTGTATCATTATCTTGGTTAATCCAGTTTACTCTTTGATCAAGTTTAGTTAATCTCCTCTTTGTGTTGTTGTGTTATAAATTGTTAAGCCCTTAACCGGTCCTGTAATTGGTATCAGAGCTTTCCAGGCTCTTGATATAAGATCTCACCATCTTAAGATCCCTCACACACACAAATACTAAACTTTCAAAATGGCATCCATTTCAAAGACTGATATGGAGACTGGAACCATGAACAAGTCCCCACTGATCACTCTTGATGACTTTGATACCTGGTGTATGAGAATGGAAGGTTTCATCAGGTCTCTAGACTCAAGAATGTGGGAATCTGTTGAAAATGGACCTTTCATACCCAGCACTCCTTCTGCTACTGGTGCTGGTATGATCCCCAAAGATGTGGCTAACTACTCTGATGAAGATAGGAAGAGAGTAGAAATTGATAGAAAAGCCATGACTGCTCTTCAAACTGCCCTTCCAAACTCTGTGTACAGAGGTTTCAAGAAGTGCAAAACAGCTAAACAGCTGTGGGATGCACTAAAACTGATGTATGTAGGCTCCTCTGAAGCCAAGGAGAACAAGAAGGATCTCCTGAAGCAGCAGTTTGAAAACTTCACCTTCAAAACAGGTGAAACCATGACTCAGCAATACTTTAGGTATGTTGAGATAGTGGATACCCTTGTGGATGGAGGAGTTCCTCTTGAAAACAGAGACATTGTAAGGAAGTTCATGTCCTTACTTCCTAGGCAATGGACACACTACTGTATGGTGATCAAGAGGACTGAAATCTCAAAACTCTTACTCTGACAGAGTTATATGGGATTCTCAGTGGCTACCAGATGGAGATAAACATGCAAGGTTCATCTGGCAACTCCAACAATCAATTGGGTTCAGCTCTGCATGTGATTGAAAGGGATAGCATAGAACCCCAACATCATCTCATATGCTACCCTGACAACTCACAAAAGGGTCCTTTCATCACCTTCCCAGAGACACCTAGGGAGAACTACACTCAAGGAAGCCCATTCCAAGAGACAAGCTCTTCTCAATCCTTTGTGTCTTCTGATGAAAGTTGTGGCAACTCTCTTTTCACTCTTGAAGACCTGGATTGTATCCATCCAGATGACCTGGAATATATGGAAATAGTCCAGCAGATGGCTCTTCTCACTCATAGAGCCAAGAAGTTTTACAAGAGAACTGGAAGGTGGTTTCCAAGCAATACAACCAGTGGAAAGTTTGGCTTGGATAAAAGCAAAGTCAAGTGTTACAACTGTAACTTGATGGGCCACTTTTCTAGAGAGTGTAAGGCACCTAAAACAAATGGTGGCCAAGCACAAACCAGACCAAATTACACTGACAAAGCCCCTCAGAATGAGAAGCCAAAGCAACAAGCTGCTGTTGCTATTGAAGAAGGAGGCTTTGATTGGAGCTTTCAGGTGGAAGATGCTTCTCCAAACCAAGCACTAATGGCAGATCATGATGAAGCCAAGGTATTGGAACATCTCTGTACTCCTGAATGCATTGCTAAAGTTAACAGATATAGGTCCTATAACCTGGAAATGAGATCTGATCTTGAGTCCTTAAACATTTTAAAATCTGATTTTAGAAAGTCTGAAAATGATTATAAGCTAAAGATAGAGGACTTAGAGAAAACCATTTCAGTACTAAAACATGAACATACAGATTTTAGGACTCAAATCCAGGATCTCATAACCAAGCTGACTGAGTGTCAGACTGAGCTTGTGATCAACAAAGCCAGGGCAGAAAAGAGTGTTCTTGAAGAAAAGACCTTCAAGAACATGATATCCTCATCCCTGCACAACAAAGTGTGTTATCAAAATAGACAGGGACTAGGATCAAATGAGATAGCTCCTCCACACACAATCTTGTCTGTAAGATCTCCTAGGTGTGGAACTTGTGAAGATGAGCTTCCTCTCATAGATCCTATAAGTGAAGAGGATGAAGAAGAGATAGTGAAGAATTCCTCTGAAAAGAGTGAAGAGGAGGATTCTACTAAGGGCCACTATCCTTCTTAGGAGAAGAAGACTACTGTGATGACCAAGTCAAAGAGAAAGAACTTGATCAGAAAGAGCAAAAGAAAGGCAAAGAAGGCTCAAGAGATCAATGCTACTTTTGACTCTAAGCAGAAACAAGTTTTTATCTCTGCAGGGTTTGAAGTAGTAAAGACTGAAGACATCAACCAAAACTCTTCAGCTAAGAGTTCTGGTTCTTGTCCAAATCATCTCAGTACCAAGAAGAAGACTGATCTGCTGTGTACCACTGCTGCATAGCCTGGACCATCAAACTCCAAGAACAGTTCACAGCCCAAAAGAACTGTCTCAGCATCTACAAAGATGAAGGTGGAGAAGGGATGTGACCAAAGACAGTCTTGCTCTCATAAGGAGACTCTTGTGAAGAAGAAAATGTTGTGTGTCATGTGTGAAAGTACCTCTCACATTGCTAAGGATTGTCCATATAATCCTAAAAGTACTGTCCATATGACCAATACAAAGACTTCAAAGAGTTTCATGAAGATTCAAGCTTCGGAAGGAAAATCTGTTTCCTTCGGAAGCTCCAAATCAAAGAAGAAGGTAAATGGAAAAATACCTTCGGAAGAAAAATTGGTCTCGGAAGAAAGGAATTCTTCCGAAGCACTGAAGTCTGCTGCAGTGACTGCAAAATCTTCTGAAGGTTCAGTCATCAAAACTTGTGAAGTCCCAAAAGCTTCCAAGGTTTTGAAAGTCAAGTCCAAGACTCCAAAGGTGGTGTGGAAGTCTAAGAAAGACCAAGTGACTGAAGTTTCTCCATCAACAACAGCTGAAGATCCCTCTAGCACAACCATAGGATCTATTACTGTTGCATTACCTTCTATTATACGTAGTGAGCCCAAGACAAGTAAGGCTTGGGTTTCCAAATGTAACTAATCATTTTCTTTGTGCAGGAACAGCTCAAGACAAACAGGAATTTCTGGATCATTGATAGTGGCTGTTCCAGGCACATGACAGGCAATAGGTCACTACTCCATAACTTTGAGAGAATTGATGGAGGACCAGTTGCTTTTGGAGGAGATGAAGGTGGTTACATTTCTGGAAGGGGTAAGGTCACAAATGGTAAGCTCAGCATTGAAAAGGTAAACTTTGTCAAGGAGCTTGGGTACAATCTTCTGAGTGTATCCCAATTTTGTGATCAGAGTCATAACATGCTCTTTACTGAGCATGAGTGCATTGTTCTCAAGCCTGGAGTGGTCATTCCTCATGAGCACATCCTGCGCAGAGCCCTCAGGAAAGGGAACATGTACAAGATAGATTTGCAAGAAACATCTCCCTCTGGAGAAGTTTCATGCTTTCTATCTAAAGCAAATAGTGATGAGTCTTTTCTATGGCATAAAAGAATGTGCTATGTAAACTTAAGAACATGAATAAACTAATTAAACATGATTTGGTAACTGGAATGCCAAAGAAAGAGTTTACAAGTGATGATCATTGTGTTGCATACCTGAAAGGGAAGCAACATAAGGTATCTCACAAGCCTAAGGAAAAGAACTCCATCACTACTCCCCTACATCTGTTACATATGGATCTCTTTGGCCCCACCAGTGTAATGAGTCTAGGAAGGACCTCTTATTGTTTGGTGATCACAGATGATTTTACAAGATTCACTTGGGTTTTCTTTCTTAGAACTAAGGATGAAACCCCTGAGACTCTGAAGAATTTCATCTTAAAAATTGAGAATCAAAGTGATCACAAGGTCAAAACCATAAGATGTGATCAAGGGACTGAATTCAAGAATCAAATCCTTGATACATTTTGTGATGAAAAAGGTATTACAAGACAATATAGTGCCCCCAGGACTCTTCAGCAAAATGGTGTTGCTGAGAGGAGAAACAGGACACTAATTGAAGCTTCAAGAACTATGTTGTCTGACTCTAAACTGCCCATCACCTTCTGGGCAGAGGCAGTAAATACTGCTTGCTATGTGCAAAACAGAGTTTTAGTAGTTAAGACACATGGTAAGATTCCTTATGAATTTTGGCACAAGAGAAAACCTTTCATTGGTTTTCTCAGGTCATTTGGATGTGGAGGGTGAACCATCTATGCCAGATCTAAATTTCTCAAATTTGGATCTTTCTCAGCAACTTGCTGTGATCCCTCAGCTAAGGATCCACAAGTCTCACCCCACCACAAACATCATTGGAGATGTTGTCACAGGGGTAAGAACAAGAGGACAAACCCATGAAGCAAATGTTTGTCTTCACTCTTGTTTCTTATCCCAGATAGAGCCAAAGAAAGTTGATGAAGCTCTAAAGGATGGAAGTTGGGTTGAAGATATGCAACAAGAGTTGCTTCAATTCAAAAGGCAAAAAGTTTGGACCTTTGTCCTCTTCCTCATGGGAAGACTACCATTGGAACAAAATGGGTTTTTAGGAATAAGAAGGATGATAGAGGCATTATCAGCAAGAACAAGGCAAGACTAGTTGTTCAAGGATACACACAAGAAGAAGAGATTGACTACACTGATGTCTTTGCTCCTGTAGCAAGATTAGAAGCTGTTAGGATATTCCTGGAATTTGTTGCATCCAAGAATTTCAAGGTCTTTCAACTTGATGTAAAGCGTGCTTTTCTATATGAAGTGATTGATGAAGAGGTTTATGTCAAACAACCACCTGGTTTTGTAAACCCTGATCATCCTGATTATGTCTGCAAGCTTGACAAAGCTCTTTATGGGCTGCATCAGGCACCCAGAAAGTGGTATGAGACATTGTCTGAGTATCTTTGTAAACATGGATACAGGAGAGGTACTATAGATGGAACTCTCTTCATCAAAGGACAGGGAAATGACTTATTGCTAGTTCAAGTATATGTAGATGACATCATCTTTGGTTCAACTAATCCAAAGCTCTACAAAGACTTAGAGAAGCTGATGAAAGACAGATTTGAAATGAGTGCAATGGGAGAACTCAATTTCTTTCTGGGAATTCAAGTGAAGCAAGTTGAAGATGGCATCTTCATAAGTCAGTCAAAGTATGTTCAAGACATACTCAAGAGGTTCAACATGACTGATTGTAAGATTGCTAAGACACCCATAGCCAGAAACCACTCCCTTGGACCTGATCTTGAGGGGGAGTGTGTATATGAACATTTATACAGGGCTATGATTGGGTCTCTTATGTATCTTACAGCTAGCAGGCCTGATATCATGTTTGCTACATGTATTTGTGCAAGATATCAAGCCAATCCTAAGATGTCTCACCTCATCACTGTCAAAAGGATTTTAAGATACCTCAAAGGTGCTTCAACACTTGGTTTATGGTATCCAAAGAATCCTAACTTCAATCTATATGCTTATACAGATAGTGATTATGGTGGTTGCAACATGACTGCAAAGTCTACATCTGGGGGATGTCAATTCCTTGGTGGAAGGTTTGTCTCATGGCAATGCAAGTTAACATCAAGAGAACTTGACATCAACACAAATCTAAACAAATCTCTTACACTTAAACCTTAAACCAAAGTACCATATAAGATCAAAAACCGGCTCATTAGCACTCTTAATCACCGATTAAACAAACTAAACCATTAGTTAAGCCTTGTAATAATTACTTGGTGACTCATGCACCCCTCCACTCGACACCTAGCCTCAAGAGACACTCACCATGCTTGTGTTTTGCCACCTTACAAGTCTAGAACCCTAGAGCAATGATGGAGTCCTCTCCATTAAATTCAGCCGAGACTTCCATCGGATATTGCATATACCACACACCATCTAAACTACCACCTCAAACACTCTCGGTCACCATCACCCAACCGAACACCACAACCATTTTCACCCACACTCCTCACCTCCCGAACACCATACACCACCACTCATTCCCACTCTCGGATATCACCATAGCAAACGCATATTATCACCATTTCCTACACATCTCTCGGTTGAATAGCAGCAAATCTAAGCCTCGTGTAAAACACCACCTCCCGAAGATTGTCAAGAACACCAAAACCAAGCGGATTCATAGGCCATCTTTACCATCTTCTCATACTCTCCCTCTGTCAAAATCAAGGTTCTAAACTCTAAAACCCTACTTGATTAAGGTTATAAAAGTTAAACATGTGTTTGAATAAACACATGTGACTAACCCTTTTGATTTAACACTCAAGATTTTATAAAAACATATAAGTCAAACTTATTTTTCAGACAATAAAGAAGATTTTAAGAATCTGAATAAACAAAACAAACCTTAAAAATCAAATTTATATAAAGAGATTATCAACAAAAGGGTTAAAAACCTAGATATAACTTATTAAAATCAGTTCTTCATGTTAACAACTATGATTGTGGGAACAAACATTGAAAATATGTTTAGAATATTAGGAAATATAGTTCTGTAATTTTGGTGTCATTCCTATAAGTAAAATAATTTATATAAATTATCTAAGTATTTAAAAGGAAAAATCATGCTGGAAGAACCGACCCTGGCAAATGTGTGGAAAAATTATATATTGACTATTACAATTTATAGAACTTACTGAAAAAGTTTCGTGACCTAACTCAAAGATATGTTCAAGTTATGAATTTTTAAATATTCTGCCAACTGAAAATCGGGAAAAATACTTAAACTATGAAATAAATTATGAGAAATTTATAAAAAATATAAAAATCAGAGTAGAAAAGTCTGTGTAAAAATGGGAATTTTTGAGCATATTTTGATATTTTTACTAAATATTGGTAAAATGAGAAAAATTATAAAAATTGACTCTGCTATGATTTAGGATATAAGAAAATTTGGAAACTATAAAAATTATGTCAAAGATTTTGACCAAGTTTTGATATTTTTAGAGGCCCGAAGGTATTTCTAAAGAATTATTTAAATAATATAAAAACTATAGAAAATAGGCTGAAAATAATAATGAAATGAAATTTTAAAATAATATGTCTAACATTAGAATCTACCTACTGTGAAAATTTTGTGATATGTACATTAGCATAACTTCTAAAAATAAATTTTATAGTTTGAGGTGCTAAAAATGTTAAAGAAAATACATTTTCCTAAACTATAAATATTTTTTTATAGGTTATCATTGGGAGTAAAAGGTGAGATTCATAGCCCCATTTTTATCTTTATAAACTTTTGGGGGAAAAAGCATACTGTTTTTATGAGTTGATGCATTATTGAGATTTTTGAGATTTACTGTTATATATGTACAACCATTAATTCGGATGTGGAACCGTTAGATAATATTGGTAGCGCTACTTAGGAAAATATTTCCTGCACCAACAGGATGAGTGTTGTGATGCTATATTATCTGATTTATGAATTATGATATGACAGATATGAATGATCTGATTACTAAGTAAGGTTTGGTTGTATCTAATGCATCAATGCTATTTTGTTTATAATAAACCTGTGAACTCACCAACTTTGTGTTGACTATTTTGAGTATGCTTTTTCAGGAGTTCATCATGACTAACAGCTTAATGTTCTCTTTTGATGTGTATAATGGCTGGGGAGAGATAGTGGGAAAAGTTTGTGTGAATCTGACAGTTAACCTGTATGACCTCAGTGTATCGGTGGATGCTCATTTCCATCGTCTCTGAAGATGTAGCTGTTAGATCTTTATGATGTAATAGGATTATATTACTTCAAATTTTGACTATTATGATTTAATGTAATCCTAACTTTAATATTATGCTATGAATCTTGTATGTTTATGTGTTATCTGTTTAATAATTTGTGAATCAATGAGTTCTGGACAATCAAGTCACTCCCTAAGCATTTCACGCTTCCGCCGGGATGTGACATGTTTTAACTGATTTAGCTCTTCAATAGACTTCTTTCTCTTCTTGCTTGGTCTTCCAACCTGTGTGTGATGCTTAGGAGGAACTAATATAGTTGGGCGTTGAGATGGTACCCACAAGTTCTTGCCATTTATTGGGTCCACAGTATGTTCATAGATTTTCTTCCATGTTTCTAACCAATAAATTTCATCAACCCATTTTTCGGCTATACCATCACCAATTCCATTCATAGCCATATTCCATATACATGCCACTGCGTGCTTGCAAGGTATTCCAGTCAGTTCCCATTTTCTACATGTGCAACTCTTTTGGTCAAGAAAAACTACACATTGATCATGTTCAGAACCACTAACTTGATACTTGGACACACCGTTCCAAATAACTGTGTAATTTGAGGCATCGGATTTGGTTTTTTCAAATATTTTAGTAACAGAAGGAGTTAAAGGTCCATGGCACTTTGCAATCATCCTTCGTACCAAAACAATTCGTTTCATTATGTACTCTCTAATGAACTCTAGACAAGTTATGATAGGCTTGTCTCTTCCCCATCAGACTTACTTACGCAATCAAAGTCATCAAGCTCAAACTCACTCATATTATCATCTTCATCATCACTTATATTTTCATCTTCACAATCAACGGCGGCTCTGAATTCATCCATATCAACGTTAACATCATAAATCAAATTATCCTTATCTACTATGAAATCACTATCTTCCTCATCTTCCTTATCATAATCTCATATACCTCAATAATTTTATGCTTCTTAACAAGGTTCAACATGTTAATAACATCCTTATCATTAGCTAAGGGCCTTAAACCAAAATCTAATTCATATTCTGGAATTCTAAAATTGAGTCTGATTACATCTTCTTTTTGATAACCAAGTTTCTTCACCATATCATAAACCTCAATAACAGAGAAACAATCTGAATCAACCATGTCAATAAAATCAATCTTACCTCCCTCATATGTTATATCTGGAAAAACAGAAAACTCTCCCCCATGATGGAGTTTGATAGTAAAGAAGCTAGGGTTTCTACCATACATGGTGCAAGCATCAAAGTCTTCTTGTTGTCGAAAAATCCATTCCCCACCGTCTATACTAGTGTGCATCTTCAATTACTCGATGAAGCCTACCCTTGGATGCAATCAAAATCAAAGAAAGAACCTGGAAGTATAAAAAAATCGATGGAACAGTTGGTATATGCGATCAACTTGATCACGTATGAATTCCACATACGTAATATAAAGTAGGGTTTTGTTTTTTATGCATAATTACTTAAATGCCCCTAAAAAGAATTAGTATTTAACATTAAAATTAACGGTGTTAACTTATTGGATGTAAATGGCACCAAATCTTAAACGTTGGGGATCCAGATGCAAAAAAAAAGGATTTTGGATGATAATGGCAAACATAAATAAACCACGGGGAGGTAAATGGCAATTCACTCTTAATGTTTTTTAGGCCTTTCCATTGGTGATAGTCTTATAGTTACACATAATCTTTTTTTGTTATTATTTCACTTTCAGTCATTATGATCTTTTTATAAATATTTTATTTTTCTCTTATAACTTTTACGACTTTGTTATGTTATCTACGTTTTAATATAATTTATTTCTAAACCGAGTTGTGCTTAATAATATGTAAAGTCAATAAAGCAAACACCCACTCCAATGCGCGGTGTAAAGTTAAGTTAACATAAAAATATTTAAGAGTTTTCTCAAATTCTCTTGAATCATTCATATTTGAACCTTTTTCTATATATAAAACATTTCGAGTCAATTTGGAAGTAATATAAATGATACGGAGTTAACTAGTTTTGGAACAATAATAATATGTAAACGATTAAACTTTAATAGTTGTGTAGGGTTATTTATGACATGATAGAGGCTGACTTGGTCCTGTTGACTTTCATGAATCTCAGTCACGAATGCATGAATCATTGACAAAAGTTTAGAAGCAGGTTAGAGCAAGTAACGGTGTTCAACTTCTTTCGCAAGTGACAATCACCGAAGTTAGAGTGCACTAACCCTCAAAAACCAAAAGAAAACTTGAAACACAACAAAAACCATTACAATTTTGAAAGAAAAACACCACTTCAAATAAAATTTCCTCAAAATCACATATGTAGAAGCAAAAGGGTGGCATTAAGATCCAAAGACTCATTGGCTATTGGTGAGACATGAAGAACAAGGAATTTTTTAGTTATCCTTTTTATGATACATATATATATTTCTTGCAGTAGCTATTGAAAAACTAGACCATCAAAACCGAAGCAAATGAGTTGGGTCTACTGGTTAGACAATATAGTTTACGCACGATTTTTTTTTAAAGTAGGGCTCCCATGCATGAATGCAACACAATAGGAGTTGCATGGGGATTTTTTTCACTTAAGGGGTTATCGCACTTCTGAAGTGCGACCTTTTTAAAATATTTGTAGCTTTGTCATATGTTTGCTAGGTCAACAATGGAATCTTAGAAATCGCACTTGATCGAGAAGTGCGACTTTATTGAGTTGTCACATCATTGTTTCATGAGCTATACCATAAAGTAGTTTTTTTTACTTTTTGATAAATCACTGTTGCTAAAATCGACTTGTTTACCGGGTCAAACCATCAGTGAAGCATTAATTCAAATTTGGTGGATTAACATTGTATTTAATTGGAAATCACACTTATTAAGTGTGAATTTAAAAAAAAATAAAATAACTCTCATTCATATACTCCACCTACCCTTATAATAAATTTCAACCATAAATTAAAACTATCACATTTAGTTTTTTACTATACTAGTGATCAAAGAAATTGTATTTGTCACACAAGATTTTTGAAAGCAGAATTCTCAAATTACATCTCTCAAAATATCTTTGTTTGCTTAAGTTCAAAAAATGAATTTTTGTTTCACCTTCGATCCTTTCGTTAATAGTTTCTTATTTGTAAGCAGAGATAAGAGGGCAAATCACTATTTTTACAAACCGAATTGTGATAAGGAAACATTAAGCATAAGACGTGGTGACCAAACGCTTTGGAAATATATCCAAACAAATTGCATCCCTGAGGGCATTATGTACTTCGTAAGAGTAATAGGTTTTGAGAGTGTTATTAATGTAGATGGAGCAAACTTGACCGTAGTTTGATCTCGCACCGATCGAGAGATGGTATCAGGAGACTCATATTTTTAACGTACCGATTGCAGATGCAGGGTTACCCTACAAGATGTACAAGATTTGTGGGGTCTACTAACAGAGGGTAATGTAGTGTCTAGAATTGATAATCCTATAACACCCGATCAAATATCATTATGGTTTTAAAATCTTATGGGTGTTCCATTACTATCAAGGATGTCATGCATTTGCTAGTAGTGGAATCTGGGATTTATTAAGTACATAACGCTCTCAGGGATGTCATCTATTTAGAGTTTGGTGGCCACATGTTTAACTTATACCTTTTTAAAGAGTTTGATGGTAGCGGAACACTAATAAGATTATAAAACCATAATGATATTTGATTGGGTGACATAGGATTATCAATTACAGACACTAACCCTCTATTGATAGACCCAACAAAACTTGTATCTTGTAGGGTAACCATGGCTTCTCCAATTGACAAGTGTAAAGCGTGAGTCTCCAACCACCATCTCTTGATCTGTACGTTGATCAAACCACGTTCAAGTTTGCGCCACCTACATTCAACAACACCCGCAAAAACCACAACTCTTATTTAGTACATAACGCTCTTGGGGATTCAGTTTATTTGGATATATATCCAAAATACTTGGTCACTACGCCTTATGTTTAACATTCTCTTATCAAAGTTTTATTTTTGTGACTAGTGATCCGACTTGTGATTTTCTCTTAGAAATAACAAATCATTAACAAGAGGAATAAGGATGAAACGAGAATTCATTTTTTTGAACATAAAACATGCAAACAAACAGATATTTTTTAAAGTAGTTTGAGAATTCTACATTAAAAAATCTTATGTGATAATTACGATTTATCAAATCACTAATATAGTAAAAAAAATAATTAAATGTGGTAGTTGTAATTTATGGTTGAGATTTATATTAAGAGTAAATGAAGTATGTGGACGAGAGTTTGTGTGATGTAGGTTGTTTTAATAAGAAATCGGGTGATAAGAGTGAATATGGTGTGGAATGTGTATGAGAAATTGCAAGAGGGTGGAATTTTTTTTTCAGGAATGTGATTTCCCACTAAAAAAACACAATCCACCAACTTTGAATTAATGCATCACTATGATTTGAACAGGCAAAGAAGTTGTAGTTAGCAACAACAATTTCTCAAAAAGGAAAAAAATTCTTTACTCGTGGAGCAAGAAATGATAAAAACACCCAAATCACCAATCGCTCTAGACCGAGTACATGTATTATAACTTTAGTGGAGCAATAAATGATGAAAACACCCAAATCACCATTCAAGGCCATGAGGTTCCACATGCAACTAAGTTTAAGGGATAGATAGTGATGTTACACACAGGATTTAAGTAGGTTGGTGTAGATGGAGGGAAGCATCAAGGGTATTGTGTGACAAGAATTTTCCAACAAGCTTAAAGGGAAAGGTGGATGTTGGGCTATCAAGAAGACATACACACACAAGATGGAGGTAGTAAAGATTAGGATGATAAGATGGATGTGTGGCCACAAGGTTAGATCAGATAAGAAATGATGTGTTTAGAAATAGATTAGGAATAACTAGTATAACAGATAAGATAAGGGAAGAAATATTAAGATGGTTTGGGCATGTCTAAAGGAGTAAGATGATGGCGCTGGTTAGAGTTGTCGAGGCTATTACGATAGACGGGAGGAGTAAAGGCAGTCCCAAACTGATTTGGGAGCAAAGGATTAGACATAATTTGTTAGAGTTGCACTTCTCTAAGGACATGGTACAAGATAGAAGTATTTCGAAATGTAGGAATAAGGCGAAGAACATTTAGAGGGGAGTGCAAAGATGTTTTATAAAATGTCGTTGGTAGGTTGTAGGGGATTGTTGTGGTTCTACCATCTTTTTTGGTAGCCTTTGATGTTAGCACTCTACTTGATATCATGTGAAAGCATACTATCACTATGTGTTGCTTTTTGATCATTGTATATGGTATATAGATGACCGATGAAATACATGGATATGTTCTTCTTAATGTGTACATGTGTATGGATGGCATATGATTCCGTGTTTATCATTTTTCGTTATATGTTTCCTGTCACCTAATGTATATTGTTCATGCACTACGTATTGATTGTTAGCTCATGGTTATTATGTGCTACTTGTCTATATTATGGTACATGACTTTGCTTGTGATGATATAATATATGGTGATTGTATATTGTATGATCTATATTTTCTTCTTTTATTGCTTTAGGGCCAGGGCTCTTTCTGGAAGCAGTCTCTCTACCTGTTATGATAGAGGTAAGGTTAGTCTACATCTCACTCTCCTTAGACTTCCTTAATGGCTTGGCCATTGAGGAGATTTACTAGGTTATGGTTATGGTACAACTCGTGAAATAATGATATGATAATTAGAGAAGTTGCATTTCTCAAGTGTGATTTTTAAGGTTTCATTGTTGACCCAACAAACATCTAACAAAGCTATAAAATTTCGAGAGGTTGCACTTAAGAAGTTTGATAACCCCCTAAGTGAAAAAAAAAAAACTCCCCATATTATGTTGCATTCATGCATGGAGCCCCTAGTTTAAAAAAAAGTCTTTACATAGTCATGGATTTGGACCATCCAAACCAAAGCAAACTTAATCTTTATTAGTTTTCTTGGGAATGTTAGCATATGTACCTATTCATGAATGATTTTTATCATTTTAAAAGACTTAATAAAACCTAATAACTCTTAAGAGAAAAACACTTTTTCAAATCGTCAAACATACTATTTAGGCTAGTCTCGGTGACCAGCCAAATCCACCCAATTTATTTTGCCATTTTAGCATATAATCTTCCTTAAAATCGGCAAACCTGACTTTGAACACCTATAGCAGCAGCAGAAGAGCGAAAACAAGGCGATTTGAAATCAAGAAGCCTAATATATATACAATGAAAGCAATGTTGATGGGTTAATCGGTTTATTCACGAGCCATGGGTCGGGTCGGGTCGGTAGAGAATGGGTCATCGGGTCAAGTATTAGGCATGCACCTTTAATAAGTAAATTAGTATTTGACTAAGTTTGTTGAAGTACGTGAACATGGAGTTAGTTGCTGATTAAAGGGAGTATGTGGACTTGGGTTTTCAAATGTGCTTTATTGATTTTGCTAATTATATATAGGATTAATATTCTGCTTTCATTTTCATCTTCTTGTAATCGTATTTTGAGTTGACGTATACATTAAAACATTTCATAGTGTGTTTTGTGTGTGTTTCTAAAGGGGCCTGAACCAACAAATGTGACCAATTAAAACCATACAAAAAATTAAAAATCTGATGAACTAGAAAGGGAAAACAAACAAGCAGAAACCTCTAGCTTACAAGTTAATCATTCATTAATTTAATCTTAGAATTAGATCCTTTTTTCTAGCAACAAGATATGAAAAACAAATAAATAGAAGCATGTTAACTACTTAAGTTCTAAATAAAATTAAATTACCTGAGCAACTGCATGAAATAACCCATGAGAGGCAGCCCAATTCCATGTCTTCCAAATGCATCTCCAAGCAAATGTTCTTCTTCCATGACTTTGTTTATTATTCATATACATCCAAAGAGGATATCCCACCATCGATAAAATCGAAACTAACACCAACTTATTATTATTTTTCCTCATAAATGTCTTCAACAGGGTAAGGATGTATAACAATAAGCTGAAACAATGCACAATAATCCCCTTTACATCCTTCTCATAGACACACTGAATCAACATAGCAAGATTCCCAATCACCACAGTGCCAGCACAAATTGGGCCCTAAGATTCAATTACACAACAATTTCATACATAAGACTACACATAAGACTTCAAGATTCAGTATAAAATCATAAATTAAACAGCATCTGCATCAATCATCTCTTTGAGTAATTTTATCAAACACCTGGTATGCAAAGTAATTCAGCTACAGAATCAGTATACCTCACATGAAACCCACTTCAAATTGTTGATTCTCGAGGAATTATGAGCAGTAAGAGTCTTTTTCTTGGTGGGTATACTCCGAAATTTCTCAAAGAACCCTGTGATTCTCGATTTCAGTGATTTTCGTTTGGTGGGTTGATGATTATCGGAGCTCAGTTGGATAATAAGTGAAGAAATCTTGAGGAAAAGTGAGAATTGGAAGAGGTTGTAACAAGAAGGTAAGCATTTGGTTGCTTTGAATTTGAAATTGAAGTTTTTAGCTTTTGCTTGAAGGTTTATCGTCCATGGTGGGTGCTCTGCATTCATTTTTGAACGGTGGAATTAAAGTATTAAACAGCTTTGTTGTCAGATAAATCTCTGATAGCCGTTGGAACTTGGTACCATTTTTTTTTTGAAATAAAGTGGGCCTGGAAGAAAGGTTTTACCCAATAACTGTTATTGCTAGCCCATTTTATTCATTTTTTGTGAAAGGTAACATAAGTTTCAAGTGATAAACCTTATTTATTTACTCTCTTATGATCAGTCTCATCTCATTTCAACAAAATAGTATATCAAAAATCTTACTTCTCTAGTAAAATAGTATATTACGTTTGGCTTAGATGCTAGAGAGAGAGAGAGAACGAGAGAGAGAGAACGAGAACGAGTAAGAATCTAATACTAAGAACAATGGTGACTGCCGAATTCCCTCAGTTGCATGCTTACTGGAGATTGCAATCGTCTTTTGAACGTTGCCGCAATCGTAGACCACTACGGTAGACATTTCACATTTGTCTTCTTCTTTTATTTGAGTTTTACAGTTTAACATTGTTACTTTGCTTCATGATTCAGATTCCGGCTCTAATTTGTCCGATTGTAGTTGCTACTGTCGTTGACTACGATCAGGTGCGTTTTTGGTTTTCATTTTTTGTTTTAGGGGTTTTCTTTTCATATTATTATTCCTGCAGATTTCCATTTTTGATATATATATATATATATATATATATATATATATATATATATATATATATATATATATATATATATATATATATATATATATATATATATATTATTTCATTTGGAATAATGTATTAACCATTGGTTTACAATTGCATTTTGTTTTCCCTGCGTTTGCATTTGCGGAGACGATTTCAAATCAAATAGGCACATGAATTATTACAATCTTGAATAATCTGTCCTTTCATTGATGTTTTTGCTTCTAATTTCCAGGGGAAGAAGAAGAAAGGCAATGCCGCTAAAGCCAGACTCTTCATTCTCAGGTATTTATTTTGCTTTGAATGTTTAAATTAGGTCATCTTTGCAAAGATATATGTTGGAAATTTAAAGATTTAATTAACAACAACAACGCAAAAGTTCATAGGCTATGTTCGTTAACTGGTTGATTTGCAAAAGAGGTACCCCACATGATCCTCTGTATCAATATATGTATATATATATATACACACACATACACATATACATACTAATTTTAATTTTCAAACATCTTTATCTGTTGTTGAGTGTAGTTCTACAAATATTGGTATGTGAGCTGTGAAATAAATAGTAAAAATAAGTGTTTGAACATAAATCTAATCATGATTTTGTCTAATGTAACTATAGTTTATAAGCTTATGATTTGGCTGTTATAACACTTAAAAGCTTTTAATGCTTTATTTGTTGGATCATTCCGACATTGACTCTTGGCTTCACTTATTAAGTAAGAACAATTACTAACCATGACTCGATATCTTATAAAGTTTTATGAATTCACAGATGCTATGACTTTAGCACAAGAACGATGTCTATTGTATTTATTGTTTCCAATATTTATATAGTCTCAGTCTTCTATTTGCATATCATTTCTTAGTTTATGCTGTGAACCAATAAAAAAGTCTCTGCTTAATTTCTGTTATAAACAAAATTTCATATAGATTTTTAAATATAAAGCATTAGATTTGACCTGGAATGTTAATATGTATATCATTAAAAGTAGAGTTCTAAAATCATGATATGTTCCTATGTTTAAAAGATAACACATATGATACAAATAGGAAACAGTGGTCTTGAATTTGTAAAATCTCCACTTGACATCTGGAATTTGAGTGGTATTCAATTTGATGTCAAAGGGGTCAAAATGTACGAGTGTCTTTCTTTTTTTGGAACTGATGCATTTGTTACATAGAATCCTATTTGGCAGTGTATGGTGCATAAAGAGGCATACCTTTTCCTGAACAAGTTATGCAAAATATATGAAAACTTGGTTATCATAGTTGAATAAAGCTTCCAAGTCTCAAGTTGAATGCTTAGCTTTCTTTGTTAAGCTAATAGAACTCTTTATATGTTTATTTATTCTGTTAAAGTCACATTCATGCGTGTGTTCTTTTTCTGATAAAGCATGAAGGAAATTTAAGCACATTAGTGATTACATTTTTGGCTGGAATTATAATTAGATTCTAATTACTTCTTCACCTTGAATCTCAAAATGTATTACTTTTTAACTTTTGTAGCTTTGTAAATTGATAAGTTTACTTGGTGTTTTAATCTCACATATGCATGTTACTGTGATTTGGATTTGTGGGGTTTGCACTTCGCAGATCATGCTTTATAAACTACTACTTTCATGGGTATTTATGCAATTAGATAGTTACCTAAAACAGAAAGTGTTTGGCTATAATTTGGGAGTTTAAAGTTAGATAGTGCAAGTGCAAGTGTTATGCTTACAATGCTAACTTCACCAGATGTCCGTGTTATCACTAAGTTTCATTTGTTAATTGTATTGATATGATGATCATAATCCTACAACACATGTAAAATATATTGTTGATGGATTTATTATTGTTATGAGTTTCTGTTGTACTAATACTTCCCTTTTGTATTATGCAATAGATATGGTCAAGACATTCTGGAATAGAGGTTTTGGATGTCTCTTTCAAGAGTGAGATATGCGAAAACATCTAATATTATTCAAGCTAAACTCAAAAAATATCCGCCGCAACGCGCGGGATTATTTCTAGTTTTCAAAATAGTTGCTTTGAAACAAAATTTTAATTTTTTTTAAAACAAATAAAGTTTAAAAAGTTGATATCATGGTTTTATTACTTATACTTCTCACTAATATGTAATTTCAATCATATTTTATCGTAGAAAATATTATTTTGTAATTAATTAATTTCATGTTATATAATATTTTATTTATTTAACACATGTATTACTAAAGCTAGTTGATATATGATATATATACACGTATACATATACACATACACATAATATATATGCATATACATATATATATACATATATATATATATATATATATATATATATATATATATATATATATATATATATATATATATATATATATATGTATATATATATATATATATATATATATATGTATATATATATATATATGTATGTATGTATGTATGTATGTATGTATGTATGTATGTATGTATGTATGTATGTATGTATGTATGTATGTATGTATGTATGTATGTATGTATGTATGTATGTATGTATGTATGTATGTATGTATGTATGTATGTATGTATGTATGTATGTATGCAGTTGATCAAAAAAAAATCTAAAAAATCCTACAAAGTATTAGAAATGACACAAGATAGCTCTAACAAAATTTGATTGAACTTATTCTGATGGCATTGAAACCGACTTGTCAAGCTCTACTGTCTAACGTTTTTGGGTTTAGAAATTAGTTGTTTTGCTTTAAGTTTAACGTTTAGAGTTTAGACTTAGCTTGCACGGTTAGAAATAAGCTTTTTCGGTTTATGCAGGACCATTGAAGGGTGGTCAATACAATCAGTTTCACAGTGAGGAGAGTGTTTAGTACACTTAAAAGATCAAGTAGGAAATCGGGTTTATGATGCTAAGAACTCAAGTAAGTTGAGACAAAACCAAAAGAGCAAAGAACAAGATGTATATGGTTTTCAAGAATGTTGTATATTGCTCTCAAGTTCTATGTTACAAGTGCTAAAAAGCATTCATTAACTACAAAGACCTGAGATACTTTATACTACGTCCTACAGCCGACTATACTATGAAAGCCAGCTGGAAACACTAATCTAGACAACAAGATCAATATAAAATAAAAAGACAGATTGCCTTTTGACTAGTGACTATAACATTCCAAAGCTCACATCCTAGTATATTACAAAAAGGATAAAAGTGAATAAAGTAGAAAGTTACAGACAAACAACTATTCTACAGTTGTTAAAAGCATGGACCTTTTCACCAACTTATGTAAGTTGGTGAGTCTTCAGAGATGCAGTGGAAAGTAGATCAGTTTTAGCAAAAAGGTGTTCAGAGAAAGCATGTCCTCTCTGTCTTTGGAAGAAATCAATCTTCACTTTATTAGCTTCAGAAGACTTTGTCCTTGAAGCTTCGGAAGACTTCATCTTTGACTTCGGAAGATTTTGTCTTTGGCTTCGAAAGATTTTACACTTAGAATATTTTCCTGTGTAAAGTGTAAAAACTTTCGAAGCAACTTCTACTTTGTACCATGTGCATGCATGCAGGAAGCACTTTGTTTGCTTTGGTTACATTAGCCTTTCATATAACCTTACAAATTCCCCCTAAACTGATGCTATCAAAACAGAGAAGATTCTTCAGCAATTTACAGTCTTTATTAAGATCAAGACCATTCCTTTCTTTATCAATCGGTCAGGATCCTTCAGACTTTCATAGTATCTTCTCATGTCATGGAGATCATATAGAGGTAGATCAAGCATGTCTTGCCAGAAATAGACATCTTGACCACCTTGATCTCTAATGACATACCATCTGTCCGGATTAGTAGCAGAGGTCAAGGAAAAGATAGGTCTTCCAGATGCAAGATGCTGTGTTGGAATTGGAGTTGGTTGATTAACCTCTTGTTGCACTTCATCAGGATGCTCTGACTCATCCTGAGGTTTGGAGGTGGATGGTTTTGGCTTCTTTTTGGGTATTTTCTTCAATGCCATCTTTTTCCTCTTCTTTGGTGTTTTTGACTGAGAGGACTGATCTTGAGTATCAGGTTGTTCTAATGTGTCACTCTCAGGTACATCCCTCATAGATTTAGAAGGGAAGGGAGTATGGCCCTGCTGTGGAATAGAAGATGGGATGGGCTGAGATGCAGCTCTAGATTTAGGTTATGTTGTCTGATTGGGTTCAACCTTAATCTCAACCTCAAGAGGAATTTGACTTGGTGGAGAATTCAAGTCAACAAGCCATCCTATTTTGATCTTCTACTTGATCACTTTGATATGCTCATCCATAGTGGTTAGAAACATTGGACCAAGCTTCCTTCCGGAGAAACCATACAACTTCAAGAAGCTCATCATCCTCTGCCTATCAGCAGACTTCTTTTGACTCTTTTAAATGATAGCTCTTAACTTTGCAGCTTCTTCCCTCATCTTTCTCTTAACAGCCTTTTGTTATTTGATCACTTATAGCATCAGCTACTTGAGATACTCAAACTCAATGTACTCATAAGAGAGGGGAAAAAGTACAGATGCCTGATAGAACCCAGTGACACTCAGGTACTTGATCATGTTTTGTCTGTCAACCTCCTTGTCTACCTGAGGTTGTTCAGTTGCCATAACCTCTCTCTCATGGATTTTATGAACTGGGGAGAGGGAAAGAGCATGTTTGTAAAGCCTCTTCTGCCTTCTTTCTTCCTTGATTTTAAGGAGCAACTATGCATCCTCTGCCTCTACCATCAACTCATCATCCTGAGTGTTTGGCCTGGAAGCAGTACTGATAGCAGCTTTCATGAAGCTTGAGGACCCAATTGAAGTCTCTCCACTTAGCTTTATCTCCCTCTATTTTTCCTCCTCCTCAATCTCCTCAGGAGTTTTTTTTCCTTTTGTCACTTGCAGGCCTTGGTGACTGATGCGGTGTGAAATGTATATATATATTTTGATATAGAGTTTCACACAAATTCAGTTTTAATTGGTTATTACTAATACTAAACCACACACACAAAAGGCAAGTGTACCTATCGTGTGGTAATATAGTGATGGTAAGAACCGAGTACCAATCCGTGGACACACCGAGCCTACTCAACAACCTTGATGTTTGACTACCAGATTTGGTTTTTGTTTGAGAAAATGATAAGTTGCATTGATAATATTTTTAGGATTTTAAAAATAATTAAAATAAAGTAAAAATAAGATTGAATATTTTGGATTTAAACCAGGGAATAAAGGTGCATGACCGTTTAAGGGCTGCTCACTTACAACACAACAACACAATGAGGAGAGATCTTTAAAACACTTAACAGATCAAATAGGGAACTGATAACTTATATGTATGATACTAAGAACACAAGTAAAATATGAGACAGAACAAGATGCAAACAACACAAGTATATGATTTTCAATAATGTTGTATATTGCTCTCAAGTTCTTTTACAAGTATTATAAAACATAGAAAAAAAGTTACAAGTACCTGAGATACTTTATACTACATCCTACAGCCGGCCATACTTTGAAGGCCAGCTAGAAACATAAGACTAGACAACAAAATGTAGAGTCAAAAGGAAGATTGTCTTTTGACTTGTGACTATGACATACCATAGCTCACATCCTAATATATTACAAAAAGGATAAAAGTACATAAAGTAGAAAGCATGGACTCAAGACCTCAATGTACAGTTACCAAAAGCATGGACCTTTCACCAACTCATGTAAGTTGGTGACTTTACAGAGTTGCATGGTGTAAAACTTCTAAAGTATTTCTACTCTGCACTCCAGTACATGCATGCAGAAAAGACTTTGGATGTTTTGGATGCATCAGCCTTATATGAAACCTTACAAACTCCCCCTAGGCTGATGCTACCAAAATATTTAAAGACCATTATATGTTGACAGTCCTCATCATGATGATGACCATACCCTTCTTCATTAGATGGTCAGGATCACTCAGACTCTCATAGTATCTTCTTATCTCAAAGAGATCATGAAGAGGTAGGTTGAATAAGTTTTGCCATGTGTAGACATCTTCACCACCTTGATATCTGATCACATGCCATCTTTCTAGATTAGTTGTGAAGGTTCAGGATAAGATGGGTCTTTCAGCTGCAAGAGGAGCCAGTTGAATTGGAGTTAATGAGGCCGCCTCTTCATGCACTTCCTCAGGATGATCTGATTCATCCTGAGGCTTGGAGGTGGATGACTCTGACTTCTTCTTCTTCTTTGACTTGGGTCTAAAAGCCATCCTTTTCCTCCTTTTTGAAGACTTTAACTGAGAAGACTGGCCTGCAACACCTTGTTGTTCATTCTTGTCTTTCTTAATTGGGTCTACCTCCCTTACAGGTTCAGAAGGAGAAGGAGTTTGACCCTGCTGTGGATCAGAAGATGAAGCTTGCTGAGGCTCAGCAGGAGGTCCAGATTGTGTTATCTCAGGTTGTTCAACCTTAACCTCCACTTTAGGAGGGGCTTGACTTGGTGGGGAGTGTAAGTCAATGAGCTCTCCTCTCTTGATCTTCTACATGATTACCCTGATGTTCTCATCCATAGTGGATAGAGACATTGGGCCAAGTCTCCTTCCAGAGAATCCATACAGCTTCAAGAAGCTCATTATCTTTTGTCTGTCAGCAGACTTCTTCATGCTCTTTTGGATGATGGCTCTTGACTTTGCAGCCTCTTCCCTTATCTTTCTCTTTGTTTCATTTTGTTCTTTGAGTACTTGTAGTTCAAGTTGTTTGAGATACTCAAACTCAATATACTCAAAAGACAAGAGAAGAAGTGCTGATGCCTGGTAGAGACCTGTGGCACTCAGGTAGTTGATCATGTTTTACCTATCTATTTCTTTATCTACCTGAGGTTCTTGTGGAGTTGCCACAGTCCCTTTCACAGGGCTTTCCTGAACTGGGGAGAGAGTAGGAACATGCTTGTACACTCTTTTCTGTCTCTTCTCTTCTTTGATTTGGAGGAGCAACCTTGCATCCTCTGCTTCCTTCCTCTCCCTAGACATTTCCATGTCTGCCAGTTCATTAAGTTCCTCTAAGGGGAGAGATATAATCTCATCAATGTCATAGTTCATGGTCTGCAGGTAAGTAATCCTGACAGCCCTCAACTCATAATCTTGAGTCATTGGTCTGGGGACAACCTTGATTGCAGCTTGCATGAAGCCTGAGGACCCAGTAGAACTATCTCCCTTTAGCTTCCTCTTCCTCTCTCTCTCTCCTCCTCCTCAATCTCCTCAGGAGTTAAAATCCTTTTCCCTTTGTCACCCACAGACCTTTGTGACAAAGGGTGGAGAGAGCTTTGACCTTCATTGCTTGGTGTAGCTTCCAAGCTCTGGCCAGAGAGAGGCTCTGATACACCTTCACCAGCAGGTGTTTCACTAAAGGAATGAATTGCTGAAGTAGTTGTAGGTGTGACAGGGCTCTCAGGCTCTGTCATTGGGCCTTCAGTCAAGGTTTTCCCTTTGAAGCTAATCTCAGGGTCTGCCTCAACATCCAGTTGACCAATGACATTACTTGATTGCCTTTGTCTTCTTCTTAGGCTGAACTCTTTAGTTATCATGTCTTGAATCCTTTGAGCCAGCCTGCCAGCTCGCCTAGATTGCTTGGATTGACAAGTGGCATGTTGATTAGGTCAAGACCTTCATAGTAATTCAAGGTTTGAAAGTCGAAGACTTCTTGCTACCCTTGAACTCTTTGAAGAATGAGGGCTCTTCTGTCAGCATCATACCTCCACCCAAGTATATAGTTTGAAGGTCCTTGGGGTGGAGATGGCATAGCCCTTGGAATATCTTCCTCAAAGAGACTCTGAATGAGAGTCTAGAGAGTCCACATCAATGTGAACTTGAGGAAGTTGCTGAGTATGCATAATTGCAAGTGAAGATGGTGAGTCCTCAATGTCCATAATCCCTAAAGAACTCCCAGGTTCTGTGATTGCAGTGACTTTCTCCTCCTTTTTGGTAGCATCATCCTCTTGCATAGGTGAGCTCGAAGTTAGGTCAATCACATCCACAGGTTCTTGTGTTCCTGGATGAGCTCTCCTTAAAGGTCTCCCAACTAGTTTTTCCCTCAGATAAGATATTTCAAGTTGCTGATCATTGACCCTATTTTACAAGGTAGTCACTTGAGATTGAAGGTGACTAACCTTTGAGAGTAGGTAGGTGCATGTTTGTGACAGTTTTTGCACCTTTAGTCTCAAATTCCCCTCATCTTCATCAGAAGAATCATGGGGGGATGAGAGAATTGGACCAAAGTCCTCACTCTCACCACCAGCTTCATGTTCTTGGCTGCTGGATTTCCTCTGCTCATAGACAGCTTCAAGTGAAATGTCAATGGGCTGAGTTGCCATGGTTGAGGTCTTAATGATGTAATCACTTGCAGAAGTGAGAGCCTCTTCCATATGGATCTCCTGAACAGGTTCAGGAAGGTCCACCTCATTAATGGGTGACTAATATGGGCTAGACATAGGAGACTCAGGAGCACTCATCTCTCTTTGAGTAGGGAAAGAGTAGAGAGACTCATGGTACTCACTGAATCCTATGTCTTCATCAGTATAGAATTCTAGGTTGGGAATAGGTTGGTTTAGATCTAGAGGCTGGGGATGGTAACTATCCCCTAAAGGTTGTTCACTTGAGTGTTGAGACTCAGAGTGAAGGCTTAAGGCTGTTGGGCTAATGAGCTCATTAGGATGGCATGAGGAACCTCAGCACTGATTCTTGAAGAGATAGGAGTGGTTTGCTCCTCAGGAGAAGTGGGAGCTCTAGTGTCCACTTATTCTTGTATGAGTGAGTATATGGGGGCCTGCAGAATCTCAATTGAGCAGGGGTTCGTTTGGATTTTTTTTGTAGGTGAGGATGATTTGAGGCTATTTTGGTAGTTGAGAGGTAGAAGGTGTGGGTTCAACACTAGCTTGTGTTGCTAGGTTTTCACCTTGAGCATATGAGCTCTAACATTTTTGGGACAAGAGCTGTTTCTACCCCAGAGAAGCCAACAGTTGGCTTCTTCATGATTTTAAAGATGTCGGGCTTCATCTGTCCCAATTTAAGAATATTACATGTTTCCCTCAACTGTGAGCCCAGTTCACAGTTAAGAATGTATTGAACATATCTAGGAAACATGTAATACTCTAAGGAGTCCAAGTTAGCAAGTAGATTTGTATATACAAACTGAGAGTGCCTGAACTTGACCCTTTGAACCATTCCATGCACTATGAAGGGGAGATCCTCAGGAATCTGGTCCCACCCTCCATTGTTGGACAAGCTGTGGATGACCACATGAAACAGGTACTTCCACTGGGATGAGACCTTCCCTTTCCTGAAGGTCTTTACAGAGAAATCTCCCTCATAGCCCATCTGCTCAAAGGAATGATTGATTGCTTCCTTTGGAAAGGACAACTCACCTTTTTCATCATCCAGCTGACGAGGAGAATTGATGATGGCTGTAGTGATGATGATTGTCCTCCCCTGCACTGTGGCAGACAGTGCCTTCTCTCCATCCATAATGACCTCTTGATAGGTCTTCTAAAATTCAAGCAGATGATCCTCATAGAGAGTAGGATCAATGGTTAGGAAGGTGAAGTAGTTGGATAGAGCCAGAAAACGGCAAACCTCTGAGAAACTATCATCTTTCTTAGAGTTCAACAGGGCAACCTGATTGTGCTGCCTGTGAAGTTGCATGGAGAAATCAGGGTTGTTTCTACGGTTTAGGTTGGCCATTTTAGAAAGCTTAATATTGAAAGAAGTGTAGAAGAAAGGCCGTTTGGGTGAATTTAGGTTATGTGAATAGTTCAGATGAAGAAGATAGTTAAAGAGGGGGGAACCGTTGGGTATATATATGAAATAGATTTAAGACAAAGTTAATGAAAGGGGATAAACTTTCAAATCCAAAAGTCAGTCCCACCTCTGAAAACGTAGTTTACTTTTGCCCAAAAAGCCGTTTTCTTGGAAGTCAAAAAAGCTTCCGAAGGTATTTTAGCTTTAGAAGTTTTGATGAAAAGCTTCCGAAGGCAAAATGACTTCGGAAGATATTCCATAGAGTTTTGAGAATTTTGCTTCGGAAGAGATTTTATTCTAAGAAGAATAAAACTTCCGAGAGTAAATTGCTTTGGGAAGAAAATTGTTCTTTGAAAACATATAAGTACTTAAGTTAATTTTAAGCTTCGGAAGATATTTCGAAAATTTCTTCTGAAGGTAAATCTACTGAAGTAGTTATTTGTTTTCTAAGACATAAGTTTCTTCCGAAGGTAAAAACATATCTTCCGAAGGAGAAAAAATATCAAAATTTTCAAAAATCTAAGGAATATCTTTCAAAAGATTTTTCTACCATAGAGAACAAGGGCTTATGAAGGTGATAAAATAGACAACTTAGGACACACAGGTTTTAGAAATAATATGATTAATTTTTTTAAGAAAAGCTACTCAAAGTTAATCATCCTAATAGCTAATACAAGATATTTGAATCTCTGTTCGTTAAAAGCTTTGGTGAACAGATCAGCATATTGTTCATTTGTGTTAACTTTGACTAGTTTGATTAATCCCTTTTCAAAATTATCTCTTATCAAAAAATACCTGATATTGATGTGCTTTGTCCTTGAGTGTTGTATAGGATTCTCTGTGATTGAGATAGCATTGTTGTTGTCTATGTGGATGGGAGTCTCTTTGAAGTTGAATTTATAGTCTAGCATCTGATTCTGAATCCAAAGCACTTGAGCACAGCAGCTTGCAGTAGCAATGTATTCAGCTTCAGCAGTTGATGCAGATACACAGGATTATTTCTTGCATTGCCAAGAGACTATCCTTCCACCAAGAAATTGACATCCCCCTGATGTAGACTTTGCAGTCATGTTGCAGCCATCATAGTCACTATCTGTATAGGCATACAGATTGAAGTCAGAATTCTTTGGATACCAAAGGCCAAGTGATGGAGCACCTTTGAGATATCTTAAAATTCTCTTGACAGTGACCAGGTGTGACATCTTGTGGTTGGCTTGATATCTTGCACAAATACATGTAGCAAACATGATATCATGCCTACTAGTTGTGAGGTACAAAAGAGACCCAATCATAGCCTTGTAGAGATGTTTATCCACACACTCCCCCTCAAGATCAGGTCCAAGGGAGTGGTTTCTGGCTATGGGTGTCTTAGTAACCTTACAATCAGTCATGTTGAATCTTTTAAGTATGTCTTGAATATTCTTTGACTGACGATGCCATTGTCAACTTGCTTCACTTGAATTCCAAGAAAGAAATTGAGTTCCCCCATGGCACTCATTTCAAACCTGTCCTTCATCAGCTTCTCAAAGTCTTTACAGAGCTTTGGATTAGTTGACCCGAAGATAATGTCATCTACATACACTTGAACTAGCATTATGTCATTTCCTGTTCCTTTGATGAAGAGAGTTCCATCTATAGTACCCCTTTTTGTAACCATGCTGAAAGAGATACTGAGATAAAGTCTCATACCACTTCCTTGGTGCTTGGTGCAGCCCATAAAGAGCCTTATCAAGCCTACAGACATAATCAGGAAGATCAGGATCTGCAAACCCAGGTGGTTGTTTGGCGTACACCTCTTCATCAATCACCCCATAGAGAAAAGCACACTTGACATCAAGTTGGTTAACCTTGAAATTCTTGGATGCAGTAAAAGCTAGGAATATCCTGACAGCTTCAAGTCTTGCTACAGGAGCAAATACATCTGTGTAGTCAATTCCTTCTTCTTGAGTATATCCTTGAACAACTAGTCTTGCCTTATTCTTGATGACAAGTCCTCTAACATCCTTCTTATTCCTAAACACCCATTTAGTTCCTATAGTAGTCTTCCCTTGAGGAAGAGGACATAGGTTCCAAACCTTTTTCCTTTTGAATTGAAGTAGTTCATCCTGCATAACTTCAACCCAACTTCCATCCTTTAAAGCCTCATTAATCTTCTTAGGCTCTATCTGGGATAGAAAACAAGAGTGAAGACAAACATTTGTACCATGGGTTTGTCCTCTTGTTCTTACCCCTGAATCAACATCTCCAATGATGTTTGTGGTAGGATGAGACTTGTGGATCTTTAGTTGAGGGATCACAGCAAGTTACTTGGAAAGATCTAAATTAGAGAAGTTTTGATCTGGTATTAAGGATTCATCCTCCACATCAGCACAGTTATCAAGATTGACTTGATCCAATAAGTGTGTGACATCATTGACGTTATCTTCAATGGAGTGGTTGTCAACATCAAGAAACTTAATTACTTTCACCACCACCATTTACTCCTACATTTGACGCTCCTTCATCTGAGTTTTGTGCCTCTAAGCTAGAATTTGAAGGCACCCCAGAACTATCAGCTGGATTTGTCATTGATGTGCTGGTAGAAACTTCATTTGCAGGGTTAGTTACAACTGGAGCTGAAGTTGTGTAGCTTGAAGGTCTTCTCAGCTCAAATCTTGGATCAGGAACACATGGAGGTAGTATATCTGTGGATCCTGAAACATGCTCACAAGACTTGTTAAAACAGTTGGTAACTAAATCAAGATCAAATAGCAAATCAGGACCAGAACCTTTCACACTAGGAGTGTGCTCATTGAAAGTCTTGGCTGACTCCTCAACTACTCTGCTTCTGAGATTGTATACTCTATAATCCTTGGCTTGGGAAGAGTATCCAATAAAGTGTCCATCATCTGATTTCTCAGCAAACTTGAAAATTTGTTCTTTGGTATTCAAGATGGTGCAAGGATATCCAAATGACCTAAGAAAACCAATGAAAGGTTTCCTCTTGTGCCAAAGTTCATAAAGAGTCTTACCATGTGTCTTAACTACTAAAACTATGTTTTGCACATAGCAAGCTGTGTTCACTGCCTCTGCCCAGAAGGTGATGGGCAGTTTAGAGTCAGACAACATAGTTCTTGCAGCTTCAATTAGTGTCCTGTTTCTCCTCTCAGCAACACCATTTTGCTGAGGAGTCCTGGAAGCACTATATTGTCTTGTAATACCTTTTTCATCACAAAATGTATCAAGGATTTGATTCTTAAATTCAGTTCCTTGATCACATCTTATGGTTTTGACCTTGTGATCACATTGATTCTCAATCTTTAAGATGAAATTCTTCAGAATCTTAGGGGTCTGATCTTTAGTTCTAAGAAAGAAGACCCAAGTGAATCTTGTAAAGTCATCTGTGATCACCAAATAATAAGAGGTCCTTCCTTGACTCATTACACTGGTGGGGCCAAATAGATCCATATGTAATAAGTGTAGGGGATTAGTGATGGAGTTTCTTTCCGTTGGCTTGTGAGATATCTTGTGTTGCTTCCCTTTCAGGCATGCAACACAATGGTCATCACTTGTAAACTCTTTCTTTGGCATTCTAGTTACCAAATTATTCTTAATTAATTTATTCATATTTTTAAAGTTTACATGGCACCTTCTTTTATGCCAGAGGAAAGACTCATCATTATTTGCTTTAGATAGAAAGCATGAAACTTCTCTTGAGGGAGATGTTTCTTGCAAATCCATCTTGTACATGTTCCCTTTCCTGGGGGCTCTGAGCAGAATATGCTCATGAGGAATGACTACCCGGGGCTTGAGAACAATACACTCATGCTCAGTAAAGAGCATGTTATGACTCTGATCATAAAATTGAGATACACTCAAAAGATTGTATCCAAGCTCCTTGACAAAGTTTACCTTCTTAATGCTGAGCTTACTATTTGTGACCCTGCCCCTTCCTGTAATGTAACCTCCAGCATTTCCTCCAAAAACAACTGGTCCTCCATCAATTCTTTTAAAATTTTGGAGTAGTGACCTATTACATGTCATGCGCCTGGAACAGCCACTGTCAATGATCCATACATTTCTGTTTGTCTTGAGCTGTTCCTGCATAAAAGAGATGGTTAGTTACATATGGATACCTAAGCCTTATTGGTCTTGGGCTCATCAAAAGAAGTTGAAGACAAAGCAACAGTAATTGATCATATTTTCATGTTTTGAGGATCATTTGCTGATGCTGTTGAAGAACTTTCAGTCACTTGGTCTTTCTTTGTCTTCCACACCACCTTTGGAAGCTTAGACTTGACCTTCAATACTTCGGAAGTTTTGTTGACTTTGGAAGTTTTGATGACTGGAACTTCGGAAGATCTTGTTCTCACTACAGCAGGCTTCAGTGCTTTGGAAGTATTCCTTTCTTCTGAGACCAAATTTTCTTCTGAAGGCAAGTTTCCACTTGTCTTCCTCTTCATTTTGGAGCTTCTTTCCTTCGGAAGCTTACTTCTTCTTCTCCAAACTCTTAGAAGTTTCTTTCTTGGTCATGTGGACAGTACTCTTTGGATTGTAAAGACAATCTTTACCAAGATGAGAGGTACTCTCACACATGACACAATCCATTTTCTTCTTCCTAAGAGTCTTCTTCTATGAACAAGGCTGAACTTTATCACTTTCCTTCTCCATCTTCATCTTTGCAGATGTTGTGGCAATCCTTTTAGGGATAGAACTAACTTTAGAGGTGGATGGTTCAGGTTGTGCAGCAGTGGTGCACAACAGATCAGCCTTCTTCTTGATGCTAGGATGATTTGGACATGAACTAGAACTCTTGTTGCTGGAGTTCTAGTTTGTGTCTTCAGCCTTAACCACCTCAAATCCTACAGAAATAAAGACTTGTTTCTGTGCAGAGTTGAAGGTGGCCTTAATCTCTTGAGCCTTCTTGGACTTTCTCTTGGCCTTCCTGATCAAGTTCTTCCTCCTTGACTTGGTCATTCCAACTGTTTTACTCTCCTCACAGGAATGGTGACCCTTCTTAGAATGCTATTCTTCACTCTTCTCAGAGACTCTTCACCATCTCCTCTTCATCCTCTTCGATCATGGGGTCTATGAGAGGAAGCTCATCTTCATAAGTTTTACACCTAGGAGATCTTACTGACAGGATTGTGTGTGGAGGAGCAATCTCACTAGATCCCAGTCCCTACTTATTTTTATAACAAACTTTTGCATGCAAGGATGAGGATATTATGTTCTTGAAGGTCTCTTCTTCAAAAACATATTTTTCTACCCTGGCTTTGCTGATCACAAGCTCAGCCTAGCATTCAGTTAAGTTATGATGAGGTCTTTGATCTGAGTCCTGTAGTTTGTGTGCTTATGTTTAAGAGTTGAAATGGTTTTCTCTAAGTCCTCTATCTTTAGTTTATAATCATTTTCAGATCTCTTAAAATCAACTTTTAAGATATTTAAGGACTCAAGATCAGATCTCATTTCTAATTTATAGGACCTGTATCTATTAACTTTAGCAATACATTCAGGAGTACAAAGATGTTCCAATACCTTGGCTTCATCGTGGTCTGCCATGAGTGCTTGGTTTGGAGATGCATCTTCTACTTGAAAGCTCCAGTCAAAGCCTCCTTCTTCAACAGCAACTGCAGCTTGCTGCTTTGGCTTCTTATTTTGGGGGGCTCTTTCAGTGTAGTTTGGTATGGCTTGTGTTTGGCCACCATTTGTCCTTGGTGCCTTACACTCCCTTGCAAAGTGTCCAATCTGGTTACAGTTGTAACACTTTACTTTGCTTTTGTCCAGCCCAAACTTTCCACTTGCTGCATTGTTTGGAAACTTCCTCCATGTCCTATTTTAGAAATTCTTGGCTTTGTGAGTGAGAAGAGCCATTTGCTGAAATATCTCCCTGTATTCGAGGTCATCTGGATGGATACAGTCCAGGTCTTTAAGAGTGAAAAGAAAGTTGTCTGAGTTTTCATCAGCATAAACAAAGGCATGAGAAGAACTTGTCTCTTGGAATGGACTTCCTTGAGTGTAGCTTTCTCTTGGTGTCTCCGGGAAGGTGATGAAAAGATCCTTTTGTGAGTTGTCAGGGTAGCATATAAGATGATGTTGTGGTTCATTGCTATCCCTTTCAACCACATGAAGGGCTGAACTCAGTTGATTGCTGGAGTTACCAGATGAACTTTGCATGTTCATCTCCATCTGGTATCAATTAAAAATAACATACAACTCTGTCAAAGTGAGAGTCTTAAGGTTCTCAGTTCTCTTGATAACAACACAGTAATGTGTCCATTGTCTAGGAAGAGAGGACATAAACTTCCTCACAATGTCCCTGTTCTCAAGAGTTACTCCAACATCCATTAGAGTATACATAATTTCAACATACCTAAAGTATTGTTGAGTCATGGTTTCACCTAATTTGAAGGGAAGTTTTCAAACTACTGCTTCAAGAGATCCTTCTTGTTCTCTTTGGCTTCAGTGGACCCTTCATACATGAGCTTTAGTGCCTTCCATAGTTGCTTGAAAGTTTTGCATTCTTGAAGCCCCTGTAGATGGAGTTTGGAAGAGCAGTTTGAAGGGTTGTCATGGCTTTCTGAATAATCTCTATTCTTTTCTGTCTTCATCAGAATAGTCAGCCACAGCCTTTGGAATCATATCACCTCCAGCAGCAGCTGAAGAGGTGCTTGGTATGTAAGGTCCTTGGACAACAGAGTCCCACATCCTGGAGTCTTTAGACTTGATAAAGCTTCCATTCTTTGACACCAAGTATCAAAGTCTTCAGGAGTGATCAGTTGGGACTTTGTCATTGTTCCAGTTTCCATGTCAGCCTTAGTAATAGCTGCCATTTGAGATGTTAAGTATTTTGTGTGTGTGAGGGATCTTAAGATGGTGAGATCTTATAATCAAGAGCCTGGAAAGCTATGATACCAAATGCAGGACCGTTTAAGGGCTGGTCACATACAACACAACAACATAATGAGGAGAGAACTTTAGAACACTTAACAGATCAAAGAGGGAACTAGTAATTTATATGTATGATACTAAGAACACAAGTAAAATATAAGATAGAACAAGATGCAAACAACACAAGTATATGGTTTTCAAGAACGCTATATATTGCTCTCAAGTTCTTTTACAAGTATTACAAAGCATCGAAAGAAAGTTACAAGGACCTGAGATACTTTATACTACATCCTACAGCCGGCCATACTTTGAAGGCCAACTGGAAACATAAGACTAGACAACAAAATCAAATGTAGAGTCAAAAGGCAGATTGCCTTTTGACTAGTGACTATGACATGTCATAGCTCACATTCTAATATATTACAAAAAGGATTAAAGTACATAAAGTAGAAAGCACAGACTCAAGACCTCAATGTACAGTTACCAAAAGCATGGACCTTTTCACCAACTCATGTAAGTTGGTGACTGAACAGAGTTGCAGTAGAAAGGTGGTCTAGCTTTATGAAATAGTACATCAGATAAAGCATGTGTTCAAAAGTCTTCAGGAAAAATCTGTCTTCACTTCTTGGCTTCGGAAGACTTCACTTTTGGATTCGGAAGATGTTGGTCTTGGCTTCGGAAGATTTTACACTTAGAATATTTTCTAGTGCATGGTCTAAAACTTCCAAAGCATTCCTACTCTGCACTCCAGTGCATGCATGCAGGAAAGGCTTTGGATGTTTTGGGTGCATCAGCCTTATATGAAACCATACAAAAGGCTATCATCCTAATTAGATTATACTTATGTAACTATGATGAATTGGTGGTGTGATTAATGATATTAATTAAGGTAATTATGTTAATGTTTATAAAGATGAGCTGGCGTGATTTCTTGTCTATCCGCTCCGTAGTGACTAGGATCACGTCAGGTTGAGTTTTACAGCTTAGATCAAAGCCCTAGTAATGTAGGTAAATCTCTTGTAAACTTTTGACATACGATTTCTGAAAACATAACTTAATGTTAAAAAGAGAGTTGATTAGGTTCCTTTCTAACATACCATTAATTTTAGAAAACCACAAAAATTACTGTAGATTTAATGAGACTAATAAAAGGGAACCCGTAAATGATCAGAAAGTTAAGGTGATATGATTATTAATAATCATTTCTAGTTTATTAGCCATGGATTTATTATGAAGACTTGTTAGGACCTGGTATTTGAACGAAATACCAACTAATTAATGTGTAAACCAAACCAAATAGTGCGGAATCCTATTTGATTGGCGATCCAATCAGTGAGAACGCACGTAGAATCAATAAAGTATTGAATCAAACGTTAAGAATCGATTAGGAATCGATCTACAGCGTTCTATGAACTTGGAGTATGAACTTGGAGGTTTCTGGACGGCTAGGGTACGTCTGGAATCGAAATAGAATGAATGCTTTTCTTTTTCCACGAATTGGGTGGTATTTATAGGTTAGTGTTGTTCATTCGGGCGACTGAACCATTAGTATGGTTCAGTCGTGCGATTGAACCATGCGGTTGATCCATCCGCACGACTGAGTGTTCAGTCGTGCGACTGAGCCAATCTCATGTTACAATCATACGACTGATCTAGTCTCCTGGTTCAGTCGTGCGACTGAGTCATTTGCATGAAGTTATTCATGCGTATGGTCCATTCGCATGGGCCATTCGCATGAGAACTTCATTTTGTTAAGTTTGAATGTATTCATTTATATAACATTATACGTATCAATTCAAACAATCACAAACCTATTTAACCAATTCAACATCAACTCATTAATGAAATATTAAACATTATAAATCACAAACAACCAATCTCATTTCATTAATATTCCAAACATTACATCAGTGTAAGAACAAACAAGATCTATTACATTCATATCCTGATCTAGGTACATATATGTATCAACAAGACTGGTTTTTGTGAATAAAAGTTGATCATACATATTCAACCGTGTATGACAATCATAATTACAAATCATAAAGTTATAACTTCCCGTTCAAATATAGATGCTACCCATCAAAAGTTTTCGCAAGACCACCATAACATTAACATAATATAAATCACACAATTAGTTCATCACAAATTACATAAGTTTCATCCAGTTAGAAAGATAATGAGAGTTTAGCTCATAATGAGCTTGAAGATAACAATAAGTAACATAGAAGATAGATATGAAATAATTGGTGAAATGAAACAATCAAACCGGTGATCCACAATCGATGATGTTTAGACAATCCTGAGCTTCTTCCAAGTGTTGTATGCACCTCCTGAGCCTCCATATGATCTTCAAGACTTGATTATCGAGAGAATTCAGTAGAGTAAATCTCCCACCAAAGCTTGCTAAAAATGGTGAGCTTAGGCCTCTATTATAGGCATTTTGGAGTGTTTAAGCACGACCACATGCTAGTAAAATGCTTACAAAAGTTGGTCGGCTCATATGTGCAAAGCGTGTCGGGCACGACCTCGTGCTAAATGGGACACGAGCCCGTGTTTGAGGTGAGGCACGACCCAATGCCTCATGGGGCACGACCCTGTGCTTACTTTTGGGGGGAAAATACTTTTGTCCTGTCAGATGTCCAAACACGGGGGTGTGCCAATTAAAGCATGGGGATGTGTTTCAAGCAAGGCATTGGGGCATGCGTAATGAGGCACGACCCCATGCTTGAACTCTCAAGCTTGGATTTCTTCAATTTCTCGTCAAATATACTTCTTTTGTCCATCTTGCCTTTTTTAACACCTGAAAACATAATTTAACAATTTTAAGTACTTGATCATCATTTTAAGGAAGATATTAAGGAATAATTGATGTGCTTAATTTGGAGCACATCAGTGACTCAGGGTGAAGAGAGCTTTGACTTTCATTACTTAATCTAGCAGTCAAGCTCTTGCCAGAGAGAGGTTGTGGGTCACCTTCACCGGCTGGTCCCTCACTAAGGGTAGTGGATGTTGAAACAGTAATCTCTGTGATAATCCTCACAGGTTCTATCACTGGCCTTCAGCCAAGGTTTCCCCCTCGAAGCTAATCTTAGGGTCCACCTCAACATCCAGTTGACCAATGGCATTGCCTATTTGCATATATCTTCTTCTTCTTTGTCTGACTCTTCAGCAATCCTGTCTTGTATCCTCTCAGCCATCCTGTCAGCTTGTTTGTGTTGGCTTGGGTTGACAAGAGACATATGGACTAGAGGAAGAATGTCATAGAATTTCAAGGTTTGGAAGTTGAAAACATCTTGTTATCCTTGAAATCTAAGTAGCACCATGGCCCTTCTATCAGCCACATACCCCCACCCTAGTATTTCATTTTCAGCTCCATAAGGTGGGGATGACATTGCCCTGGCTATACCCTCCTCAAACAAGCTTTGAATGAGAGAGTCCACATCAATGTGGACTTGAGGAGGTTGTGAGTATGGATAATTGCAAGTGAGGGTGGTGAATCCTCTATGTCCATATCCTGTGAATAACTCCCAAGTTCTGTGATTGTTTGGACTTTCTCTCCCTTTTTGGTAGCATCACCCACTTGCATAGGTGAGCTAGGAGTTAGCTCTATCACATCCATAGGTTCTTGTGTTCCTAGATGAGTCCTTCTTAAAGGTTTCTCAGCTAGTTTGTCCTTGAGATCAGAAATCTCAAGTTGCTGATCACTGACCTTATTTCTTAAGGTAGTCACTTGAGATTCCAGGTGACTAACCTTGGAGACTAAGTAGGTGCAGGTTTGAGTAAGTTGTTGCACCCTTAGTTTCAGACTCCCCTCATCTTCATCAGAAGAATCATGGTGGGATGAGAGAATTGGATCAAAGTCTTCTTTCTCATCACCAGCACTATGTTCTTGGCTGCTGGATTTCCCCTACACAATGACAACTTCAGGTGAAGTGTTAATGTGCTGGGTTGCCATAGTTGAGGTCTTAATGATGTAATCACTTTTCTTGTACACCGGGACATATGGTCCTTGTTTGATTGACCTCATCACCATGGGGTCAGTATAAACGACATGGTTCTAAAAATGATAAGCCCAATCTAGATAATCTTCTTCATTGATCAGACGAGGTGGCTTTGAACTAGTACCAATCTCATTGTCTAGATTCAAGGTATCAGTGATGTGCTTCAGATTTGCCATTGACTTTTCTTGAACATAATCAGAAATTTTCTTCAAAGTTTGAAGTTCTCGTGCGAAATAACAGCAACTTATCGCACGGTAAGTTCAGTAACTGAAACTTGCGAAAGGTTCAACTTATCGCGCGAAAGGAATCTTTCTGAAACAAACTCTTAACTGTCTCGTGCGAAACCTTGTATTTTCGTACGAATAGTAACTTTTCGCACAAAATAAGCAACTTTTCGCCAGTTTCAATTTGTCCACTTCGAATCTTTTTAGGTTTAATATTATACCAAATTGATTAGATTCAGTTTAATCAAGTGTTTAATTAGTGAATTAAGTTCAAATTAGATCTTAATTGTCTGTAATTAATTCAAAAAAACTTGTTTAAGGCCAAAAACATCATCAATTCACTAACGATCGAACAAATCAGCTTCATAATCTTCCAAATTGATTCAATATAGCAGAAATCAACTCGAACTTCAACTATCAAATGTAGTGAACTCATGAATTCTTCAAATAAGCTTCTTCTCAATCGATCTAGAGCAACAAGGCTCTGATACCAATTGTAAGGATCTTTACAATGTTCAGATCGATCTCGTAATTATGAATGTGGAATGTAAACAATTACGGATTAAGAAGTAGAAGTATAGAATGGATGAACACAAAGTAAATAAACTTCTCTTTTTATTGCCCTCTGAATTCAAGTGTTTACAAATGAGTACAAATTCAGGAAGTGAAAAAAGTTTAACAATTACAAAACAAGCTAATTATTTATACTTAAACTATAGGTTCTCGCGAGGGTTGTTGTGTTCGGGCGAGAACATATAGATTAAGTATAAATAGTTAGCTTGTTTTGTAATTGTTAAGCTTTTGATTCACTTCCTGAATTTGTACTCATTTGTAAACACTTGAATTCAGAGAGCAATAGAAAGAGAAGTCTATTTACTTTGTGTTCATCCGTTCTATACTTCTACTTCTTAATCCGTAATTGTCTACATTCCTCATTCACAATTGTGATATCGATCTGAACATTGTAACGATCCTTACATGGCTGAAATCTTCTGATCGATGGTTGTTGTTATAGTGTTTTTGGTGCCCTTACCACGATCGTGTAACATCTCTTCTGATTTTCTTCATCTCCCGGCTTCCAATTTTTTCCTGTGTTTTTCATCTCATAGCTTCTAATTTTCATCTCATTTCTTTTATATTCTTTATGTTTTTCATATCTCACCTACAAAAATAAAAGCTTTTCAAACGTAGCTATATTCCTTTTGAATTATTGGGTAAAACGTAAAACTAAATCACCTAAATATTAACTTTTCACCATTCAATCAATTTTCATTTGAACATAACCCTATATATATATACATGCATATATACATATATATACATATATATATATATATATATATATATATATATATATATATATATATATATATATATATATATATATATGTGTGTGTGTGTGTATATATATATATATATATATATATCTATATATATCTATCTCTATCTCTCTCTCTCTATCTCTCTCTATATCTATCTCTCTCTCTCTCTCTCTCTCTCTCTCTCTCTCTCTCTCTGTCTCTCTCTCTCTCTCCCCTCTATCTATCTCTCTCTCTCTCTATCTCTCTCTATCTCTGTCTCTCTCTCTCTCTCCTCTCTACCCCCCCCCCCCACACCCACACCACTATATATATATATATATATATATATATATTCATATATGTATATATATATATATACATATAATACATATATGTATATATATATATATGTATATGTATATGTATCTATATATGTGTATATATGTGTATATGTATATGTATATGTGTATGTGTATGTGTATGTGTATGTGTATGTGTATGTGTATGTGTATGTGTATGTGTATGTGTATGTGTATGTGTATGTGTATGTGTATGTGTATGTGTATGTGTATGTGTATGTGTATGTGTATGTGTATGTGTATGTGTATGTATATGTGTATGTGTATGTATATGTATATGTATATGTATTTATATGTATATGTATATGTATATGCGTGTATATGTATATGTATATGTATATGTATATGTATATGTATATGTATATGTATATGTATACGTATATACGTATACGTATATGTATATGTATATGTATATGTATATGTATATGTATATGTATATGTATATGTATATGTATATGTATATGTATATGTATATGTATATGTATATGTATATGTATATGTATATGTATATGTATATGTATACCCATACGTATATGTATATATGTATGTGTATGTGTATATGTATATGTATATGTATATGTATATGTATATGTATATGTATATGTATATGTATATGTATATGTATATGTATATGTATATGTATATGTATATGTATATGTATATGTATATGTATATGTATATGTATATGTATATGTATGCATATGCATATGCATATGTATTTGTATATGTATATGTATATGTATATATATGTATATGTATATGTATGGATATATATATATATATATATATATATATATTATATATATATATGTGTGTGTATATGTATATGTATATCTATATATATCTATATATATATCTATGTATATATGTATGTGTGTGTGTGAGTGAGTGTGTGTGTATATATGTATATAGGATAGAGAATAAATGTTAACCATTGTTTATTACGATAACTCATTAATCTAACTAGTGGTCCACAGCAATGCATGTCGTAATTGTAAGTTAGAGTTACAGTGGTAAAACTAGTGGTGCACAATGAACGATAAAAAAGATTTTTAAAAAATATAGGAAGATTATACTCGAATTTAATATATTAAAATAATATATTTAATAGTGTAATTTGTATAAAAACTAATATCATACAGTAAACCCTGTATAAATTAATAATGATGGGACCGTGATATTTTATCAACTTAGCGAGATATTATTATATCGATAAATTAATAAATTATTAATTTAAAGAGTTGGCTTGTATTCTTGAGCAACTCTCAAATTAATGCATCGGTCTTCAAAATTTACATTTCCGTTCACTTTACCTATTTGAATAAAGCAAAAACAAGAAACTTCAAAATGCCCATGTACATTCACACATTAATGAACTTGTAAAATTCAATGTACATAGATCTAGATTCCATATATATATTTACTAAAAAATTCTAGAATTTTTAAATATTTTAGTACTTATTAATTTGTAGTTTCGCCAGGTCCAATATATTCACATTGGGATTTCAAAAAATTATTATCTTATTATTTTATCGATTGAGGTCCAATTTTATACTGGTACCAAGTTGGGACTAGACAAATATTAATTTTATCGACTTTATTAATTTATCGAGAATTAAATTATAGAGGTTATATTGTACAAAAAAGTTAAGAAGGTTTTAAAAAGAGGTTGTTTTTTAAAAAATGATGGAAATTTTAATAATAGGGGAAAAATTGTTACATTAATAGTGTAACATAGTGTAAAAATTAGTTGCACTACATAATCCTAGTGTAAGTGTTCGTTATATTAGGGTTAATGGGTTATTGCAATGAAGATGTGTTAACAACCTTTCCTTCCTACACACACACACACAAACACACTACAACCGAACCAGTTCCCGCCCTAACCACAGAACCATGCAGTTCCTTGGCGACACAACTAATTCGGTGGATCGGATCAATGGCCCCTCCGTATCCAAGTCCCATCCAAGTCATAAAACACTACCCGGAACAAACTTAATTGTGTGGGCAAGTTGATTATATGACGTGCATATATTGAAAAAATCATTTTTACGAGCGTATCGCTCGTTTTAATGGTTTTATTTACGTTGATTTTTTTATGTTTACTACTAGTGTTCTCTCCCACGCTACGCGCACAATAGTTTGATTACTTTCCCCTGTTTTACGGACATGACTTTGTTTATTGTTGGCTTAGCTCATCGGTAATCACAAAAAACGAATACTGATACCAGTTCTGGCAATACTTATACTGGAAACGATGGTGTTCACGCATAATTGTTTGCTTCGTTATAATACCACAATAGTAACTATACTCGCTATAAACTACGATACAAAAAAATCACTAATGTTTGATGCAAAAGAATTGTATATTCAAAAAACAAAACATACAAAACTTTGTTGTAGCACCTTACAACACCAAAATGCCAATTCATCAATTTTAATGCCAAAAACACAAATAATAAACTTTTATGGCCAAAAAAAAAATACAAAAACTCATTGTAACACCTCACTTGCTTTTTAATTTAGATATATAATTTGTAAAAAGATGTGGCCAATATATTAGTAAATAAACTTTACCCGCGCTACGCGTGCGGGAGTTTGGTTGTTTTCCCCTGTCTTACGTGACCGTAACATTTTTCGTTGTCGGGTCGGATCATCAGAAACCACAAAACGTATAACGATACCGGTTCTGATAATACCAAATGCCGATACCAATGTTTGATGCCAAAAAAAATTAAACTTTTGTGGTCAGAAAACAAAAATATAAAATTTTGTTGTAGCATCTCACTTACTTTCATTATTAAAAAAAACTCAATAATAGCTTGGGAGAAAAACCAAAATAATAATCCTAATTAGGATTTGGGTTTTAATATTAATTTGTAAAAAGATGTGGCCAATAGATTAAAAGGCAAACTTCACAGTAAAATTGCTTTTTAATATATATCATAATGTTTAAACTTCATTTTCAAACGGTTTCGTCTGTGACATTGATTCTTCCGTTATTCAACAAAGTGCTTTTCATCAATAGCGACACGTGAATCAATTTCGTACAAAAATTAAACCCAAAAGAGAACCGCAACAGTGGACGGTCTCAAATTCTACCTATATAAATTTTTTCTAACTATACAAACTTCTGCAAACTTTATCTGCAAATAATTATGTCATATTTTATTGTTAGAAGCTGTATCTTTAAGATTTCAAAACATAGTCAAAACTATTTTGAGGAAAAAAGAATCCGTTTGGAACATGGAAGTTTTTAGGAGAATATTATTTTCAATCAAAGGTCATTTATCGTTATCGTATTCTCTAAACTAACTATTTGGTTGCCGTTTTAAAACACAAATGACATATTCTTCCGTATTTTACTTGTTTTGCTTATCCTTTCACAAGTCGTTTGGTAACTGTTCTTTCTTTTCTAGCAATGAGTTTTTCTATTTTTTAAATTTTTTAAACAGTTCTAGCGAAGTAGCGATAAGTAATCAAGGTAACCATAGAGCTTGAAATTTAGAAAACTTGTAATTTGAGCAATTATAATGTCTTAAGTTTTTCAGTAGAGCTTGAGGTTATTACTGGAGTCATCATTTAATTC